>LR990864.1:1652060-2252060 GCA_905163395.2 Endotricha flammealis
TGAAGATTTAAACATGGAAAATATAATTAAGAAGAATATCAAGTAAGAAGTATTCAAGAATGAAAAACGAAGATAAAGTGTGAAGAAATAAAATGAAGAAAAGTATTATGAAAACTGAAGAAAGAAGTTGAATGTTATGTGAAAAAATGAAGAAAATATAATGAAGTTAGAAGATATTATAATATGAACTATTGAAGTAAGAAATAATAAGAAGAAAGAAAAAACGAAGCGTACGAGTCCAGGATGGTGTCCAGGGTATAGCCCGGCCCAATTCGTCGCACGGACTTCAAGGATTGTCAGCCTACTCAGCTAGCCCAGCGGAGGAGCAGCAGCGAAGAGAGGCATCCCAGCGGAACAACGCAAAATACTCGGACAAGACGAAAACAAGTATCCTTTTAGTACAACAATTTTTTTTGGTCAATTAAAAAAAAAAAAAAATTGTGATAGAGATATTTTTTTGTCATTTGAGATAAGTAATAAGTTTTTTTTTAAATAAGTAAAAATGGGTGATAATTTTGATTTAGAAACTGCAATTGCCTTTTTACCGGTTATGAATAATAATGATAAAGTAACAAGAGAATTAATAAATAACACAGAGTTTTATAGCAGCACTTTAAATAATAATTCGCAACAATTTTTAATCAATTTCATTTTAAAAACTAGATTAACAGAGAACGCAAAATTTTTATTAAAACAATATTATATAGACGTAAACAGTTTAATTTCGGATATGAAAAAACATTTGCTGCCCAAGAAATCACCACACGTATTATTAAATTCTTTATTAAATATTAGACAAGGACAAAAATCTGTGAGAGATTACGGAGCAGAGGTAGAGAATCTTTTTACAGATCTCACCTATGCCCAATGCGATGACGACCTATCTAAAATAAAGATTATACGCAACACTAACGAAAAATTAGCAATAGATTGTTTTTGCAAAGGTTTAAATAACTTTAAATTATATGTTATAATATCGAGTCAAAAATTCAGTAGTTTATCTCAATGCATTCAAACAGCCGAAGATGAATATTCTATTATGAGTAAACAAAATTTTACCAATAATTATAAATATACTTATTATCACAAAAGGATGTCTTATAAAAATAATTCACATGCCAATTGCGAAACAAATAATTCAATAAGCATGGCATCATCGGATCATATGTCGTTCCCATGCATCGCTCACGTTCAGCAGAGTCAGCAAACGCTGCCTGTTGTAGCGTGCAATACAGATAATGAAGAAACTTTATATTCATGTGATTTAAATGACTTATTTAATAATAATAATTTGGAAGAAAATCAAAATAATAATTTATTAGATTTTAATGAGAAATTGGAAGAAAATAATACTTTTAAAGATCATGTAAAGTTAGAAGTAAAACCAAAAAGTATAAATGGTAAACGTACTAAAATTAATAAAAAGAAAAATAGGTTTAAATCCAAGGACATGACGAAAAATAAATGTATTTTAAATACAAATAAAAAAGATAAAGGTATGAACTTAAAATATAAAAATAAAGTAAATCTTATGAATATGTTAAGAAAGTTGAAATTAAGATATATCAAAGGGAAAAAAGATTATGTGAAAGGAAATATTATAATGAAAAGTAATTATTTTAATAAAATGTTAAATAAAATGGTGAAGAGAATTAATAAATATAATCTTAAATATATAATTAAAGAGAAAACTAAGAAAAGAAACAATTACGTAAAGTATAAAAAATGTCTTAAATATAACATACGAAATAAAGATCATAAAAAGTATGGGACATATTATAAACGTGAGAAATACAACGGAATAGAGTATAATAAAATATACAACATTAGATCGGTAGGAATAACTTAGAGTAAATAAGAATAATAGAGTAGGTAGAGTGAAATATATAATAATAACGTTTAAACAATACTTATAAATTTTATATTTTTCATATTATTTTTGGGTATCATAATTTTTGTTGTTATCATAAAAAAAATCATTGTTATAATAAAAATATATTATAATAGTAATATTTTAATAAAAGTTTTTTTTATAGTTGTTCGTAATAATATCTTTAATCTTTTTTAAGTATGTTATTAAAAGATATTTCGTTACATTTTTAAATATTTTGACTTCTGGCATTATTTTATGTTAAATTTTTTTGGTTAATTAATTTTTACATACATTTTTGATGGTTTATAGTTTAAATTGTATTCGGTTTCAATTGTTGTTTAAATATAAAAATTATGTAATTTGTAAGAAGTGTAAAACTTATACATAGGCTAAGAATTATTATCATGATAAAATGTAATCATAACAAGATTCATAAGCACTACATTCCTTCCTATTTATGTGTTGTAACTAGAGTTTCATTCAGTGTAATAGTAATACAATCTGTTGTTTTCATAGTATCATTTGCGATTCAGCACATTCCTATAAGTATTCATTCTAGTATTCATTTCGTTTGGTTGTTGTTACTTAATGTAAAAAAAAATACAAATAGAGTTAGCATTTGATTTTTTTTCTTTAAAGGGGGGAGGTGTAGTGTATGTAGTGTAAGGAGTATAATAAGTAATGTTTTAATATTTGAATAAAGAGTATTTACTCAGAACTCGAGCCTATCACTCGTTCCCATACAACACCATTCATTACAATATAAAAATTGGGTGTCTTACTAACTCCGAGACTCTAATTTAATTATAATAAACTAGCGACCTGTCCCAGTTTCACACGGGTTGCACGAAGGATCCCTAACTTTTTGAAAATATAATATATCCAATGTCACCCCGAGATAGTGTGGCTTCGAAACAGTGAAAGATTTTTCCATATCATAACCATAGCGCTATTTGGATCGACTTCCCGCGTTTAGTGCTTGATTTCTGTATGTACCTGGATCTGTATTTTATTTATTCTTATAAATGTACTCATGCATTGTAACAAACGAGTGAAAGAAAAAAATTGCTAAATGCCAAAAAAGGCCGTAACCGGGTTTCTTTCGCCATTTCTTTTACCGGTGGCCATTTTGCTTGTGTCCGAAATGGTGGTAGTATACAAAGTAGTTTATTTTCTTTATACATATATACAAATTGTAAATGATAAGAAAAAGTGCCTGTGAAGGTCTAATTTCTAAAATAAACGATTTCATTTCATTTCATTTCAAATCAGTCCAGTAGTTTCTTAGCCTTAGTATATTTAATGCGAACAAACAATCAAATCTTTCCTCTTTATAATATTAGTAAATATTAAAACGTTTTCAAGTTCCCTTTCCCTATCCCTTTCTACAATTGAAATGTATGAAAATCCGTCTCGCTAAAGTTTCTTAATCAAAAAAAGGCATAATCAATATTAATTTCTTAAAAGTATCTATTTGCCGAAGGACTTTACGTTTCGTTGTTGATTTTGTAAAGTCATTTAACTTTTAGAATTTTTTGTATTAGGTCACCGCATTTTTATTTCTTCATCCAAAAAGTACAGTGATGAGCTTATGGGCTTAATGTTTGCGCTCTGGTTTCGATGGTTCAATTCAAATTCATTTATCATTTCATTTCATTTACCACTGGTGACCCAAAGGCTAAGGCAAGTTACTTCGCTCAACGGATATCTATCGCCGTTCAGCGAGGTAACGCTGCTAGCATTTTGGGCACCCTGCCACAGGGACCATGTCTTTTTAAAGCTTAGTTTTAGTTTTTTTTGTTAGTTTAGTTTTTAATTTTTATTGTTAGTTTAGTTTTAATTAATTTTATTGAATTTCATGTTATTTAATTATGTATTTTACAAATAAATTTAGATGTTGTCATTTAAAATTCAAAATTCTTTTATTAATAACTAGTTAATCGATATTAGTTTTAGTTATGTCGTGAACTCGACATATTCTCGAGGTTTCATTATCATCATCACCTCAGTCACAAGAAATCCACTGTTAGGCTTTATTGAGTTTTTTTTGAATATAATTCCAAATAAGTTCGAAATACATAACGACAAAAAGTTTTAAAACATAAATGTAATGTCGAAAAGAGGTAGGGCATAGCGGATAATCCGCTCAAATCGGAGCAGCCCGTCTGGGGAAGGACCACCACCTTACAGAAGATCGTAGCCAAATAGCATTGGTCTCGGCCATGTTGTGTTCCTACGGTGAGTAAGGTCTCCAGAGTTCCACTTGGGAGGGTTGGCAACGCACGGCACGAGCGATACCCCCGGTATTGCAAGCGTCTATAGGCTACGGTGATGCTTACAACAGGCGGGCCGTATGCTTGTTTGCCACCTTTGTGGTATAAAAAAAAGTAAACGATATAATTTGTAAACCTGTTGGCTAACCTTAATAAATCAATAGATAACTATGTATTTTTTAATCAATATGTTAGTTTTATAAATTTAATACAAACGATGGTTTAAAGCACTTTTTAAAAACTTTTTTGTATCCAAAAGTTCTGTCAGCATAATCGTAAATTCTTTTACAAACTTTTCATGTGATTTTTTGTGTTTTTTTTTATGGATCCCTTTTGCATAAAATCGTCCAGATAAGAGCGATAGCACACGGCGTATTTTAAAGGCGCAGACGACAACGACGACCGACCGACGCGTAGATCACTCGCTTCAAACGAGTTTTTAACGCAACCTTGTAAGACCTTGTCCAGAAGGGCGAATTCGCCGCGAATACGTCGCATTTCATTATTCACTGTGGAGTTGCAGTCATTTAATTGTGAGGTCTACCATACAAAAAGCTCAATGTAGCACGAAACGCGACGTCTCAAAGCACGGAGATATATTCTATGTGCGAATTAGTCGCTGTTCGAATAGCGATGAATTCAATCAAACGTGTTGTTTACCAAAATCTGTCGACTCACGAACAGACTAATTCACAGGGTCTACGGCGAAATTCGAAAAACGCGCGTTTTCAGCGCGTTTAAAATACGCCGTGTGAAATCGCTATAATGGGTCGCCATACGCTTATAACTCGAGCTCGAGTCAACGGTTTGATAGTAATGTCGGGCATTATAGGACAGGAAGGGTATCTTATGGTATGCAATGTCGCATACCGTGCACGTAGCTTTGACAAGACATAGTAAATACTTATAATACAATCCTCACTCCTCGTTGATTCAATGCCGTAGGGTGCGAGTTCGAACTTGGCAGAGTTTAAAGATAGGTACACTAAGAGGTTCTCTGGTTGATTATGGTAGAAAAAAAATGTGCCAAATTAAATAAGTTTATTTAAAAATAATACTTTGACTTTTGACTCATCCCTTCGTCCACTTTCGTTACTAAACATTAATAACCAGTAAAGTTATACAAGAGAAGATTTTTTTTCGCTGCATGGTAACTAGTCGTGAGAAAAGTTTTTTTAAAAGCACCAAGAACATATATTTTTATACTTTATAATTAGTACAATATGAATATTATTGATAAATACAAATTCGAACAACATGGCCGAGTCAATATATTTAAAACGTTAAAGATTTTTAAAATTGATATGGTCACTAAATGATGTTGTAAGGTTAGATAGTTACCATATAATTATGTAATAAGTTAAGACAGAAGGGTGCAGAAGGTACCTTAAGTAGGGACTGAATAAATTAATAACCGACTTGGTATTACATGGAACTCACAACTTTTTACGGTAGAACAACCCGAGTTGCGAGACTTGTTTTTTTGACAATTATTGTTTTTTATGGGTCATATTAACGCCCAGTTCCTAGTTCCGTGTTACGGATTTCATATTATACGTCTCTCAATTGTTGACTGTAGCAACTAACTGTAGTATTGTTATAAAGTGTTTAAAAAGAGTCTTTTTTTATGTCATGAAAATATCAGTATCTTTCTTTTCATATATAGGATTTCTCGTATCAACAATCGCGATTATTTGAACCATGATTCCGATTAGGGTCGGCAAATCTTCGATGTTTCCGTATCCTTGATATGTCTATGTTTTACCACAAGGGGTTTTTACGTTATTAAATGAAAACGTAGCTTTCATGTGAACAGAGTCAAGATCAAAAGCTAGTGTCTATTTAGAAAGAAAAATTGGCAAAATCTCAAAAAATATAATTAGCTGCACAAAAACCTTACCATGCAAATCACATTAAAGTATTTAAAGATGATAATAAGTGAGTATATTTTTAGAGCATGAAAGTTGAGCTCAACATTCATGCTATCTCTTTTCTTCTTCTTTAGTTTGATAGATGATAAGTAGTTAATTAAATAGAAAAATGTGTTTCAGAAACTGACTAACTATTTTGCGAACTGAAGTTTATTTTTGATCATAAAATGACAAATCTATTTCTAACCGATTTGACGTCAGTTTTAAAAGAGAAACATACGAATTCCAACACCGATCTCTCAGAATTTCTTACAAAAAGTCACAATACAAAATCACATCGTAGAAATGTCGGTATTGTTTTTTGTATATAAGGAAAAAGAAACAATAATGCTTGAGATGGAATTATTTGGCTGCGTTTGCTAATTCAGATATCGTTTAGCCTCTCCGAATACGTATCTCGGAGTTTTTTGTCTACCCTTTTGTTTTATAAAACCCTTATTAAATTTTTCTTCTAACAAAATAGTCTAAACGTTTATTTCATTTATGTCCTTTTTAATAATATTTCTAATAAAATCATGCTGCAGCTGGATAGGAAAGGAGCCTGCATGGCGTCGCTGTGTGTCACACTCTAAAGCGAACAGACCTTAGACCGTGTTTCGAACTGGGTTTTCGTTATCTCCGTGCTTCGGAGCTTGATGGGTATTTCTAAAAAAAAAAATTAAATACCCATGGGAACGGTAATAATGAGATTGAGATTCCAAATAAAACCACAATCTTTCACCAGACTGCACTGGACTGTAATAGGTACCTAGTTTTGTTAAAAATAATAGATATTTGATAGAAAAAAATTAAAAAGAATTTATTGACTCGTGAAGGATTTGAACCTCCGCCCTCCGATGGTCAAGAGAATCTATATATCGGCGCTCTAACCTACTGAGCTAACGAGCCTTGATGAGCGATGCCGAAGTTTGGCTAGATATTCGTAAAAATGACGTCAGCTCGCCAAGGTTACACGCACGATACGATAGAATGAATGACGCATCGCAGACTGCAGTACTAATTCTGTTGTTTACTTTTGCTGCATAATTTCTGTATCTATTTTGATAAATTACCTATCTATTTATTTATCAAAATAGAAAGGTTTTTACAAAGTATTAATTTGTGTCTTTTTAGGGTTCCGTAGTACTTACAAGGAACCCTTATAGTTTCGCCAAGTCCGTGTGTCCGTGTTCCGTGTCCGTCATAATATGTATGATATTGGACTCATTTGCAAGCAGGCAAAGCCCAGCAAACACGGAACCCTTAACTGTGCGTGGCACAACACGTACTTGACCGTTTTTTTAATATTGAATTGGTGTGGCAAACAGCCCGCGCGGTGTCGTATGGTAGTTACGTACCTACAATATTTAATTTATAGTTAACATTGATTTTATTTAAAAAAAAAAGTTATATACTGACGACCTCCGTGGCGTAATGGTTACCACGCCAGACCGCCACCCATGAGGTCCCGGGTTCGATCCCCGGTCGGGTCATGATGTAAACGAACTTTTTCTGATTGGCCTCGGGTCTTGGATGTTTATCTATATATGTATTTGTTATAAAATGTAATATCGTTGAGTTAGTATCCCATAACACAAGTTTCGAACTTACTTTGGGGCTAGCTCAATCTGTATGAATTGTTCCTTTATATTTATTGTATTTTTTTATACAAGTATTGAGGCAAACAGAGAAAAGAAAATATGTGTCTAGTTGCAAAAATTTTTATTAAGTGATTGTTTACTAATAGGAAATCCAGTCACTTTGCCAGAATCGATACCATGATCTTCAGTACAGCATAACTATGTCACTGACGACGGTAGTTGCGGAAATATATTTTAAAAATAATGAAACATGGTAATTTTGTTTTGACGCTATTTATTAAAATAATAAATGTTCACTTCTCTAGAAACTTGAATGAAATATTTAGATAACTAGCGCCCCGCCCCAGCTTCGTACGAAGGATCCCTAATTATTTTGAAAATATGATATCAGAATAGTTACCCGGGGATAACGGACCTTCACAACGGTGAAAGAAATTTTGAAATCGGTTCTGTAGTTTATTCTTACAAATATTTCCTTTTTATAATACATATTAGTAAGTATAACCTGTTTTTCTTAACTTGACCAATGTAGTAAACAATCTTACCGTGTCTTTTTTATTCAATTATCCATGTGTAAAATAGATAAATCGCCAGAATAACAAGAGTGTTGTGTTAAATGCCATTTCTAACTATATTATTATTATTTGGGTGTGAATGATAATTTTAATTGCCTATTTTCGTTAAAAAGACGAGCTAAGATTGTTTACTACATTGGTCAAGTTAAGAAAAACAGAGTTTATGTTTGTGGGGGTTAATGCTTGTATACAGTCAAGAGCGTGTCAACCTTTACATATCGGACTTTTTAGTATTCTCAAGTTCTATCACGTTCTATGTTTTAAAAGCCAAAATTGTACTACAAGTGTTAACTCAACGTGCACTGACTGGACTAGATTTTATATCTGTATTACAAGTTTTTTTTAACGAAAATAAATATATTATATAGGGACAATTCATACAGATTGAGCTAGCCCCAAAGTAAGTTCGAAACTTGTGTTATGGGATACTAATTCTACGATATTATATTTATAACAAATACATAATATAGATAAACATCCAAGACCCGAGGCCAATCAGAAAAAGTTCGTTTTTCATCATGAACCGACCGGGGATCGAACCCGGGCTCTCCTGGGTGGCGGTCTGGCGTGGTAACCATTACGCCACGGAGGTCGTCAAAATATCTAGCCAAACTTTGCCGTTGCTCATCAGGGCTCGTTAGCTCAGTAGGTTAGAGCGCCGATATATAGATTCTCTTGACCATCGGAGGGCGGAGGTTCAAATCCTTCACGAGTCAATGAATTCTTTTTTTTTTATTACGTTTGTTAAAACATGGAATGACGTACGATCAGTCTGGTAAAAGATTTTGGTGTCTTTTGGAGTCTCAATCTCATTATGGTACCTATTTCTAAAATAAAAATAGCCTAATATATCATCATATAATAATAATAACATTATAATAATTATATAATGTATTTTGGAAAAAAAAGAGACGAGAATTAATGTGTCATTAATTTAAAAATGCTTTGTGCAACTCACTGTGAGCTGTCAAAGTTTACTTGAAGGAATCTGTACGTACCTTATAAGCACAGTTATTATAACATATAAGTTACGAAGTTCAAGGGCTAACTTAGATGACCGGGGTTAAAGTTTACATCACAAGTTTAACCATAATGTTGAACTCTGTGTGTAACTGCCTATTTTTTATAATTTTTATACACTAGCGGACCGCCTCGGCTTCGCTCGTCTATACTAATATTATAAAGAGGTAAAGTTTGTGTATTTGTTAAATTGTAAGGGGTAATCTCGGGATCTACTGAACCGATTTTAAAAATTCTTTCACCAATAGAAAGCCACATTATTGCTGAGTGTCATAGGTTATATAAAAAACCAAAAAATAAAAAGGCTTTTACATTATGCCCAACGAAGTGGGCACGGGTCAGCTAGTGTTTTAATAAGGATCATTAATTTTTATTTAAATATAATATAGCCTATGTTACTCGGGGGTAATGTACCTTCCCGATGGTGAAAGAATTTTTGATTCAGAAGTTTTTGAGTAAACATACAAAAATACAAATCTTTCAAAAAAATTGCTTAGCGATAGGCCGCCGCCTATTGTACCGTTTATTTTCTAAGATGAATGTAGGTATTTGATTATTTTATTGGTGCAATAAAAAAAATTGTATTGTATTGAAAATTGGCAGCCCGGTGGCAAGGTGGTAGTGAAGTGACCCTTCCTACGGCATCAGACAGACCCAGGTTTGGGCCCCGCACGGAGCAAACATATTTACGTTGTTGTGTTTGTCTGGATGTTTTTATGTTTTATTTTTACAATAATACCGGGTGGGGCAAAAGTCACAATGTGAATTGGCTGTCATTTTGTTAGTAAGAAAAAAAGCTCTGTTTTTTACTCAAAGGAATAAAATTGATATTAAGTTTTAAAATGAGATCGGTTAAAAGACCACCTCCCGAGTTAATGCACATTTGTGCTCGGTTTTACGACATCTTGCTCCAAATTGGTAATTTCTTCATCAATGTTGGCTTTCAAAACTTAAACTTGTTAAACTTGTTGCGGTAAACGCGAGATTTCAAAAAGCCCCAAAGAAAGAAGTCTGGCGCCTCAGCTCTGGCGATCTGGATGGCCAATGCAAATCGCCAAAGCGGAAGATCACATGGCCCGGAAATTAATCAAATAGGCAGTAACAATAATAGGCTTGTGTCAACTAACAATGAAATCAGGTTCTTCAGGTTTGTATCGCTCCATTACTTATTTATGTCAATTATTTCTCTGTCTACAATATAAATGTCAAAGCATAATGAAATTTGGCGCCATTTGCAAAAATACTGACTGATTTACATTGTGACATTAGGTACTTTTGCCCCACCCGTTATATATGTTGTCTGGTAAGTACCACAAGCCGGTTTAAATTTTGTTTATTTTTGGGACGGTGACTCTGAATTGTCTAGAATGTAAGTGTCCCGAATCCCGATATAAACTCGATAACCGTCACTTCTCCTGTCACTGTACGTTGTCTATGGTAGCACTTTAAAAAAAAAGGACGGGTTGCACTCCGGGAGTGCCGGCAGAAGTGAAAACGTTGTGCATTTTTGAATATTTTGGAATGGTTAGGGTATCTTACGCTTTTTCGATCAGGCTACGGATCTGACGCGAGTTTAACATTTTTTACCTATCTAAAAAAGTGCCAAGCGTCGCTAAATAAGATTTCACTTCAAAAATTGGTTAAAATTACAGCTAGAAAACTAATTTTTAACGTTAAAAAGAATGGGAGAGCCAACAAAAGTATTCGACACAAAGCTTTACAACATTCTTGAGAAATATTCGTAAATACTTAGAAGTCATTGAGTCTGAAACCATATAACGGTTTTAAGAAATTATAATTATAATGTTTGTTATTGTAATTATATACGATTCACGATCAAAATAGTAAACAACAGCAAATAGTAAACACAGCACTAGGTCCCAATATTATATAGACCGTGGACAATCATGCCTTTTGTTTCGAATTGTTGGCTCTCACGTAGTTTTTTGTTTATTTTTGTTTTTAAGGGCAAATCACACAGTTTGAGCTAGCCCCAAAGTAAGTCCGAAACTTGTCAGGGATACTAACTCAACGATACTATATTTTATAACAAATACATATTATATAGATATTATAGATAAACATCCAAGACCCAGGCCAATCAGAAATAGTTCGTTTTTCATTCCTCCTGGATTGTTAAGGATAAGTCCTTTCAATACTTCCTGCCCTGCTTAATTTCTTTCTGATTAAATTCTTGAGTGTGAGTTCCAAGACAGTTGTAGTTTCTCCCCTGGAACGTCATAAGCTTCATTCAACATCATCATACCAACCCATAATCATCCCACTGCTGGTCTCAGGTCTCCCTTCAGTCGAAGGTGATTAGAGCTTACTCTGCCACGCTGCTCCGATGCGGATTGGCAAAGGCCGGTGTTTTCAAGCCGCGCGAAGGCCAGACTTAACGACTGTCATCTATCGACAACAGCCGGGACCGACGGCTTAGCGTGCCTTCCGAAGCACGGAATAGCTCGAGATAACGTAACCCATCCAAACGCTGCCTAGGGTCGACGTCGCTTGACTTGCGTGTTTATATTAGAGTGCGACACACAGCGACGCCATCGAACTCCTCCATAAGCTTCATCGCTTATTGTCAATCTGAGGTCGCCGTTGTTGATCCTGGCTATACAGGACACACAGCGGTGCGGTGGGAATATGTGGTGGGCTTGTCTCGATAACCGGTTGCAAAATAAACGATTTTATTTTTATTATTCAGGCAACGTATTGGCAACGCCTCTGCGTTGAACGCATTGATACACCAGGTAGCCTGCTTGTCTGTTTGTCGTACAAAAGATTGAATTGGAAATTCGATTCCGTTATCATTATTTAAGAAGTGACAGAATAACGTAACCCAATGTCTATTAATTAGGTTTGAGAACAATGTACAAAACACCTCACACCTGAATTACTTCCGACTGAGGTGACTCTAATAATAAAAACAGTTTACAATATCTTTGTTTTGTAACAACTTTATGATTAAAAAAACCGGGCAAGTACGTGTCGGGCCGCGCACAATGTAGGGTTCCGTATTGGCTACGCATTTCTTGCTTGCAGATAAGTACAATGCCATATTCTATGACATTTGCACGTTTTCGTCAAATAAATTATATTTCATAAGTTCGTCGGCTATTACTCGGTAACTAGTAGCTTAACCGTTATAGTTTTCCTTGTAGGTTCACTATATGGACAACTACCATGATTTTTTTCAAATTTCTAAACACAAGACTTTCGGATATAGAGTGGGGGGGGGACCACCGTGCAAAACGAAAATTTTCACGTTAACTAGAAATAATTCGCAAACGAATCCTTGTATAGGAAAATGATAAGAGACCTATCTAACGATACCCCACAACTTGGGGTCGGCGTGAAAAATTTTTTTACATAATTTTATCGGGCACCCAAAAAAAAAAATTGTTTCAACATTTTGTTCTACCACTGTGTTAGCATTGTTAATATGAGTTTACATACCAAATTACAGCTTTCTATCATCAAGCGTCTAGGCGCTAGACGGACAGACGAACAGGCGGAAAGACGGCCGGACGGACAGACGGACATGACGAAACTATAAGGGTTCCTTGTAGTTTACTACGGAACCCTAAAAAGCCAGTCAAGTGTGAGTCGGACTCGCGCACTCGCGGTTTCATACAAATTTGGAGGCATCTATATAAATCGCGGTTCTAATAACTTTAAACTTTCCCGTTGCATTATTTCACGTGTAGCTACAAAATTGTTTTCGGAATTTTTCCTTTACTTGTGGCTCATGACTTTATGCCTATTGCCGTTCTCGATTCTACTACAATATTTTAAGTAGGTATATAGTAAAGAAATTGTTAAGATCTTTACATAGTTTATAATGAAGTCGCTTTCGCGCTGTCTGTTTGCAGTTTTCAGTGTTTGATAGAGTGATTCTTAGCACAAATCTGCCGTCTGAACTGGTGGTAGGGAAAAAAAAAGTGACGTTTCGAAAGTGCTTGTAATATGCCTATTTGAATAAAAATATTTTGATTTGATTTGATTTGATGATAGGAAGGTTCATTTAAATATACAAGGGCTTTCCGAAACTCCTACGGGAAAGCGGGGAACGCACACGAAGTTGCCAGGGTGACGCTAGTAATTATTAAAAAAAGGTTTTTGTATAGTATGTATGAAATGACCTTTTAAAAGACCCCTTTTTTCCGTGATTTCTCAATTCTTTTCCTTTAAAGGCAAGTCTATCTGCCCCTTGGGTTTAGACCCTATTCCCACTTCATTCTGTTAATAAAGGGCGAAAAGATAATGTAATTATTTTGATACTGATATGAAATGATTAGTGTCTCCTCGCACATCTCGGATAGGCAGTTTGTTTCTTTGGTTACAGATAAGTTAAAGTTAGCTTAACAGTCAGATAAATCAATCATCCCACTGCAAAGATACGGGTCTCCTTTCAATCGCAGGGGATTAGAGAGTACTCTGCCACGCTATTCCATTGAGGGCGGACGAAAATGAAAATTCTTTTGCCAATAGAAAGTCAGGTTATTTTGTTAGTCATATGATATGTTCATGTCCGAAAAAGGCCACGCGGGCGAAGCCTAGGAGTTATTTTTGAACTATAAAAAAGTTCATAAAAACAAAAACTATAACTCTCTTTCGTACAAAACTATGTAAGTATAATATGATTAAAATAAGTAAAGTCACCAATGGCAGTATCCAGAGCCGTAAATATTGATACAAGTTTCACGAAATGGTTTACTCGAATTTTTATTTAACAAAATGGTATTAAAATAATTTTGAAATTACATAAACTACAAAGTTTCACCACGATACTTTCATTTTTAACTGGAATATCTCAGTTCTCTACCCTGGTCACCTCTTTCATTTGTTAACTGTACCGAGTTAATCGTATACGTAAGTTTTATAAACTTTTCATAAAGAAAGTTGAGGAAATTCTTTCTTTAACACAAACGATAAATTAGATTTTTTTAAAGTATTTTTAACAGAAAATTAACTTTTTATTTTTTTTCTTAAATATTTTTTTAAACAAAGTTATCAACATACCTTCCGTTTGAGTAGTCGTCAGCGTTCCGGCGAAAGAAAGCTCATATCGAACCTCAGTAGATGGGCCATCTCACGTGCTACGTCGTCAGGGGCTCGGCTGCCACTGAGGGCCAGGGCCCAGGGCCAGAGGGCCCGCGGGCCCGGTGGGCGGGGCGCCACGCCCCCAGCAACAAGTTGCCATAGTACGATTGTGATTTGCACTTGTTATTCTAGGATCTTAAGCTAGGTGTAGAAAACCTACGTGTTGCGGAAGTATCGCCAGTTCCAGCAGCCGTGCTGTCTTATGGCGGAGAAGATGCAATAAATACTTTTACTTTGACTTTGAAAATTGATCATCAAATGATCAGAGACCTTACTGGTATCCGAATAGTGTTTTGAACACTGTTTTTCAGTTTTAAAAGTAAAACAGTAAGAAAATACACTTATTCTGTTTCCAAAAATACCGGTTTATCACTGTTACAGCCAATAAGGTCTACATTGGCATAACTATGCCACATCTTACAGGGGGTTACCATTTCGTTACAACACAAAGGGTAGGTAGGATAAAAGTAATTCTAGCTATTCAGCTACCAAGAGCTGTTTCTTGACATTCCATGTATATTATTACAAAGGTGAGCAACTCATTCAAGATACATCTTAGTTTTCTATTGGCAGCGGTGATTTTCACCATCAGGTGACCCCAGGTAGCCCGCTATTTCGTTTGCCCTCCCGCTGAGCTGTTTCGTCGTGCGAAGAATCAAGAGGACTGTATCAAGCTGATTGCCAACCTTCACTAATTGCAGAGGCATCACAAGAAGAAGATAAAAAACGGGTAAAAGATTCCGATTGTCTAAACCCGCCTTAAGGTTTGTTCAACTGTTAAATAAAAGGCAGCACGTCGACACGCCCCCCGAGCCTCCTGTGATGTTTGCAGATTGGACCAATCAACAGTTCCAAGACGTGATGGATCGCATCCCATGGTGATCTGGAGTAAAACTGTATAATCAATAGTGACACAGTTACATATCTAATATATTTTTTTAAAGACGAAGATTGCAAACGATCTTGAGAGGCACCTGCTTATACCAAGTACCAAACCTGGTACCAAGGTACCAGGTTTGACTGCACAGTGGTGGAACATTATACAGCACCAGATGGATCTTAATATTTATCCTAAAATATCTAATGTACCTAGTTAGGTGGCAAAAACGCACACTATCAAATGTCAGTCACACAGACACAAATGGGTACTTTTGTACTGCTTGCTTCGCTGCTTTTGTACGACGCGTTTTTAAATGTATTACACAGCACTTTACACCCATATTTTTGTCTATTTGACATTATATTCACTAAATTTGAACTTTAAAAGTCACTTTATACGAAAACAAATCGCCATCTTACGTTTACTTTTACGTATGATACAAATTCCGTTTACCAAAACAAGGCACGGCTGTCAAATTATGTAAGTGTGCGTTAGTGTTGCTATTGATGAAAAAAGGGACAAGTTTATACCGAATTTAATTAGCTGAAAAGTGACAGCGATATTTTCAGCTTGTGTCTATGTGTATGTAAAATTATGTTTAGTCTGTTATGTCTGTGGGTGGCAGTCTATCCGTTGATTTCATGTAATCAGTCCACTAGCGAAACCTGTGCAATTTCGATTCCGTGTCGTGTATCCCACTATTCCGTTAATTTGGAAAATCCTTTTTTGTCGAATTCCCAAGTTATACAAAAATCACACCCTCCGAGTTTCAGGCCTCCTCGATTATGTTTAGGCTGTGCGTTGAAACGTCGCGTCAGTCAGAAAGCATTTTTTATGTATGTAAGGTATCTTTTTTGTCGTTGCATATTTTAAACTATCGCGGTTTTACACATTATAATACTTTTTTACTTATGACTTGAACGCATAAACTTGTCTTTACACCCGACGTTTCGTTCGACAGAGTTGCATCTGTCGTGGTCAAGGGGAGATTCTCTTTTTGTCATCGTTTCGGTCTCTGCTAAACCCAATTTAGCTATTATAATTACATATGAATAGATATCACTGCCTAAAACGAAACGAGATAAGAGCCCGCATGTCATGTCAGACCGCTACTTATCTGATCCTCGTCAAGAAAATGATCTAAAGTAGTAACGATATTTAAACTAATAAAACCATCGCAAGTTCGTTTGCGTAGATTTTTTCGATGGGAATATCTAATGTCAGCTTCATAAAAGAAACTTCTTTGGAATATTTTCATGATTTTTAGGTCCAAGGGTACACACAGATCTTTCCGATCAGCGGTTTAGACAGTCAGGACAAAACATTTCATATTATTTATAGATAAAAAAAACGATAATGTGAAGAAGGAATGTTACGGTCGAGATGAGTATAGGGCGAAATGGAAAAAAACTTACATGCTGTATCGACCACAAATAAAGTGGGATAAGGGTAGGAAGAAGATATAGATAAAAAAAAACTACCACAGACTAATAAACCAGACCTTTCTGGCCGCGTTATGTATAGTGGAAATTACTTTTAGACGATTTTCGGTCATCACCGTACGTTTTTCATGATACATTGTATTTTATTCACTTGATAATTGCATTAATTGTTCAAAATTTAATTATAGACGACACTGTAATAAACAGAAATCGTCGCGAACTGTGCTTTTACTTCGTAGGTGGTGTTTATCATAATAACATAATTATAATTGTGTGTTATGTTAGGTAAACTGATAATTATGAAAGCTGCTGGTAGTCGTTGTAAACATTTTCTCCCTTATCAAAGGGTAACGCTGACCACAGATTATTCAAGACGCATTTTGTGTGAAAATTAGAGCTAATGTAATTGTAGCTATGTAGTAACACACAGGAAATTCCGTTTAATTCTGGCCGCCACACAAAAAATAAAACGTTTACATACCACAACGCATCCAAGACTTATAGTCTAGTGGATGTTCATGGTCAGTGGTGATTGCTTACCATCAGATGACCTGCTAGCTAGTTTGTCCTCTTGTCATAAAAATCCCCCAACACATTATGTGTATTATGCATTACAAAGTTTATGAAAGTCATTATTTTTTCGTACAACAAAGTAGAGTTTTAATTACAAAATAGTTAAAATTAGGAGAGCTTGTAAAATTTACAATGAGAAATTGTTTTTTTATCGATAACACGTATTAGTATCGCTGTTCCATAAGTTTGTGCATGTCACGCTCACGACAGGTATAAATCTGTAAAAAAATCATAAAATAAGTAAGTTTACGTTTTCCTTGAAGTCACTACAAGTGCTACAAGTAATGCGTTGAAAATTTAACATTTAACTTCGCAAGCTGATATTGTAGGTACAATAATTGCTGCTAGTATCCCGTATAGTGTGGGCTAGCTGCCGTGAGTGTTTTTAAGACACCATCACTGACTTCCGACGGCCTTTTAGGTGTGACTGCCGAAATTTAACGACCTATTGACAGCAGTTGCAAAAACAGCTTAACATACCCTGTATGTGTTTAACGCATCCAAATACTATCTGGACCCGTTGATGCTTAACATGCATATTTGTATATGCGCATTGCATAGCGATGCCATCAAACTCCTTTAATATTTTTAATATAGAAAGATTACCAAATGTTCTTCTACCCCTTCACTAAAAAATTCGTAAGCTTGTGATGGCAGTCATTGAATTTCAAGTCCTGCTACAAAAGTACTAGCATTACGTAGAAATGGCCGTACGTGTAGCCAATCCGAACTATTCACTACGGTTCTCTTTGAGTATGTTGAGAATTATGGGATTTTGGTCACCAAATGACATAGATAGCACCAAAAAGCTGATTTACAATTTCTATGGAGTATTTAGTTTTATGTTTCTTTTGGGTAAAGTATTTTTCTTTGGCTTTTTTTATAGCAAGAGAGGTAAGGCACAGCGGATAATCCGAATATCAAATCTGAGCAGCCCGTCTGGGGAAGGGCCTCCACCTTAAAGAAGATTGTAGCCAAATAGCATTGGTCTCCGCCATGCTATGTGTTCCTGTGTGAGAGTCAGGTCTCCAGAGCTCAACTTTTACAGGTATTGCAACCGTCCATAGGCAACGGTGAGTGCTTACCATCAGGCAGGCTCTATGCTTGTTTGCCTAATGGTGTAAAAAAGAAAAAAAACTCTTAAATTGTTTTCGTTCTTAGACGTAGATAACGTCTCATGTTTTCTCGTTTTCTATGGCAATAAATTGACAATGAGTTTCATTGCTTTTTAGTTTCTCTTACTGTTCGACTCGATGCAAAGGAGACTGAGCAGTTTTGTATGGGAAGTGGTCTATGAACCAACAGCGATGTGGGTATGCAATTTATGATAGGTTACCTCTCCTAGACACTCATGGGGAGGGGCATCAAAATCTGTCCCGGCAGTTCTGAGATAAATGGCAGTTTATAAAAATCTTTCTGCTACGATTTTTTCACATTGAGAGTACCAACAGAAATGTGGCTATGCAATTTATGACGAAGTACTTCCACTAGACACTCATGGTAAGTGGCATCAAAATCTGTCCCGGCAGTTCCGATATAAATGGCAGTTTATGAAAAACCTTACGGTTTTTTTCACATTGACAGTATCAACAGCAATGTAGACATTCAATTTAAGACGAGGTACCTCCACTAGACACTCATGGTAAGTGGCATCAAAATCTGTCCCGGCAGTTCCGATATAAATGGCAGTTTATGAAAAACCTTACGGTTTTTTTCACATTGACAGTATCAACAGCAATGTAGACATTCAATTTATGACGAGGTACCTCCACTAGACACTCATGGTAAGTGGCATCAAAATCTGTCCCGGCAGTTCCGATATAAATGGCAGTTTATGAAAAACCTTACGGTTTTTTTCACATTGACAGTATCAACAGCAATGTAGACATTCAATTTAAGACGGGGTACCTCCACTAGACACTCATGGTAAGTGGCATCAAAATCTGTCCCGGCAGTTCCGATATAAATGGCAGTTTATGAATAACCTTACTGCTACGGTTTTTTCACATTGAGAGTATTAACAGCAATATGGCTATGCATTTTATGAAGGGGTACCTCCACTAGACACTCATGGTCAGTGGCATCAAAATCTGTCCCGGCAGTTCCGAGATAAAGGCAGTTTATGATTAACCTTACTGCTACGGTTTTTCATATCTTTTAGTATACATATCTTGTTATTTGGCTACGATCTTCTGTAAGGTGGAGGTCCTTCCCCAGACGGGCTGCTCCGATTTGAGCGGATTATCCGCTGTGCCCTACCTCTCTCGTCTAACTTGTCCTATGTTTTTGTTAATGTTTGTTTCATTCCATATTTTGTCTTTCTGTCCAGCAGTGAACTTCTTATCCTGAAATTATGATGAACATGTATTCGGATGGTGTCGCGGCCACAGCTCGTTAGATATAACAAAATATAATCCTAATATTTTCTACCTTTAGGTACCTACTTGGTAACCCAAGTTGTGGATCTGTTCATGATATGGGGCAACATTCCTTTGATGACTGGTACAGCATATATCCTGTTTACGAACCTGGCACAGGCCTCCAAGTTTCTGAACCTGGTCGTCAGGGAGAAGCAGATAAGAAGGATCATCGACGGGGCTGATAAGGTTCTGAGTAATGTTGAAAGTGATGAAGCTAAAGCGATTGTGAGAAGGTAAGAACCAAGACCAAGGTCATAGCTTCAGCATCATAAACAAATGAAAACTATAGAAAATGACATGTATGTATTTCTACCTGACAATAATCGTCTATTTTATGACATTGACGTTACCTGCGCATCATTCTTTCTTGTTGGATGCCTACGTCATGCAAAGATCAAGAGTCAGGTCTCTACGATGGGTGGTATAGGCTGTCCGTCAGTCAGTCATTCAGGACAAAACATTTTATATATATAGATTTTCTGTACACAGAATGAATTAACAATATAGCTTACAACAACAACAGAATAACTGTGTTGTAAGCTGTTGCGGAAGTATCACTGTTCCCGCGACCACGCCACTGTTAACGCGGAGGTGGTACTGAATCAGATTATTAGATGTATCATACTTCAGACTAATATTATAAATGAGAAAGTGAGTTTGTTTGTTATTACTTCACGACTTGACTAATCAGCCGATTATTATGAAAATTTGTATATTGTCAGGGGTACAGAGGCCAACATAGGCTAAATTAACCGCGAGCGAAGCCGCGAGGAAAACCTAGTTCTTATAGTTTCATTGGCTAGAGAGGTGAGTCCGACAGATCCCCGTCGCTTTCCCAAGCGGCGGGACATGCAGTAATGTGTTTTCCTGACTGTAGATATTACCATGAGTTTTTGTATAAAATTAATAAATAAAATAACTTCCAGATGTGACAGAGAAACCAAAATTCAGCTGTGGGCGTTCATAACTCTAACTAGTGTCACTTTGGTGGGCTTCGCGGGCGGTGCTCAAAGCGGGGAACTACCACTTCGAGCATGGTAATATTCTACTTTCTACAAGTATATTATGTCTTCTTATATTAATACTTCTTATAAAAATATGTTTAATATTCATTCACAAGTAGGAAAGTTTACATAATATATTACATATAAATAATGCAAGTAGATTAACATCGGTTGTGGGACACACACTCTGGACCCATGTGAGCTGCGTATTTTTTAATGTATTTTTTTTTATATTTGACATACTGTTTTTAGGGTTCCGTAGGTAAACTACAAGGAATTCCTTATAGTTTCGCCTTTTCCGTCTGTCTGTCCGCGGTCTAGCGCCTAGACGCTTAATACTAGAAAGCTGTAATTTGGTATGTGTACACATTATCAATGCAAAAAAAAATATCCTGGAACAAAATTTTGAAAAAAAAAATTTTGATGTGCCTCCCCTACAAATAAAGTGCAAAAGAATTTTTTGTGGGGTATCGTTAGATAGGTCTCTTCAGAACATCGAGGGTGTGGAAAGATCATTTTTCGATATAATGATCCGTTTCAGAATTATTCACATTTATCGTGTCAATTTTCATTTTGCACGGTGGTCCCCCCCCCCCTCTATCTCTGAAAGTCTTATGTTACAAAAAAATCACGGTATTAGTCCATATGCTGAACCTTCAATGAAAATAATTACGGTTAAGTAGGCTCTACTAGTTACCGAGTAATAGCCGACAAACTTATAAAATAAAATTTCTTTGATGAAACTTACAAATGTCATAGAATATGGCATTGTACTCATCTGCAAGCAAGCAAAGCGTAGCAAATACGGAACCCTACATTGTGGGTAGCCCGACACTACTTGCCCGGCTTTTTTTTCCTTTTGCATTGATCTCATTATTGATTTTGTTTCTGTAACGTATCTCTTCTTCTTCTTCAGCAGCATGTATTCGCCCACCGTTGGGCATATGCCTCTCCATGTTCCCTCCATAGTGCACGGCTCCCCGTGTCTCTCATCCACGTCGCTCCTAGCTCCTTCGTGAAATCGTCAGCCCATCTGGCTGGTGGCCTGCCAACACTTCTTCTCCCCAGTCGAGGTCTAGTGGAGACCTCGACTGGGGAGAAGAAGTGTTGGCAGGCCTCTGGGTCTTACAGTCGAGGTCTCCACTCTAGAACGCATTTGCTCCATCTCTCATCTTCTCGGCGCCCCAGATGTCCAGCCCACGCCCATTTTAATTTGGCTACGCGGTATCCAATATCCACGACTTTGGTTCTTTGTCGTATGGTCTCATTTCTTACTCTGTCGCGTAGAGATATACCGAGCATGCTGCGTTCCATGTGTCTTTGGGTGACTTTAAGGTTGTGGACCATTCCGCTGGTAAGAATCCACGTTTCACACCCATACGTCATAACGGGTAACACGCATTGGTTAAACACTTTGGTCTTTAGTGATTGTGGTAGTTTAGACTTGAAAACAGAGTTGAGTTTTCCAAATGCTGCCCACCCCAGCCGTTTTCTTCTGCTGATCTCTGCCATCAACGAGTCCCGTCCAAATTTTATCACCTGACCCAGGTAAACATACTCCTGCACCTGCTCTAACGGTTGACCGTCTAATGAAATGGGATGGCTTTTAATGTCTTCCGAAGCCATCACTTGGTTTTTTCCATATTCATTTTCAGTCCTATTCGTAGAGACGCTTGGTATAGGTCTTGCATCATTTGTTGCAAGTCTTGCACCGACTCCGCTATAATAACTAAGTCGTCTGCGTAGCGGAGGTGGTGTAGGTATGTATGTACCATTGATATTTATTCCTTTCCCATCCCAGTTCAAGGTTTTAAATACATCTTCAATGGCGTTAGTGAAGAGTTTTGGTGATATTACATCTCCCTGCCTGACTCCTTTTTGAACTGGGATAGGATTAGTTAGATCTTCTAATTGGACTGTCATAGTTGCGTTTTTGTAGAGGTTTTTCAGTATCTGTATGTAACGGTAGTCGATATGGCACCTTTGAAGTGATTGTGTTACGGCCCAGTGTTCTACTGAATCGAACGCCTTCTCATAATCCACGTATGCGAGGTATAAGGGTCTGTTGTATTCCTCTGCTTTCTGTATAATCTGTCTCATTGTGAATATATGATCAATTGTTCCGAACCCCTTTCTGAAGCCGGCTTGTTCCTTGGGTTGATATTCATCCAGTCTTTGTGCCAGCCGCATTGTGACGACTCTTGAAAAAACCTTGTACACTTGGCTAAGCAGAGATATCGGCCTATAGTTTTTTAGTAGTGCCTTATCGCCTTTTTTATGGAAAAGCAGTACTGTACTGTAACCTATATACTTCATTTATTATATTTTCTATTCTTTCGAGTCTATTTCCTTCTATCCCTTTTATTGCATCCTTTACAATGAAATGAAATGAAATCGTTTAGAAGAAATGATAATGATGATTTAAATATTTTATTCTTTGTATAGGTTTCCATACGATGTGAGGAAATCACCAGCATATGAGCTCACATACACGCATCAGGTATACGCGTTGTTCGCAGCAGCTCTGCTTAACATATCCAAAGACACGATAGTGACAACGTTGCTTGCCCAGTGTTATTGCAGGATGAAGCTCATTGGGTTGTCGTTGAGGACTCTCTGCCAGGATTTGTATGTGGATGATACGGTAATAAATAAAAATATTACAAACAGACAGTTCGCACAGCGCTTATTCCAGAAGTTAGCTTGTGTTGTATCAGATAACAGAACAATGTATTATTGTATTTACTTTAATAGAATATACTTAAACTTGAGATAAAAAACCACATGTTTGTAGGTACTAATTATAAATAGTAGTAATTACTAATTGTAAATAGTAGTGGGTAGTATAATATTGATTTTTGTGCGTCCTCCTCTAATCTAATATTGCTGTGCCCAACATGATCCATAAAATGTTCTAATATTTGCAATTGTCATCCTATATCTTTATGGTCTGCAATAAATATTGAGTATTATTGGACCAGTCCACATTGACTTTACAGTTAAAATTTTCAAAAAAAGATCTTGCATTCGTTTTTAAAACTAGTAATTTCGAAATAACGCCCTCTATCGTAGCTTTCAATAAATTAAAACGTATATTGGGGACAGCGTAGCGTAGCAACCCCGTAGAGCTTTTGTACGCTTTGTAGGCGTCACTGCTACGACTGAGGAGACAACCTCGTTAAAAAAACAAGAGGTGGAGCCGGCCGCGCTTGGCTCGGCCGGCTGTATGATGAGCGGTGGTGGACTCGTTCGCTCGCTGATCCTCCCCAAAAGCGTCTTCGCCCCGACTGGTGTCCGGGCCTACTCCACCCGTTGATACCGGGGGCGACCTCCGTATGGTGGAACGCGGAGGCCCTGCAGACACTGGGTCTCGCCAACCCAGACACTGCGGGGGGCGTTAAGGGTTGGGTCACATGGGCGAATGAGACCACCCTGGAAGAGGGAGTGCGCGGTGGCGCAAAGTGTCACAGAGTCCACTAAGTACGTAGTGGACGCTGTGGCACTTGGAGTGGCGCAGGAGGCGCGATGGAGGAAGAAAACCTCGTTAAAAAATTGAAGAAGAGGGGCCGGTGGCTCGCAGAGCCCGGCCAGCGGTCGCACGTTGTTGCGACCGCAGAGATGGAGGGGACCCTTGCCCAGCCGAGACGGCGAGCCGGGGAAGGCCCGTCGTCTTGAGGGGGCAATGGTCCTCGGTGTCGGCAGTGCACCTGGATGCGGTGTGCTGCTGACGGGGCGTTCCGGGGAGAGCGGGTCCGGCCAGTTTAACTTTGGCCGGACGGCCCTGGCGGGGTCGCGGATGTATCACAGTACCCGTGGCCCCGTCACTTAGGGGGCGAGTGGCATCCCGTCAGTTTTTTAGTGGTAAGTCCCACAGTCCCCACCGCATATTCCCCGGGCGGTGGGGCTGCTGCAAAGCATTTTTCTGACGATAATATAAAAAAAAAAAAAAAAAAAAAGGCGTCACTGCTACGATCTAACGAAAATCGCTCTACGCTGTTTTCCAATGCTACGTAGTTGCCTACGAAATTTTAAACTGGCCGATAGATGGCAACGACGACTTAATAAGATTTTTTTTTAAATTATTTTGTTTCGTCTGGATTTTTTTGTTTTAAAAAACCCACACAAAAGATTTTTTTCACCTCACAAGCTCGGAAAGAATCTGTTTGTCATTCGAAATCTGAGCGCAAAAGTGCATTTTGTGCCCTAGCGTGGAAAGAATTTTTAAAATTCGAACCTTTCTATTCTATAATTTTTTATACCGCCAGTCCTCGCAGGTGGACCTTGGTCGTGGTCCACCTGCGAGGACCACGACGGGCGGACGGGCTCTGAAAATGCATTATACTTATTTCATGCCAGTGCGCCAACCTTATAGAATTAGAATAATCGAACTGGCCAGCACGACACCGCATGAAAAAAATAAACACTTATTTAATATATTATTTGCGTTTTTTGACGACCTCCGTGGCGTAATGGTTACCACGCCAGACCGCCACCCAGGAGGTCCCGGGTTCGATCCCCGGTCGGGTCATGATGAAAACCGAACTTTTTCTGATTGGCCTCGGGTCTTGGATGTTTATCTATATATGTTTCTGTTATAAAATATAATATCGTTGAGTTAGTATCCCATAACACAAGTTTCGAACTTACTTTGGGGCTAGCTCAATCTGTATGAATTGTCCCTATATATTTATATTTATTTTCTTGCACCAAGTATTTTCCTCGCTGTAGTGAGGTGAAAAGTTGTGTGTTACGCTCGGCAGCAAAGTTATTCTGCGTCTCGTACCTTTGAAACCCTCGCTACGCTCAGGATTCTATATTTGAACCACTCGCTTCGCTCGTGGTTCAATCCTAGAATCCTTCGCTAGCTCGGGTTTCAATATAAGTACTCGCGCCAAAAAACAACTTTGCAGCCTTGCATAACAAATAACTATTGTCTAGCATAATTTTATTATCGCTGAAAATAACAAATTCAATAAAGGACACCAACCACATTGTAGGTGCCCTTTTGGCTGTAATGTGAACATGAAGATATTGGGATATTATTGAATGTTATGGGTCGTCTATAGTAAGCAGAATTTTTGTATCAAGTTCACTTAATAAATCATTTAAAAAAAAATGAAAAGTAGGAAATTTGTACAGTCAACAAAGGAGTTGACTGACCCCCCTCTGTATATATGATTAAAGATTTCTAAATATTGCGTGAAGAGATTTACTTGAAATTTTATTTATCAATAGTATTCATATTGTACTATGTAATTACAAATTTTCAAGTAAATCCCTTCACGCAATATTTAGAAATCTTTAATCATATATACAGAGGGGGGTCAGTCAACTCCTTTGTTGACTGTACAAGCTTGAAACGCGCGCTGCGAGCACGATCGACGGATACAGCCATTCAAAGTCAGTTTTACAACTTTTTAATTTGACGATGATAATCTTATTACTCTCCGTTCACAATTATTTTACATCTGACAGATGTATTAAATGGGTTTATAACACTAATAAGAGCGGTCCGTGTATAATGATCTGGCTAACTGCTCGAGCAGTCCGTGTCAGCTCACACAATTATTCTGCCACAGAATTATTCCTGTGTTACCTTCTTTCAATTTATCTTTAGTACTTACCGATGATGGACATCGATTGTATGCTATTTTTATTTTTTTATATTTATTTCATGTTTTTTATAGCTCCTTCTGACTAGTAGACAAGAGAAAATTGTTAAATCTCGGCTGCGTAGTTGTGTGGTCGAGCACCAGGCGGCGCTGAACACAGCAAGAGAACTCCAGGCCTGCTTCTCTGAGCCTACCTTCACGCAGTTCAACGTGTCCCTGGTCATTATCTGTGCTACTGCATTCCAACTAGTTTCTGTAAGCTCCCACTAATATTAAGAAAGCAAAAGTTTGAGAGTATGTATGTTACTTCTTCACACTCAAATGACTTGGCCAATATTTATAATATTTGGTAAGTAGGTAGCTTGATACCTTGGATTAACACTTAAGGTACTTTTTATCCCGAAAAGTACGCGTTTCCCATAGGATTTAGTCAAAAGTCTTATGGTCAATGGCGCCATAAAGTAGATGGAGTTGCTGTGCACAAAATTAAAGCGGTAACACCGCGGGCAGAAACTAGTAATATAATAAAAGATCATTATCATCAACTCCATTCATATCCAATTTCTTCCTATTCCCTCCCTTGTATACTAGTCAAAACAAAAGGGCCACTCGTAATTTACGTACCCACTAACTAGTAATTTAACGTTTACAATAACATAGTAATGTAATCTTACAGGTTGATGTAAGTAGTGTCTGTAATGTTTGTAGTGTGAAATTGATTCAAAAGAGTCCACCAAAAATTTATTTTGTTGTTTTTTATGACCCATATTTGTGCCGTATATTTATGTCTTAACTAGTACAAATGTCAACGCATTGGTAGAGCCTCTGGGTCTTACTGTCGTTATTGGTGGTGGGCCTCGGTAGCTTCTTTCCATCAGGTGACCTTGCTTGTCTATGTGCCTCGGGACAAGCCCACCACAAATTCCCACCGATGTGTCATCTGTGTAGCCAGGATCAACAACGGCGACCTCAGATTGACAATAAGCGATGAAGCTTATTGTTGTTCCGGAGAAGAAAACTACAGCAGTCACTCACAACGAATTTAATCAGAAAGACGATAGTCGGAGTAGGAAGTATTGAAAGGACTTTCCTTAACAACTACGTGAGAGACAACAAATGTCTGTGTGTCTGTGAGTGGAGAATATTTAAAGACTTAAAAGAATTTTCAGCAAACGGGAAATATTGTACATCTAATGTCAATGGGGACTTACTTAACCAACATGATGTATCAAGTGTTCCTCTACTGTTACCAGGGAAACCAGCTCACTGAAGAGGTAATTTTTATATCGTTTATTTACAGTTTCTTAAGAACACTCATGTATACTAATATTATAAAGAGAATTTACTGAAAAAAAAAATTACCAATAGGAAGCCACGTTATTTTTGAGTGTCATATATTAACCTGAAAAAGCCTACGCGTAAAACTATTATAGGAAGAGGTAAAATTCTAATAGGATATGTTTAAAAATCCCTGTGTCTACACTATCCGATTTCACTCCACTGCGCACTGTGGGAGTTAGTCACACGTACACAAAGTGTATCCATCAAGTATCCATAGTCCATACGTAATTATCTGTCATCTGTCAGACAAGGGTGTATCCTCTTAAAGATTTTCTATTACACGAAGTCTGTTTGCTTATCAATGTTGTAAGGCGTGCGTGCACATGAATTTTTTAAATGGACTTCATGAAATAGAATTTCTGCAACTGATGATTAATCTTTTTTTAGAGTTCAAAGATAGCCATGGCAGCGTACCTCAGTCCATGGCATAGCATGTCTCCTGGTCTTCGCAAAGAGTTACTGTTCATAATGACGCGCTGCCGTAGGATCACCAAGGTCACCGCTGGGGGTTTCACTACACTGTCTCTGGCTTCTTTCATGGCAGTAAGTAAACAGTGTAATATATAGTTTTTTTTATTAAACTAAGGTATGGTATGTCTCTAGTCTATAATCCCGTTTGTTTCAAATTGCTGTCTCTTACGTAGTTGCCAACAAGTAAAGTACTTTCAATTCTTCCTTCTTCGTCTAACTTCTTTCTGATTCAATTCATTCTGAGTTCCAAGACAGCTGTAGTTTCTCCCCCGGGTCGTCAATAAGCTTCAATGCTTATTGTCAATATGAGGTCGCCGTTGTTAATCCTATGTTTACAGGAGACAAAACGGTTTGAATGTTGTCGTGGGTTTGCCCTAATACCACTGCCACTGGTAATGATGAAAAAAAAACATTAAAAAAAAAGTGGTATTATGATTTTATTTTTATCTCTCCATTTTTACAGATCATCAAAGCATCGTATTCATTGTTCACGTTACTGAAACAAGTTACTGAAAATTGATCGATAAGATTTGATTTCTATATAGAAAACAAAAAAAAAATTAGACTTTAAATTTAATTTTAGTATTTTTTTATTAAGATGACTCTCTTTTTTCTGCTAGGCGTGCTTCTTCTAGGTATTAATCAGCCAGTCGCATAGATCTTTAATATTGTATAGAGTAAACATAAACATCTCTAGGCACAGGAAAAACAGTATTTATAAATACGAATATTTAAAATGTTTTATGTAGTTTTAGTCAGTTTTGAATAAATTAAATAGAAATTGACACATAACGATTTTTTATTCATGACACAAGTGTTACAGAAATCAAAATTTCTCTGCTAAGTTGTAATTATTTAAATGACTTAATAGTTATACACTGTATAATCTGTTATTAAAATAATTCTCACTTGCAAAGTTTGCAACTATCAATCACTGGCGTTCCAGAGGTCTAAAACATTTTTCTACCGCCGGATTTTTATTTCCAAAGTAAATCAACACTAACATTGTGAGGCATTGTCTTAATAGGACGCGAATCCGCAATCATCCCGCGAGTAAGCGATGCGACCATCGCGTGTTCATAAGCGTGCGCCTAAGCGTCGCGCGATTGTCAGTTAGGACACCTATTCGAGTTCAATAAGTTTGATCGCGAGTTCGTACGAGTAAAATTCGCGCGAACCAACGATGATCGCGTATTCGCGTCCTATTAGGACAATGCTTATAGCTAAAGAGTTTGTTTGACGGAACTATTGGACGGAACGAATTGAAAAAATATTTTGTTGGTTAGCAATTTATCGAGAATAACACGAAGTTGCTCGGGTTACCTAATAAATAATTTTTGAGACAACGTCTTGTCTTTCTATATACCACGGAGAGCCTAGTTTATATTTTTTTACTAGCGAGACTCGCGCAACTTCGTTTGCGTGTATCCCGCATTCCCATGGAATGTATTATATGTAAACCTTCCTCTTGAATAACTCTTATGTATTGAAAAAAAACCGCATCAAAATCCGTTAAAGATATAAGCATACATTGGGACGGACGGTGCGACTTCATTTTATAATATGTAAAGATGCCGTACAGCATGCAAAAAGCAAGCGGACCATCTGATGAACCGCCTATGAACATCCATAGTGCGTTGCGGGATACAAAAAAGGAAAAAGGGAGAAAAGGAGGACACCTCTCTCTTTTACTTACCGAACGTAACGTATTACTGCAGCTAGCTCACCCTCACAAAATATTGGCGATTTGGTGAGGGTGTGCTAGCCCATTTCATGGTCAACCACTCCATCTTGTCTTACTTCCCTGGCGTCTCTGTGCTCCATTGGTGATGGTAATCTCTTACCATCAGATGACCTTGCTCGTTTGCCAATCTACTACATAAAAAAATTGTAATGCAAATCGATATTTCCTCGATTGCGGAAATCGATATTACTATTATGTTTGTTTACAGGTAATACAAACACTTGTTGTGTTTGCATTACCTGTCCCTGTGTATTTAGAAATAAAAATTGAAAATATAATATGAAAAGCTTGCTGTTTGTTAGTCGTAAGGGAAAATCTGCAGTAGTTAGTATTATGTGGACGTGTGGGCGTGTTTATTCGACTAGAACTATAAGTTTTACTAATAAGTGTGTTACTTATGGTGGGAATTGTGGGAAATAATTAGTGTATTATAAGAGAAAATAGAGCGTGAAAAAGAAGGTAAATGAGATAATGAATTTAAATTAAAAAACATAGACGATTCAAAAATGTAAAGCTGTACAAAAAGACGGAATATGTAAGACAGCCAGTTTCTAAAATGCCGACAACAAAAAAAGAAGAAACAAATACACAAATACACAGATACACACGTCAAACTTATAACACCCCTCTTTTTGCGTCGGGGGTTAAAAAGAGTTGGCTGCAGACATAATACAATACATTAACTCTTTATTGCACCAAACAAAAAGAAAGAAATAAAATCATTTGTTCAGAGACAGGCACGTTCTCTAGTCATGTTGTAGAGTATATTATATTTTGCTACATAATATACTCTACAACATGACTTTATAAACAACTTTTAACTTATATTAGTTTGGAAACTATTGGAAACAAAGAAAAATGCTCGCTGGTCAAAAAAATAGCGAAAGAATCCCAATTAACGTGTAAACTTGTAAAACAATCAAAAAAATGTTTTAAACTTCTGAAACAGTTGAAAAACGACAAAATAAAAACGCTATAGAATGTAAACTGTCACCATTCGTTTGCTCAGAGTTTTAATTAATTCTACATCTATTCACTCTATGGTCGAACTAGTGTTTCAAATAATTTGTATAGAAGAACGGATCTTTTCCAGTTCATAAGTTTTTTAGAAAACTTAAAAGGAAATTCCTAACACTTGTAACCATCATAAGTTTACAATAAAGGATTTTTTTTTTAGTATGAAGTATTATGTTAGTAATGTCACTTGGGCCTTATGCCTGTCTCTGACTATGATAAAATGGGTAGGTTTCTGGGCACCAAGGAATTTAGAGGGATACAGAAAAACACTATCACAATGTTATACATTCGTCAGTCTTATGTTTATTGTTGGTGAGTATTTTAAAAGGTTGAAACAAAATAATAAATTATCTTTGACGTATCACACAACGCCATCTATGGAAACTAGATTGCTGATATATATACCCACTTATATATATTTTTTTTGTAAATAAATACTTATTATTATAGAAAACACCTTTCTCTTGCCGTCCTCCTTCCTTTCCTCCAACTTCCGTGGTGGACAACGCATTGGTAGCGCCCCTGGTGTTACTGATGTCCATAGGCGGCGGTGACCCCTTTCCATTGGGGGGGGGCCCGCTTGTTTGTCTACTGTAAGACATAAAAAATAAAAAATAAACAGCCAGACCAAAGATGTTCATGACATATTTCCAATGCGCAGCAATCGATTAGCTTCGTCATTGTTTAAAAATGATTTTATACTATTATCATCATCAAATCATCCTATGGCTGTGCGTTTTTTATGACAGAGGAGACAAGACCTAGATGGTCTCCTGATGGTAGGCAATCACCGCTGCATACCTATGTACTGTTAACAATAACTTCCAGGCTTCTACATCTATGTACAAGCGATGGAACTTTTATATGTTTGGGGTGACATATCGTTGATGACGAGCGCCGCGTTCATGCTGTTCACAAACGCAGCACTCTGCTTAAAGATGATTAATGTATTGTGGAGAAGGGAGAAGATCCAAGCAATTATAGATGAGGCTGATTGTGAGATCAGAGAGGAGAGTCGGACAGAGGGCATCGCTATTGTTAAAAGGTACATGATTCATCATCATCATCATCTTAGCCCGTGTCTGCACACTGCTGAGAATAGGCCTCTCTTTTTGTTAAGTTGGTTGGCAACTTCTGTGTCATATTCATTTTCGATCTGCGACTTTAGCTATAGATATTGTTCATCCATCTCGTTACCGACACCTCTTTCATCAGTTTTGGGCCATGATTACTGAAAAAAAAAACCAGTATATTTGTCTTTTTAACGTCATCCCGTTTTCTAAGCCCATTCAGTGACCGCCGGGTGGCTTGGAAACTCTGACACCAGCTATTGCGAGAAGCACACGATAAAGAAAGAACGCATTAGTCTGTAGCATTAGAGTATATGGGTGCTTCATTGGGGAAAATGCACTAATTCTTATTTGTAGAGAATTTAACGATCTCTTATTTTCTCTTATACAATTTTTTGGCAACAATAAGAGTTGCCGTTTCAGAGATATACGCCAAAAAAATAGTCAAGCGTGGGTCATTGAGGGCTTTTGCCCCAATGAAAAATCCAGCATGGTAAATTTTTCCGTCTTTTTCGACTGCACATTTAAAAAAAAAAATATTTTTTTTTCAAGTTCTGACCGGGAAACCTCAAACCTTCTCTACTTTTATATATTTTTATCTATGGCCACTGTTTTTGGTTTGGAAGGAAGTGCAGAGAAACATACGCTGCCACTGCAAGCAAGGTACGTATTTTCATCATCAGTTATTAATTTGCACATTACAAAAAAGTGTGTGCTATTTATTTTTCCAAGAAACGACTTTGCCGTCTTTTTTTGAGATACACAGATTATGTTGATACGGAGATAATCTGTGTATCTTAATCTAAAAAAAAAAGACAGCGAAGTCGTTTCTTGGAATAATAAATAGCACTTATTTTGTAATGGCAATGTGTAGACTAGTAAAACCGCAGAACTGAGAACTGGAAGTTTTACTCCCTAATAATACGGTTCGTACGGTTCGCTACAAATTTTATGCGAACCATTGTCTAGAAGTTAAACGTCAGTTAAACGTCAATGAACCACGCTCTCAAAATCGAATCCTTTGATTGGCAGTGTGTTCTTAAAAACAAATACGGATTCGCAAAGTCATGATTTTCAAATGATACGTACAGATTCGTCAATGCTATGACCAGAGAGATCACGCCCATCTAATAGTTTATTTTGTATTTTTTACAGATATCCATATGATACTACTAAATCACCAGCATTCGAGCTGACATATGCCCACCAGGTAAGCACACCATTACTCCAGATAGATTTCATAAATGAATACTTAATGGAGAATTTAACATTATTTTTCAGAGTGTAGCATTAAATATAGCAGCCTTGGTCAATATAAGTTTAGATACGCTGGTTACTGCAGCGATTGCTCAGTGCTGCTGCAGACTAAGACTCCTAGCTTTATCCTTGAGGACACTGTGCATCGGTCTTCACGATCCAGAGAAGGTAATCTTAAAAGACACGCACACATCTTACAAGATATTTTCCTAAAATCTTGCACCTATACACATTGTTCGTCGGCTAATAATTGTAATTTTTTTTGCTTATAATAGGTTTGCGTTTGATCACAGCTTGCCTGATGGTAAGCATCGCTGCGGTCTACGATGTAACATGCTCACCTAGAAAAAAATCTATTTACTCGAGATTTAAAGACCCCTGGATTGTTTTATTCAGGAAACATCGATTCTGGTAGAGAGTTTCAAAGAACCGCAGTCCTTACAATGAAGGTTGAAGCAAAGCGCTTTGTGCGCGTTCTTGGAACCTCCACCGTAGATCGATGTCATCAGATCTTCTAGGTATTGTTATTTATTGCAGTACAATTTGATAATTTAAAACAAAAACAATCGTTGTCGTGTCACACCCGTGTCATCCCACTAGATATGACACAGCATCTATCCGCGAACATGCTCAGGATGTAGTAGGATCGCCATTAACATCCTGAGCATGTTCGCGAATCGCGGCCGCACAGTGATTGATTAATGTTTTGTTGTTGTTGTTGTAACAGTATAAACTGACACAAGAAGAAGAAAAGACAGTGCTTTCTCGTCTTCAAGCGTGTGCGGCACAGCATCAGGCAGTCCTGTGGGCTGCTGTTGAGATACAGGAGAACTTCTCCGAGCCTATATTCGTTCAATTTACCGTTTCAATCTTCATTATATGTGTAACGGCATATCAATTGGCTTTTGTAAGTAAAATACATACATAAATACATACGTAAAATAGAGTTAGGGGGAGAGGGGGGGACATAGATTATGATAATATATTATCATTCAAAGCAGCATATTCATGTTGTCGCGACTCAATATACATACAGTCTATGAGGCAAGACAAGACGTCCCAAAGAAAGATAACATTTATTCAAAGTAGGCGGATTTTAAAGTCAACACAATAATTACATTTTTAATAGTTCCTGATCATATGCACTTTTTACCAATGTTTGCATTCATATTACACTATAAAAACTTGTAACACAGAAAGTAATTTTTTATCTCTATCAAAATCCTAACGCTAGTTAAAACGTGAAGTTGATAATTATGATATTTGACAGGAAGTGAAAAATATGGTACGAATCATGTCCCTGCTGATGTATCTTGGAGCAATGATGTTACAAGTGTTCCAGTACTGCTATCAAGGGAACGAACTCTCTGTGCAGGTATATTCTTGCATGATCATTAACCAATAACCAAAATATAAATTGAAATTATAGCCTAGAAACTATAAGACCATTCTCCCATGACGACGCCCAAATGAAGCGACTCGACTGCGACGCAACTCTCATTTCACTGTGTTTGGGGCGCTATCTACATAAGAGTAAATTCGTTCATTTTTTCTTGTCACAAAATACTTTGTCGACCGCCATTTTGATACGATTCGTATGCAACTCTGACATGACATGGGTAGTAGATGCGTTTCGTCGTATGCGGAGATAGACGAATTTGTATAAAAGCTTCTATCTAGCGACTAGTATGATACGCGTATGCTGCTTGAGTTGGTTGGTGAATTGCGTCGTGGGCGAACGGGTTCAATACTTACACTATGTATATTTTTGTAAAGAGTACAGAAATAGCATCGGCAGCGTACAACTGTCCATGGCACATCTGTTCGGTGAAAATCAGGCGCAATTTGCTGATGGTGATGACACGCTCCGTTCGCGTCGCAAAAATCACTGCCGGCGGCATAACAACACTGTCACTCACTGCTTTTACGTCGGTGAGTATTACTATGATCTACTTGTCGTGCTTTTCATATTATTTTATTTAATACGGGCTATTAAATAAAAAAATAAAAAATAATAATAAATAAAAGTATTAACCTCGGGTCTATTTTCGTAACAAAAATAGTTAAAATCCAGTTTTAATTTTAAGCTCTATCTCGCTAGTTTTTATATTTTGTATAAACATGATAGGTTGTATTGTATGAGATTTGATTTTGTTTTTATTACGAGAATAGAGTCGCAGATTGTTTGCGTTTATATAATACAAACGGAAGTAGAACGCATTTCATACGCGCGTTTGTGTAGTTACAAACGCAAGTAGAACGCATTTCATGCGCGCGTTTGTATCGTTACACACGCAAGTAGAACGCATTTCATACGCGCGTTTGTGTCGTTACACACGCAAGTAGAACGCATTTCATACGCGCGTTTGTATCGTTACACACGCAAGTAGAACGCATTTCATACGCGCGTTTGTGTCGTTACACACGCAAGTAGAACACATTTCATACGCGCGTTTGTGTCGTTACACACGCAAGTAGAACGCATTTCATACGCGCGTTTGTATCGTTACACACGCAAGTAGAGAGTGCGTGTGATGAAATTACTAGTGAGTTTCGGACATGTCAATAATATTAGTAAAATCTTTCTTTTCAGATTATAAAAGCTTCTTATACTTTTTTCACTGTATTGCAGTCGATGCAATGATAGAAAGAAGTAGAAGTTAAAAAAAAACACACTCGTGCGTTTGGTTAAACGCTGCACCCTTTATTTATATTGTGATTTTATAAAATTATTTGTTATTATGTAATATTTTTTTGTTATAATGTATTTTGTAATCAATAAAAAATAATAAACTTTATTAAAATATATTGTTTCTACTGGCCACCGCCAATCCGTATTGGAGCAGCGTGTCAGAGTACTCTCTAAGACTCGTATCTATGCAGTGAGATGATTATGGGCTCCACCACAAAACTGCAAATTCGCATCGCATCGCAAATATCTGCGAGCTCGTTGGTACAACTTAGTTCTTGCGATGAGGCGACGCATCGCATCGCAGTTATGTGTGGCAAGACCTATGGGTTGATATGGATGGATGGAATAATATTTACGAAGCAATTATACATCTGCAAAAGTTATTCAAGTTTATTTAAAATAGACATGATTAAGTATTTTATTATGTATGATAAATTGTGCAATTTTCCTCAAATAGTAATAAGCGGATGTACTTAAGCACCGGCAAACGTTGACTTTAAAGTTTTTATAGTTGTTTGTTATGGCAAGTGCACAATAGTCCAGTTCACTGGAACAAGTTAGATGAGATTCTTTTGTACGTTTACACCAAGCAACGCCTCCTAGCGGTAAGAATAACCTAACTGGAACCATTTGAATGACATTTTGTTGACATAAGGTTATGGGCGTTGGTGTAAACGGGAATAACAAAATTATGGTTATAAATTATTAATATACTGGGAATTAACGCGATCATACCTTGATATTGCCTGACGTTTCGACCAGGTTGCACCGGCCGTGCTCACAGGCGAACTCGTTAAAGGGCGTCGCGTGGTGAAAGGTTCTTGTTTAGAAATAGTATCAATTTTTTTGTGACTAGTTTTCTTAAAGTATTTTACCATTTTAGAATCTTGGTTAGTTGTGCCAATTTATAAAAATACTTGCCGTACCTATGTCAATACTTTTTTTTTGCACCATGATGACTGAAAGTAGTCTGTAAGTAAAATTATTATAAAATTTTAGTTTGAGGGTTTTTTGTATAAAAACTACAAGCATCCTTGGATTTTTAGGAATTGTAGTGCATTGCTGTGCTACTTAGGTTGCCGATACAATAATCAAATTTAAAATATTTGGAAAACTGTGGTTATGGTAGTTAAAACTATCATAAGGGGTGTACATTTTCGGAAAAATTTATTTTAATTTTTTCTTCATAAAAAAAATGATTAAAAAAAATTTTTTTTGGAGTAATCTTTAGCAGGCCCACCCTTTGATGCCCGCTTATCGTTGAATTTTGGGACACGTTGTATATAAAATTCAAAGTCCTGATTGACTTAACTAAATATCAACGCACAGCCCAAACCGCTGGGTCTAGAGATTCCAAATTTGGAATGTAGGTTCCTTACGTCGAGGGGTGTACTAAGAAAGGATTTTTCAAAATTCCCACGGGAAATTTGAAAAATCCTTTCTAAAGATATACGCAAACGAAGATTCAAGTATTTTACTGTCTCCCCGTGACCATCCGTGACCACGGCAGATGCAACTCTGTCGAAACGTCGTCGAGTGTAAACCAAGTAAATTCAAGTTCCGTTAATAAAGTTTTATAATCAATTTATTTCAATAAACAATAACAAATTGCGTTGAAAATTCCATGCATAAAACTAATTTAAATATTATTTATTTGGGTTTAAAGAAATTTATTCGCAAAAAAGATTACAAAATTAATCCACTTACATGAGAACAGAAATTACTTATTATAAGCTAAGTCTAGTTCACACTTCTACGATAATTTAATAATTTTCAAAAATATATTTGGTTAACTGTGACTTGAAGCTCTTTAAACAGTCCGCGTCTTTGATTTAATTTATCTAAACTGTAGTGTACACTAGAAATTCTTTTAATTTATTTTAAAATTCTAGTTTATAAGCCAGACATTTTATTTCCGTTGGCAGTTTTTTTTTTACCTTGATGGACTGAAAAAGGCAGCCGTTTGACAGTTGAATGAGTTTCAGTGAAATTATTTGCTCAAAGAACAACAAGGTCATGTATTAGCAAATACATGAAATGCGTCATCCGCTTGTTTGCTTGTCCTCTTGCAAGTCCAAGGAGCAATTTTTTTTTACGCGGAAAGTTTAAGTTCTGGAGAGTTATATGTATAGGTGGCTTTTTATCCAGGAAAAACATACCAGTTCCACAGGAAAAGAGACAAAACCATTAACAGACCCAGTGGTCAAGTAGCCAGCAAGTTTTCTAATATAACAAGTATTACTTACTAGTAGACTTATTAGCAATCTTGTAGTAAGACATGATTGATACGAAAAATTTACTTTGAACGACAGACTATGTTTAATAAATAATTAAAACATTAATTAACCAGTTTTACCAGTATAGATAAAGTTCGGAGAAACTTGTAAGTATGTTACGATTTACACGGAGATAGTCATGCGCCAGACTGTCAAGTCCTAACTCTAAAATTTAGACAGTACTCTCCGTTTTAACTCGGAAAGGGAACAACTCAGAGACAAGTGTCAAATTTGTAAAATATTTTATTCCTTCACACATATTTTTATCAATGAGATAATTTTTATTATGAATGACACATTTGACACTTGTCTCTATAGGTGTCTGAAGTTGTCCGCTTTTTTCATTCCCTATCAGGGTGGTCCCGGATATAGCACTGTCTTCACTGGCATATAACGGATAATAATGTGTGTATTGACTTTTAAAAATGGGTTTAAGCATTTGACCGCTACTAGTATTATAAGGTACTGACGCAAGTAACTCGTCTCGTGTACATCGGCCTTTACAGACATCACGTAATTTGAAAAGGTCACGTAGTCGTTCAATGGCTTCGATAGAACACGTGTGTGTCTTTACATTTGGTCTTTCAAAAGTTTTTTAAATGTTGAAAACAAACTTATTATTTTAAACAATCAAACAAAGTAATAATATATTAATAAATAAAATAATGAACTAGAAACTCTACCCGAATCCAGATCGTTCGCAGCTCTGTATAGCGGAAGGGTTTCCAGCAGTTTTCTGTGAACTCAAGCATGGAAATCCTTTAGCTATTCAGAGCTACAGACGTTCTCAATACTGGAAGGGTTTCCATATACGGATCTTCACAACGGTGAAAGAATCTTTGAAATCGGTCCAGTGTTTTTAAGTTTATTCATTACAAACTATAATACAAATATTTCCCCTAATATTAGTACATAGAGATTATTATCATCTTTTGCACAAGTTCAAATGTTACTTTATTGATAAGTAGTGATAATTTTTTTGTGAATTAAGAGCTACAACAATAATTTTGTAGATATAAACTAAGGTAAAAGTATCCTATCCTGTATTACTTTCAAGATCAGATAATGAGATAAAATTATCTATAAATACAGCAGTTTGTGTTATAACAATAATTTTGTAAGTAATGTTATCATATTTTGTTGTTTTCGCAACGGTTATTCAAGTTTTTTGTGCGAAATCATGCTATTGGAACGAGGGATGTCCATATCAGCTGTACTCTTCAAAAACACCGTACGAAACCGTCCGAGGGGACATAAGGGATTATCCTGATATTACAAGTAAGTTTTTTAATTCTTTTTATAGTACTAAAGTCCCAAACAAGCATACGGCCAGCCTGATGGTAAGCAATCACCGTAGCTTATGGACGTTTGCAATACCGAGGGTATCACTCACTCGTTGCCGACCCTGTAAAAAGTGAAGCTCTGGAGACCTTACTCATCGTAGGAACACAACATTGAGACCAATGCTATTTGGTTACGATCTTCTGTAAGGTGGAGGTCCTTCCCCAGATGGGCTGCTCCGATTTGAGCGGATTACTATAGTCAGATGTTTTATGAGAAACGCGAAAAAAAATTGTTTGCTTGATGTCATCTCTGTGACAATGCGGTGTCCACAAAAAACCTGCGTCGTAGTACTTGTACCACGGCATTTATGCTAAGTGGAGACCTATTTATACACATTCGATTAGATTTAAGTAATATTATGTTAAAACAGTAAAAAGTAATGTTTTGTGTTCCAAAAAACATTTTTTTCTTTCTTTCGTAGTCAAAGTCACATCAAACTCAGAATTTCTCCATCCTAGATACTATGATGTATTGTATGTTTGTTGTTAATTTTTAATTTTAATTTGTATAAATTCTCTTCAGTATCGCATTAGGTAAATCACCTGTAATGATAGCTGTAAGTTTGATTGAAATAAATAAATAAATCATAACAATAAGATCAAAAAATCAAAGTCTAGGTATATATATATAATAAATTAAAGACGTTGTCGCGGGCACTTGGACACGTCTTTAACAATTTTAGCAATTTTTTTTAATGTATCAGCATTTCGGAACGACCCGAGATGGGAATGACACTTTTGTCCCGAGGGAAGATAGTGTTTTTCTTTGGTAATAGTTTTTTAGTCATCAGAGTATATTAACTCGTCTACAGATTGCAAAACAATCAGCGTTTGGACACTAAACAGACATGGTAACAGAAATCCTGATGACGAGGTCATTGAAGATATGAAAGCGGTGTCAAATCTGAAGGAACAAATCATTGAGAGCTATGTAGCCGGCAGGAGTCAACTCTGTGCACAGGTATAAAGATGACAAGACATTATTTATCAAATTAGATTAGGTTATAAAGTAAAATGGCTAAGGTGGAAGTGAAAAAACCCATTGTCGTTGTCGCTGTTGTTAATCATTTAATCATGATTGATTAAAAAAAAAAGAAGTGAATAAAAACAAAAATGAGCGACTCATGAGGGCTCTTAAAATAAATGAAATTTGTTTATTTATTTGTTTAGATAAATTACAATACATTGGTCTTATGACACTTCCTATATCTGTTACTTGGTTGCTCACTTGGTTGGTTAAATCTAGGATACCTACATTAATGTTTTATAAAATTAATACTTTTAACAAATATAATTAGATCTCGCCACATTTTTATACCACAAAGGTGGCAAACCATTGGCAAACAAACATACGGCCAGGTAAGCTGTCACCGTAGCCTGTATGCTTGCAATACCAGGAGTATAACTCACGCGTTGCCAACCCTCCCAACTACCCCAAGTGGAGCTCTGGAGACCTTACTCACCGTAGGAACACAACATGGCCGAGACCAATGCTATTTGACTACGATCTTCTGTAAGGTGGAGGTCTGCTCTTTCTTTAAATCTTGACTCGAAAGTAAATATTGATAATTGAAATTAATGTAATTTTTATGCATCAATAATTACATTATTTTTACCGGTTACCGCAATACAATAACGTCAATGCATGACTTACTTATACCTAACATTTATTATTATGTATTAATAAATTGTTGTTGTAGCATAAAACAAGTAAAGTAGCCTTTGTTTCAGTCAATGAGCAATAGATTGCGTCAATGAATTCGCGACCTCGTTCAGTGTTTTCAACGTTCTCGTGAATGGTTAATTTATTTATTAATAGACTAAATTTTCCCACAGCAGCGTGGCAAATACTTCCCTACCTGCTTCCATGAATCCAGAGCCTCCTCTTGCCAGTACCTAATCAAGTCATCCGTCTAGCTCATCTGTCATTAATGAATTTTCAGGATATTGAAAACCTAAAGTTATGGACATGGAATTACACTATAGATGCTTCCGAAAAATTTCTCACGGGAACTGGTTATGAAGAACTCTTTGACATAGGCAAACGTCTCCAGGAAAGATACCCATATCTACTACATGCTTCTGAAGATAAATTCTACTTTAGGCCTACGAATAGACAGAGGACCATAACAAGTGCTATAGCTTTCGTACATGGATTGACGGAAAAAACTAATTTGAGTTTACAAATTGATAAACCTTGGGCACAAGATGATATTATTCGTGTAAGTATTATTATAATATAGAAAACGATGCAATTTCTGTGGTCGATGTTATGAAACTAATCGATCTCGTTATTCACGTTACTAATGTGGAGAATATAGAGCTTTCCGAAAAAAATTTACTGGCAGTGAGATCACACATCAAAATTGTCATGTCCTGTGTAGATTAGAAAAAGTTAGCTAATAAACATACAGAAATTGATTGTTGATCATTATATAAAAAAGATGATGATAAAAACGCTTCAGATAATTTTAAAATTTTATAAGTAATTTGTTTTCAGCCTTACGATAATTGCTACAAATATCAGGAAGAAGTGATCAAAGGACACGATCGAAATGATCAAATAGAAGCTTACTACAACACCGCTGAATTTCAAGCTGTAAGTTATAAAAATATTATTTTATAATACAATCCGAAAAGTCTTTACAAATATCAATAAATAGTATCAAACAAAAATTACAATAAACACTGACAGTTTATATAAAAGTATAATAGACGACCTTATTGCTATACCATTTCTTCCAGGCAACCTCTGAAAAGAAATAATGCTGACAACTAAATAGGCAGGTGTCGCAGCAATTAAAATCATTGTTTCTATTACCACAGTTTTAAATGTTGTATATTCTTACTCTTATTCTTACTGTTACTACACCTGTGGTTTCACCCCCGTGAAGAAAAGGTGTGAATGAACTCTAGATTCCACTGGGAATCTTATATTCAGGAACTCACTTGAATGCACGCTAATTATGTCGTTACGTAAGTTTAGTGAAGTCATTTTCAGCGTCGGATTAATTTTAATGTCAATTCTCATAAAACTTGATGATTGTCAAGAATAAGCTTTTGGAGCCATAATATAAATCCTGTAATAAAATTGTTTTTGGAACGGCTAGCAATAATAAATATGTTTTCTTACTTAAAAAAGTAAAATAAAAAATAACATGAAGACAATATAAGGATAATGATATTAATGATAGATATTTTGGAGTAGGTACTTGAAAAAACAAAGATTGGACACGTCTTAGATACACGTGGAGTAGCATTGGTGAGATAACGTGTAGTGGATATTGTAAATCTCGTGAACGCATGCGCAGCACGTGCTCTTTGGTAGTCTATCTGTGTATTATAAGTGAATATGAAAGATCACGCATCGTGCATTAGATATTTACGAAGCTAGGTAGAAGACGATTTAAATACTTCACCATTATCGACTGTCATATTTGTCATTCAAGCAGGAATTGGAGATTTTGGAGATATCCATTCGGATGATCTTCTAAGTTTTCAGTACCTATACACATATATTCAGTTTGGTAGTTCATAAATCAGGTTTACTTTATACTAGCTGTATCCCGCGTGTGGACTTTTTTGAATTATTGCTGACACTCACAAAATAACGTCGCTTTCTATTGGTAAAATAATTTCAAGATCGGTTCAGTAGATTCGGAGATTACCACTACAACCTCGCAAATGCACAAACTCTAGTTCTTCGTACTATTAGTATAGATTGCTTAAGTTGTAAATACCTAGAAAGTCTTCATGCACCTTAACGCTATTATTTAATTGGATTCCTCTATTAGTAAAGTAACATATATTATAAAAGATATTGTTGACAACAGGTACTATCCAGTGTCCAAGAACGACTTGGCATTAAAACGGAGCTGCATCCCGACGATATATACTCCTTCTATGAATTATGCCGCTTCTACCGATCCTGGAGCTTAACTCTTCAATCTCCCTGGTGTGCTATGTTTTCCACCAAGGATTTGGAGGTCTTGGAGTACAAGGATGACGTCAGACAATATTATAAGAATGGATATGGGTCTTGGGTAAGTACATAATAATTTTCACTTTTCATTACTTGCTAAGCTAGTTTAAAACAAGAAACAAATATTTTTATACTAATGATAAATGAAAATTCAAGTAAATCATTTAGAAAACTTGAATCATATTTACGGTTCGGACCTCATTCAACTATTGACTCAATTGTACTCAATCACTCAACAGTCAAACGTCAATTATTTTTAAATAGGCCTTACAAGCTCTTTCGAATACAAGATTATTACTATGAAATAAATATTATCACCAGGTGAATCCAAAACTGGGCGCGGTCGCAGTAAAGGATCTTTATGAAAATTTTGAAGCAATAGTCAGTGGGAGTAGCAAAAGACATTTAGTATCATATTTTACCCATGATACATTAATTGAGATGGTATTCAGCGCTTTGGGATTGTTCAAAGATGACTACACCATTGTTGGAGAAATAAGAAATCCTAATAGATTGTGGAGAACTTCATTTATATCTTCGTTTTCTGTTAATCTAATTGTGGTGCTAAATAGGTGAGTAATATTTTTTTATGACAGAGGAGGACGAATGACCATGCGGGTCACCTGATAGTAAGTAATCACCGCTGACCATGACTACAAGATCTTTCTTTTTATACCACAAAGTTGGCAAACAAGCATACGGCCCGCCTAATGGTAAGCATCACCGTAGCCTATAGACGTTTATAGCAATACCGGGGGTATCACTCACGCGTTGCCAACCCTCCCAATCCCCCCAAGTGGAGCTCTACTAGCTTACTCACCGCAGGAACACAACATGGCCGAGACCAATGCTGTTTGGCTACGATCTTCTGTAAGGTGGAGGTCCTTCCCCAGACGGGCTGCCCGCTGACTATCCGCTGTGCCCTACCTCTCTTATAAAATCCACAATTAGTTAGGTCAGAGTTAGAAGCAGGAGGAGTATAAGGCTTACGGCTTTCTCACTCATCGCATGAAACATAGCGACATATCACCGCTATTTCGCGACGATATTCTGTGAGCTGGCAACGCGCAACTCTCTGGGACTTTAGTTTCAAACTGGGTTTAAAACCGAGCAGTGCTGGCTCAACTTTAATATTTCTTACAGATGCCAAGAAAACAATGAACAGACATATCGTATCCAATTCTTCTTGAATGAAAAGGAAACTGAACTTTGTCCACTCGAGGGTTGCACATGGAGACAATTCGAGGAGAAATTCTCATCATTCAAAAACGCTAATTTAGATTTCTGCAGTAAAGAATACAAAGAACCCGCTCAGCTTGTTGCTTCTATGAACAACGGCAATCTTCTCGAAATATCCTTATTTGTGGTCGTAGTACAAATGATATTTGTGTATTTATGTAAGTGAAGTTGTGAATCAATCAGTCGAATTACATTTTGAATTGAATTTTCTTCATGAGTTCACCCTTTCGATGGTGCTTTCTCCTGGTATTTCAGTATTTTATGCTGTTGTTTTTGTTTGTAACTTAGACTATGATATCTTATAATGATCAGATAAAAATAAAGATTTTTCGCATTTGTACAATTTTCCCCCGAGATTTCAATTTTGCTTATTCAGTCACTCTTTGGTTTTTGTTTTATTTCTATTAGATAACATACAGAGGTGGGAATGTGGAGTGCATTGGTGGCGAAAAAAAGGCTGTAATCTTATATGGTTTAATAAATAGGTAAAAGTTTTACACCTGACAACTATCAAGGGAAGCATTTCGGAATGTTCTAAATTTTGCAAGAAAATCTTTCCAACTGCATGTCCTGCCGTCACATAGGTGAAGTTCTTTTTCATTGATGAGAAATTGTACTTGGTATGAGTTGGAATCAACGACTTTGGTGCAACTACGGACAATATGTTTAAAAATTATGACAATGCTTATTTTTTTATACTTACCAACAAATGTTTTTTATCAGCACGAACGCGTAATCATGTTGAATTCTTTACATGTCACTTCGGGCGTAGTTTATTATTCTGATCTCGTAGCAAGCAGAGAGAATTATCAGGCATTTAGAAGGTTTTGCAATACATATTATTGGAATCAAAATAGTAAACAACAGCTCATAGCATTAGGTCCCAATAGTAATGTAACAATAGACCGTGGTGCTCGGCAATCGAGCCTCACTTGATTTGCCATCTCTCTAGGGTATAATGCCTTTTGCTTCAAATTGCTGTTTCTCACGTAGTTGTTAAGGAGGGAAGTCCTTTCAATACTTCCTACTCCGACTATCTTCTTTCTGATTAAATTCGTTGTGAGTTCCAAGACAGCTGTAGTTTATTCCCCGGGACGTCAATAAGCTTCATTGCTTATTGTCTATGTGAGGTCGCCGTTGTTGATCCTGGCTACACAGGAGACACAGTGGTGGGAATGTGTGGTGGGCTTGTCCCGAATTTATTAAATGTTTTTTATTTATTTTCACATAGATATATAAACATAAAATATAAATATATAGGGACAATTCATACAGATTGAGCTAGCCCCAAAGTAAGTTCGAAACTTGTAATATGGGATACTAACTCAATTATTATATTTTATAACAAATACATATATAGATAAACATCCAAGACCCGAGGTCAATCAGAAAAAGTTCGTTTTTCATCATGACCCGACCGGGGATCAAACCTGGGACCTCCTGGGTGGCGGTCTGGCGTGGTAACCATTACGCCACGGAGGTCGTCAAAGTATAGTGCAGTATTTAAAAATACTTAATGAAACGCAAAAGCTCTTCACATAAAAGTTTAACCAATATGATAACCGCACCGTGTGGTTAGAAATCATTATCTAGGCATACTTTATACTCTGAAAAAGAAACTGTTTCAAAAATAAATGCAAGTACTTACTTATGCAAGACAGCAATAAAATTTGCAGCAAAAGGAATATTTAGGCTAGTTCTCCAATGTCTTGATATTATACGTTCAAATCCAGTTATTTTTGGATAATCTTTGAAAAGACCCAAAGCGGTATACATCATTTCCAATAGACTGTCATGTGAAAAGTAGGCCTTGAAGTCTTTCGATGAGGTGTTAACTGAACTTTCGAAGAACTTCAGCAGGTCCCATAGAGGCATGTATCCAAGTTTTGCACTTATTGGATGACTGTATCCATTCCTGAAAACATTGTTAATGTTTACGATGAACAAGGGTCAACATAATAATATTAAAAATGCAAAGGTTTGTATCAATCTATGTGTGGATGTTTGTATTTCACGAAAGAAAGCTTGATGAATTTGCTTGAAATTTTGATACAGCAGCGGTAGCTTGATTAACACATAGAATAGTTTTTGTTCCAATCACCTCTTGTACGGTAACTGCTGCCACTGCTGGCATCCGTTAGTCTATACTAATACTAATAATCTATACTAATATTATAAAGAGGAAAGATTTGATTGTTTGTTTGTTTGCATTGAATAGGCTCCGAAACTACTGGACCGATTTCAAAAATTCTTTCACCAGTAGAAAGCTACATTATCAGGATGTGACATGGGCTGTAGCTTTTCCCGAAATTCAATGTGGTTCCGAAGGGAACGGGTCCGGAACTTCACGCGGACGAAGTCGCGGGCAAAAAAAGCTAGTGTTATATAAATTCCATCATCAGAGAATATAGAGTTTAATTTTTTTTTATCGTTACGATTACTACTGATAATAACGTTACGACAGAATATTATTTTAACTATTTAAATAATAAAATAATAAATTAAAAGTAAAAAAAATTTATTTAAAAACAAGCTTTTATTTAATTGCGCTAAAAAGAATAAAATAAACTTTTCTTTTAAAACTTTAAAACTTATAACGTCATTACACAATTTATATGACATAAAAGCTTGTCGCGAGATTTACCTGTATAAAAAAACATAATTATCGAACTAACATTTACTCGTACTACGAGTAAATTAATGTTAATAATTTAATCTCGCGACAAGCTTTTATGAGAAGTTTTAAAAGAAAAGTTTATTTTATTCTGTTTAGCGCAATTAAATAAGCTTGTTTTTAAATATATTTCTTTTACTTTTAATTTATTTTTTACTTTTTAGTTATCACTGGACAGGTTTCGCAGTGCCATCTATTGTCGAGAGGCGGTACTAGTCTAATGAATTTATTTGTTATAACTAGCACCAGCAATTTGAATACCTATATAATTTCCTGATTTTACTACAGTCAAACGACAGTGCGACAAACTAAACGGGTTTATGTACCCATCAAAAATAAAATAACGACCAAAGTCAAGTAGAACTCGCGCATGAGGGTTCCTTCTCGTAATGATACTAGTCATACTATCATACTAATATTATAAATGAGAAAGTGAGTTTGTTTGTTTGTTATTCCTTCACGGCTTGACTAATCAGTTGATCATTATGAAAATTTGTATATATTATATTGTCAGGGGTACAGAGCCCAACATAGGCTACCTTTTTACCTGTGAAAGTATGTCAATCCAAAGGGAAAATATTTTTTCTACTATTGAGGGCGCTGTATGGAATGCTATCGGCCAACAGGGTTATATTTATTATATTGGTTGTTTGAAGAAGAAGAAGTAACTACAAATTTACTGATGATTCTAGGACAACCGGAAGTACCCTATAGGTTTTTGGTCGGAACGGTTTTGTACGAAAAACGGAACACAAACGGCTGTATCGTAATTTTGTTATCATAATATTGTATTGTCATCTGATCTACAGTTTTAAGCAAAATTTCAGCTCAATCGGTCTTCGGAAAGTGGTTCAAATTTTCGTTCCAAGATTCCACCCTTACATACATATTATTATATAACATACAGGTCAAGTTAAATAAAAGCTTTTAATAAACGTGCTGTGTCGACCACAAAAGTGCTAGCTACAAAAAGAGGCCTCACAAATAGCTCATTTAACGTTTTTCCATACAAAATTGACGTTTAAAATGACATTAAATTATCTAATTTCTAATAACATTTTCGATAAACATTCCACTTTTCTAGCCTCAGAACAAAAAAAAAAAATACGAATAAGAACATTTTAAAGCCAAATAATATAATATCTAATTGTATCTTTTCTTAGATCACCATACAAATTGAATGAATTAAATTAAATTTCATCTTATTTCATCATTTTGGGTTGGTGGCCATTTATTTATAGTTTGCATACCTATAATAATGATTCAGGTCTTTGGAATAGTCCAAAATAGTGAGATCTTCATTTGTGAAGAGCGAACACCATGGTGATCGGCTATTTTCAGAGAACATGCGTAGGAAGCGGCAAAGATCGTAGACACCTGTAATATTTGTTACTGAAATAGGTTCAGGTAGACCAGTCCGACGTTGCAAGTCTTGGATCAGCTGAAAATAAATCATTTAATTTGTTTTTAGGAGATTTGTCACTTGATGGATATCTATTTCTATCCGTTTCTCCAATTTACCCAAACTATTTTCAAATTTCGCTATTACGCAGTCAACAAAAAAAAACTTTTTTATTAAAGTAAACCTATACAAAGTCTTTCGAATTGTTACATTTTTTTGCTGCCAGTTCAGACTATAGATACAAGATACTTTGTGTTTAGAGCACGGTCAGACTAGCGTTTTTTATTTCTTTGTATTTAGGCAAACAAGTTGACTCAAAGATCTGATGTTGAGCAGTAGTGGAGTCCTAGGTACTTTATTATGTCCAATATACCTATTTCAAGCACTGAAAAGTTCTTGTAAATTCAGTTCAGTTCAGTACTGTATTGTTTTCAAATATAAGTAGTCTCGTAGTAAATGTAACAGATATTTCCGCGTAAAACTAAATAAACAAACAAATCACGTAAAAGAAAAAAAATTTTAAACAGGAACAGATTGTATCAAGGTATTCAAGACAATGAGCATTGACAAATGCACATTGAAAAAGATTGAAGTCGAATTCGTGAAATACCTTACTTGCCTAAACTCCTCGGTCTGGTAGTACCGGTTCATCTCCATTTGCATCCGGGCACCTGACCACACTTCTTTTTCATGTACCGGACAGATCTTGAAAGGCTAGAAAAATAATATTTAATTCTGCTGATTCTTATCGGTACAGACTCTTTATTTTACGTAATTATTTTAAAATTTTACACGCTGTAATATTTTCCGCGTATGTACATAGTGACGTAGTTATAATTTTTAATTGGAATATAACCAATTACATTTTCCTTCACTTTTTTTTAACCGATGACCGATGATTTTGTGTTTGTTGTCTATACACAAAGTGCTAGTGATGAAAGACTACTCTTAGAACTACTTCATTTTATGTGTTTCTTGAAATTGGTGTAAACCTGTAGATTGGTGTCAGTCGTCTAATCACTTAGTATAATTTTACATTGAATGCTCTATCAAATTATATGAAAACATAACTTACTGCAAGTATTTCATCCCTTTCTAAAGATTCGTCTATAACAATTGATTTAGCTAAGCCTTTAACAAAAGCTTTAGCACTTTCCTTAGTTCTCTGTTCGTTACTAGCTCTTACATATGTACTACCTATAGTACTTATATCATCTAGAAGAATTGTAAACTTCTCATTGACTCTTCTGCCAATGGCTTCTAGTTCTTGATAACCTCTACCGGTTAAATGGTAACATGTGCTTTCTATAGTTTCATTCCATATCCATTTTCTTAAATTTTCAATATCCTGTAAAGTTCAACAGCGGACAACATTAAAGATAAGTTTCTGTTGAGATGATGAGAAATCATACAAAAATTCACTTCATCCATTCATTAGAGAAAGTGCCTGCCAAAGACCTACTCTCTGAATAAACGTTCAATCTTTGAATCTTGGTTCTACTCAGTGCTTCGGAGGGCACTGTCCCAAGTGTTATCGATGGATGACAGTTGTAAGCAAAGTCGGTGGCTTTCGGGCAGCTTGAAAACACTGATCTTCGTCAATCTGCATTGGAGCAGAGGCAGGACAAGGCCGAATATGCTCTAGGGAGACCAGCATTTCTGCAGTAGAAGATTATAATTATGGATTGACATGAATCATTACAAAAATGCTAAACACAATACTGCGGTCTAACCGATTGGATTTCATTGTAATCATTTAAAATTAATTACTCTTGCATTCTACGCGTACTAAACTTGAAACGTATTTGCAAATCACGACAATATGACACAGTTACATAAACAACTTACAGACTAGTGAAATTGTAACAAGTCAGCCTTATTGCTACCGAGGACTATAATAACGAATTATTTTATGGACTGGGCATTGCTGACAAGATATGAATAAAAAAATTGTGACATAAAAGCGAACGAATATTATTATTGAATTTTGGTAAATATGAGCATACGTCACCTGAGCACACATCTCTCCTTTCCCATGGTCATAGCTCTTTAATATTTCATCCTTCAACTTTATAGCACCCTTCATGGTTGCCATGGCATCATCAGCAGGGTTCCTTGATCCATGTCTTGATAGTATCCAAATACTAACTGGTACACATCCTAATAGACAACAAAGAAAAGAAAAGAAAAATTTCCGACATTAATTTAACTTAACCATAAAAGTGAAAGTCAAAAATATCTCATTCTGTAGCGGGCACTTAGACGCGTGATAAAAAACGACTGTGTATATGGCAGGTACAAGTACGTGATACAAGCCCACCACCATATTCCCACCGCTGTGTCTTCTGTAGACCCAGGATCAAACACAGACGACCTCAGATCGACAATAAGAAATTCTTTTCTCATCAACATCAGCCTGTGGATGTTTTCCACCAAATGCGGTCCTCCTCTTTCCACATCCATCCGCTCCCAGCCGCATTTTTTAGGTAACCGATGACCTTAAAACATTCTAGTCTAGAGAGAGGGCGTCTCGCGCTTCGGTGATTCTCGTCTACATTATGTCAGTCAACCTACGACGACCTCCGTGCCGTAATGGTAATCATGCCGGCCCGCCACCCAGGAGGTCCCGGGTTGGAATCCCGGTCGGGTCTTGGATGTTTATCTTTTACCACAGAATAGATAATAGTACTACGTACTTTTACTTACATGTATTTGTTATAAAATATAGTAACGTTGAGTTAACTTACTTTGGGGCTAGCTCAATCTGTGTGATTTTTATGTAATCACCGTGAGAAACGACATTATCATATTCAAATTATCTACAGTAATGGTTCCGGTGCGAATTAGAGGTCACATTCACATTGATATGTTTGTAGCTGTTAACTGTCCATTTATAATATTTTATCTTTACGGGGATATCCCGAAATTTAAAAGAGTAACCATATCTTTACGTAGTATAAAATGAAGTCGCTTCCTTAACCAACTGCATGTGGCTATGCCACATGAAGTCCAGTGCTGGACTCAGGCCTTCTGTTTGCATAGATTTTTTAAACTACTCAACGGATTTTAATTCAGGTTTCAGCATTATTCAGCAATAGTTACAGAAACTTATGAATGTATATATATATATATATATATATATCTACAACGATTTTACGAAATTCCCAGGAGAAAGCGGAATATACGCCAATCAAATTGCGCGGGTTTTTTACTAATTACGTAAGTAAAAAAGGTCAATAAACTTTATCTCTATTCGCTTTTAAGATTTTATGGAAATAAGTTTTACTTACTTTAAAAAATATCTACTTTTAATTGATACAATAAAAAACACGTAAAGCCTTACCTTCTATAGCCGAAACGTCTCTTACATCACCACGTACATCATCATACAATGTTTTGCTTCCATAATATAAATATGGAATGGAGTTCCAATAACACTGTTTCGTTAAAACCACGTATATTAACGAGAACGCGAGGAATATACGAACAAACATGTCTCCTTGGCTGTCGAATGTATACTAATTCGAGTTTGAAGTACCGAGTCAAATCGCAAAATGTTGTTATAACTACTTGTAACAGCTTGAATAATTTACATAATGGTCGTCACTTGTGTGTTACACTAGGACACCCGGTGTATTATGTTTGGTTTCCTATGAAAATTTACGTCAACTCGAGAATATCTCTGTATCTACTGCTCATATGGTCAACAAGAATTTTACATTTAGGATTTAATTATAGAGCATTTATGTAAGCATTTGTGCTGTGATTAATGAAATAAATTACTTGTGTTTTTAGAATATCTTGTCTATCCCTGGCTAGTCTATTGTACGGTCAACAAATGAAAGAGGTATCCTGGGTACAAATATTTTTACAAATATTTTTATCCTACTAATGCACATCTTTATAAAACTTTGTAATTAAATAGTACAACATATTGATAAATAAAAATTCGAGTTAATTCCATTGATAATAAACGGTCCTGCCTGGATGGTCTCTGCCTCTTTCATACTGTACTAAATCCCATGTATAGGGGTTTCGGAGGTATCATATTTTGGTATACCTAATGTGGTAATAAATGAAAATGCATTTGTAGTATTTTATGACAACGATATCGCTTTATTAGATGTCAAAAGAGATGGCCGAGGGGCGCGCGCGCGTCAGCGCCGGTGAGGGGGTGGGGGGCGTGTCTCTGCGGAACTAGCGGCACCGACGCACGCGCACACCTCCGACATCTCGCATCCGATACATACTCCACGGTAATAAATAATATAAATAAATATCAACAAGTTATAAAATAGCTTTTCGTAAAAAGATTAGATCACTAAATTGTATATATTTTTTTGTGGTATTAAAAAAATTACAGTTTCTCGTTTCACGCTTTCGTAACACATCAACTGCTATGTATAAAAAAGTAAGTTACATATCAACGAAAAATCTGTACAGTCCGTTATTTTTTCTGTAGTGGAACGTTTAGAAATCTTCGGGCGCCAGATCGAACCTTGGTGGGAAGGTGCCGAAGCCGTCAGAGAGCATGGGGCGCGAGCGCTGGGGCTGCAAAAGAAAGGTCACTGTCAGAAAAAGGGCATGGGAGGTAAGCAAAACTGGGTCATGCAGTCGGGCCATGCCGGATGCTTCAGACGCAAATCGTCTGGGATCAAATGGATACTATATATACATTCTACTTTGGAGACATAACACTTAATGTTATACTAACGTATCAGAAAAACCAGATCCAAATACAGTTAATCCAAATCTTTTTTTAAGTCAGTATATCATCAAGTGTGCATACAAAGCACTGTCCGGGGTGCTGTGGGGGGCAAGCAACAATAAGTTGCACCACTTACATAGTACTCCAGTGCTGACTTATGGACGCCCTTTAACGGACGCCTGAGCGAAAGAAATTGTACAATTTAGTGCTACGAAATATTTATATAAAGTTATAAGATTTGTATAAAAGACAACTTACCGCCGGACTGACTCCTCTCGCGGCAGAACCTGCGCGTCCCTTGCCACGGAATTTGCTGATGGCCTGTTCGGCAAGGTCTGCCCTCTCCTCAGCCTCCTCCAACTCCTGCTGCGCCTTGCGGAACTTAGCCAAGTTGAGGGCGGCGATCTCTTCGGCCTCCTCGATCTGCCTCTTGTAGGTCTTGATCTTCTGTTGCAGTTTGTCGACAAGGTCCTGCATACGTTCGTGATTCTTGCGGTCCTCCTCGGCCTGGAAGGTCAGCTCCTTGATGCGCCTCTCGGCCTTGCGGAGGTTCTTTTGTGCGTCAGCGTGTCTCCTCTGTTCACCGTCAAGCTCGTTCTCGAGCTCCCTTACCCTCTGTTCGAGTTTCTGGATGGCCTTCTTGCCTCCCTTAAGGGCGTTAGCCTCAGCCTCGTCCAGTCTGACCTGCAGTTCCTTGATTTGTTGTTCAAGGGCCTTGCGGAGTTTCTCCTGTGTCTGGGCGTGTTCCTGTTCAGCGCGGAGCTCGTCGGCGAGGCGGGCAGCGTCAACCATTGCCTTCTTCGCCTTCTCTTCTGAGTTTTTAGCCTCGTTGAGGAGCTCGTCGAGGTCGGAGTGCAGGGTCTGCAGTTCGGATTCGAGTTTCCTCTTGGCAGCGGACAGGGAAGCGTTCTGGGCGGACAGTTCGTTGAGCTGTTCGTGGGCATCGCCAAGTTCCTGTTCGGCCTGGCGACGGGCACGGTCGGCCTGTTCCAGAAGTGTGCGGGACTCTTCGAGCTCGTTCTGGAGGGCGTTGGCGCGGCGCTCCGAGATGCCGAGCTGTTCGCGGGCATCGTCGCGAGCGCGCTGTTCCTCCTCGAGGGCGGTCTGCAGGTCCTTGATTTGAGCCTGGTAGCGCTTGATGTTCTTCTGGGCCTCGGCGTTAGCCTTGTTGGCGTGGTCGAGGGCGATTTCAAGCTCGTTGATGTCTGCCTCAAGCTTCTTCTTCATGCGCAGGGCCTCAGCCTTGCCCTTGGCCTCAGCTTCGAGGGAAGCCTGCATGGAGTCGAGGGCACGCTGGTGGTTCTTGCGTGTGTTTTCGAATTCCTCCTCCTTCTCCTGGATGCGCCTGTCGATCTCCTGTCTGACCTGGGACAGCTCGAGCTGAGCGCGCAGGACCTTGTTCTCCTCCTGTTCGAGAGCGGACTCAGCCTCCTCGAGAGCGGCCTGGAGCTCGTCCTTCTCGGCTTCGAGACGCTTCCTAGCCTTCTCAATCTCGTGGATGTTGCGGCCACCTTCACCGATCTGGTCGAGCAAGTCCTTGACCTCATCGGCGAGGTTCTTGTTCTCACGGCGGACGGCCTCAAGCTGTTCCTGGCCTTCTTCGTAGGCGCCCTTGAGGCGGAACAATTCAGTGGAATAGTTGCGGCATTCCTTCTGGCTAGCATCAAGCTCGGCGGCGAGATCGTCGACCTTGAGCTTCCATTCGCCAATGATCTTGTCGAATGCCTTCTGCTTCTTCTCGGCAGCGTTGGCAATGGCGGTGGCACGGTCAACCTCGAGCTGCAGGTCCTCGACCTCGGTGGCGAGGCGCTGCTTGGTCTTCTCGAGGGCAACAACCTTCTGGTTGAGGGATTCGATGGTCTCCTCGGCTTCGGCGAGGCGGGCCTGGAGCTTGCGCTTGGCTTCCTCGAGTTCCTCGGAGCGGGCGACGCCCTCGGACTCGTACTTGGAGCGCCAGATCTGGGCTTCGGCGTTGGCCTTGGAAAGCTGGCGTTGAAGATCAGCCTTGCCTTCGGCTTCCTCCTCGACCTGTTCGCGGATGTTGTCCAGATCGTGTTCCAAGTTGCGGAACTTGCCAAGAAGAGTAGCGCGTTCCTATGTAACAAAAAAAGTTTTATTAACAAAATATTATTTTTTTTTAGAATTGTGATAGCATTTACTTTATAATTTGATAGTTTATATTATTATTTAAATCTGTAAATATTTACCCTGGCCTCCTCGTCAGCGAGCCTCTTGGTGTCCTCCAATTGGGTGGTGAGCGACACCTTGATCTTGGACAACTGAGACACCTGGGACTCGGCCTCCTCCAGTTGGCGGAGCAGGTCGGAGTTCTCGATGGACAGCTTCTTCTTGGCGGCATCCAAGTCATTGAGGGTGCGGTTGGCCTCATCAGCCTTGCTTTGAACCTCGTTGAGCTGGTGCTGGAGCTGCTTGGCGATCTTCTCTTGGGCAGCCTGTCATAAATTATCTAATTTAGTTTTTTGCTCAAAACTGTGCAATGCCGTTAATTATTAACATACTCTCTCAAACATGGTGATCATGTAATTATGTTTTGTAATGCGAATTATATGTTTTATAATAAGTACCTGTAATAATGTTTAATGGTAATCATGCAACCTTACCTTTCATGTATTAGTTATTATATAAACACACGTTACATCAAAGCATTTAGCTTCTATGCTAAAATGTTTTTTGTTATTAGTTTATTTTATCAGAAAGAGGATTCATGAGTTATGTTTGAATGTTTCGTGTTTCTATTTTGCTGAGAACTATTTTGCGAAAGCTGCGAAGCGATAATCTGCCATTTTTGATGCCAACACATTTCTTTGACGGTTTGTACCTTTTCGTTGGATACGTGGTCGAGACCCGCACGGAGGTCATTGACTTCGCTAAAGTATTGAGAGCGCTCTTTCTCAGCCCTGAATAGATAGAATAGCACAAACAAAAATTTAGTAAACTGCCGAAACTTTCCGTCAAATGCGAGACCCTAAAAATGGTGAGGATTTTTTGGGGATCACAAATTCCTTCGTAGATCGTGTACGGGTGTAACTGTAAGTTTGTCCAGGTTTAAAGATTATAAAGAGGTTCCATGCAAGGTTCACCCCAGGCGGTACACATGCCTCTAAGGTGGACATGTTACCTTCTCCCTTGCGACTTGATCAACAGCCGCGCGCGTGTTGTTAAGCTCGTTGTAGCAAGACGCACGGTCATGCTCAGCCCTGGATTTGCATTATTCAGTTATATAAACTATATATAAAATACTAGCCTACTACAATGTCAAACATTTAAAAATATTGTGACTAAGATATAAAATCCCTATTAATTCTAGGCCTTAAGAATTTTTATATAAGTAAATAAATAATCGTATTTAAGAAAAAGTGTTACTTACTTGGCCTTGAGCTTATTGAGCTGGTCGAGCTGCTCACCCATTTCGCCGACGGCATCGTTGTGCTTCTTGCGGAGGTTAGCAAGAGTGGACTCGTGCTGGATGTTGGCCTCCTCAAGATCACGACGGAGCTTGCTGAGCTCAGCCTCGCGCTTCTTGTTGAGCTCGATCTGAGCAGAGGTGGCGCCACCGGCTTCCTCAAGGCGCTCACCCAGCTCCTCGAGCTCACGAGCGAGGTCAGCACGCTGCTTCTCGGCCTTAGCACGAGCCTGGCGTTCGGATTCGACCTCCTCCTCGAGCTCCTCGATGCGGGCCTGCAGTTCCTTGATCTGTTTCTGCAGCTTGCTGACGAGAGATTGCTCGTCCTCGAGCTTCGCGGTGAGAGACGAGATTTCCTTGTCCTTGCGCTGGATGGTCTGCTCGAGCTCCTTCTTGTTGCGTTCGAGGTCGGCAACGGCCTCCTGGGTAAGCTTGAGGTCGCCCTCAACCTTCCTCCTCTGCTTCTCAACATCACCGCGCAGTTTCTTCTCGCGCTCCAAGGAGTCCTCAAGCTCGTCGAGGGTCTGCTCGAGCTTTTGCTTGACCTTGTTGAGGTGGTTCACCTTGTCCTCAGCGGCCTGGAGCTCCTCAGATGTCTTCTGGTTGGATTCACCCTGCATCTTCTTCTCCTTATTGAGCTTGTTGATGAGTTCATCTTGGTGAGCGATCTCATCATTCAAGTTGCGGATCTGGTGGTCCTTGGTGGCTTTGTCCTGTTCGGACTTCTGGACGGACAGTTCGAGGTCTTCAATGTCCTTCTTCAAGCCAGAGACTTCCTGTTCCAACTTCTTCTTGGCTTGGAAGAGCTGGTTGCGGGCATCCTCTTCCTGGGTCAGGCGGTCTTGGGTGTCCTACAAAGAAATAAGTTAAATAAAAGAAATAGGTCATTAACCATTCAAGACATTGTAGGAAGTAATGGTTTGTTTTAAACTATACCTGCTTCTAATAATCGCGTAATAGAATCAATAAATCGTTGCAATAAAATCATGCAGGCTGCAGAAGATTTATTTTTAACTCCTTAAACTATTCCCAACACATAAACAAGCCTATGTTTATTTAAAGAAACCCAACCGCTAATCCCGCGGTGAAGTAATTTGCAACACTGTATCCGACGATATTTATTTGCTTTACTCATGCAGGTATCTTTATTTTTATCCCAGAATATTTATCCTCGTTTCATTTAATTAATGAGCATTTGGTAATATTCACCAGGTAATTAGTATTTCCTTTAATTAGTGTCTAAACTTTCGCACTATGTTTTCGCGATCTAAATGTGTCTTGAGCTACATACGCTATTAATTTGCTTGTCGAGCTATTAATTTATTTCAATTTAATACCTAATATCGTTATTTTAGTACTTAACAATTAGTGGCAGCAGTTTTAATTTTTTAAATGAATGATTTGTTGGTACTCACCCTCAGCTGAGACTCGGTGTCGGCCTTCTGCGCCTGGAGCTTGGCGGCACGCTCCTGGACTTCGGATAGGGAGCCCTTCTCTCCCTCGAGGGAGCCCAACAGGGTGGTCTTCTCCTCAAGCAGCTTGGCGTTGAGCACCTCGAGCTCCTTGCGGAGTTTCTCCTCCCTTTCGAAGGCTTCCTGGGCCTTCTGTGCCTTCTTCTCCAATTCCTGTAATATTTCGTCACTTTTAGTCGTAATGCCATCCCATTCTGTCACGTGAACTGTCGCCATCGTTATAATTATTTACACCATCAATCAAACAAATCAAATCACTACGGAATGCAATATCGGTTCGTTCGTGAGTGCAGGAAGGGTGCGCGCGCCGCCGACCGCTCCGCTACTGAGAGCGCTGGAGTTTTCCAGCGGCGATATGATCGCCCCCGCATCAATATTGTGTAAGGAAAAATAGCGGTATGCCGGAGGGGGGAGGAATCCAGAAATGGACGCGGCAGGTGCTGCGGTGTCACGTAACCGTCAGGTGGGCGCGGTCAAATCTATTTGCGTTCTCCTGAATCATGCGTGCTACATCCGAGTATATTGGGTCAGAGTACTTAATAATTTTAATCAGGTAAGTGCCGATGATAGATGCTTACCTCAATCTGGTCCTCGATGCGGGTGACGTTGAGAAGGGGCTTGACCCTCTGCCACAGTTTCCACCAGGGCCAGGTGCGGAGTTGCAGGTACTTGCGCAAGTTGCGCTGGACAACTTGGAGAGCCAATCTGAACAAATTTTAATTTCAAGTTATATTTCCCGACGCGTTGACTGTTGACCATATTTGGAAATGTTTCTATACTAACCTCTGTTCCTGCAACTTCTGGTATTCCTTACGGGAGAGGTAACCGCGGATGTAGGCCTGGAGCCAAGAGACAATCTTGGACAGCCTGTCGTCACGCAACTCCTCCATCTGACCCAGGACACCGGCGCGGAAGAACACCTGCTCATACGTATTAAGTGTTAGAACCCCGACGCCGAAATTATTTTTTGTTACTTTAAAATTTTAAAGTTATTTTTACTGTCTATTTTGCCTGTATGACATTTATAATTATAATGCTGTTAAAGAATTTGATGTTATTATTAAAACATCTAATCATACTTCTAATTTTATAAGAAATATTTCAATGACTTTAATATGTACAATTTTCTTAGATTTGATTGTACGTTGTTCATATTTACAAATTGGTTAAAATTTTATACATAGAATGTAATTTATTCATGCGATATATATCTAAATATATATTTAATACTATATAGCCGTTCCATCCAAATATTATGATATAAATGTTTTTTGTTATTTTTCGATAAATACGGTGAATAATACGATAATACATTTTAATATAAAAATACGTACATACCATGTACATTATGATGTAGAAATAAATAATAGGAACATGTAGTTAGTAATAACTGACACAACACATGGTAATGCGGGTGTATGTGACGAAGCAATTATTATTACAAGACAAGAAGATAGAGAGAGATAATAGGAGTTAGTTGTCTAGTGTGTTGGCATGCTGTTTCTACCTTCGTCTTTCCAAGCCTGAAAGACTCCGAATCCAAGCCGGTATGTTCGAGAATTTTCTCAGTGGCTTTCTCTGGAGTAATCGGCTCTTTAATCAGGTTCGGGCACAGAATTTTGTATCTGCGTTTGGGGAGCACACAAAATAAAAGTAACATGTGTCGTTGTAATATGTAGGATAGCTAGGATAGAGGAAAAACAAACGGGAGCCTGAGTAATCTGGGCTCTAAGGGTAAGCGTAAAAATTTTGACGGCCAAATTATGTCACCAGTCTCAAGAGGTGCTGCAATAATTTGACCAAGCATATCGAAGCCGACAACCGGGTAGATAGGTTGTTTCTCCACACCGCTAACTACTGAAACGGGATCAGAACATGCCTTGGTGTGACCGAGACGGTAAGACTCGACATCCAAACCGGTCGCATCCAGGATGGCTTGGGCGATTTTCTTAGGGTCACTTTCCTTGTCCACAGCTTGAGGGGCCAGGATCTTGTAGCTACATTACCAAAATATGGGACACACAATGAGGGAATGTAATTTGTACAGTTCATCTAAACAAATTAGGATATAAGTTAGGATCGGAATTCTAACACAATGGTTTCATGTCTAAACATGATTGTCTTTACAACCACAATTTGTTAAAAATTTAAAAGGGAATAAAAATACGAATATCATTACGTATTTATGGATCAAGGGGTTCACACGAAATTTTATTGACATGTAGGTAAAAAAATGAAACCTAAAATTCTTTGTTCAACATAGAGGGTTTTAAACAAAACTCTATTCTTTAGAGTTTGTATGATTTACTGGTAGTCTAAATTCATGCTAAAACCAGTCGGAGATATCGTTTTCTATTTCTTGCCTTTGTATGACCAATACGATAGCTCTCAGGGTCAAGACCAACTTCTTCCAAACACTTTCTAGCTGCCTCTTTGGGATCTTTTTCGGCAGTCATGATGGCGGGAGCAAGAATCATGTAACTGTTTATTAAAGAATGTGTTAATCATACTAAGTCCCTATTGAGTCACACACAGACTAAGTTGCAAGAATCTAAAAAATATATTTATAAACCCAGGTTTGAATCAGCATAGTCGGAATCACCAAAATAATTTTAGAAAGTGTTACTCATAATATTGCAAGACTGGAGGCTACCTGACGTCAAAGGAGTCAGCTGCAGAATCTAAAATAAAACCGTTCCAAATGTTTCCGAAGTTAAAGAATTTTGTTTAGACTTAGCAACCGAAATATAGTTGATCCAAAATAATTTTAATCCCTTGACATGAAAACAAATTAATTTTAATATTTCATGACCTGTGATTCGTATAAATATTTGTCACATTGCTTTTTAAAAATAGTTCTATATGTTTTTAATTTTAGATGTGATCTTACCGGAGCTTGAAGTCAGGGTAAACCATCCTGTTGGGGAAACCTTTACGGCAAATACGGATACCCTCAAGCACACCGTTACAGGTGAGCTGGTGCATTACAAGATGAGAGTCGATGAGACCTAAGGGACAAAGACAAACATATGGTACTTACTGATAGTAACAGTAATGATTTTGCTGACGATGATGATTTTAATGATTGCGAAGTTGATAATGACTATTGTTTTACTTTGCAATAATCAGTTAATAGAAAACTTACCAGGCTGTTTCAACTCGTTGGGGATGATACAACGTACGAAGTGAGGCTGGGTCGACCTCAGAGTAGTCATCAGGTTGTTAAGTTGTTCCTGCGGGTATAATAGTCATGTTAATATCGGGGTAACAGTTCTTACTGTGTATTTTAGTATGGTCATACAAAGCGTTAAAACAGTAACATTTTTTTTAAAAAGAAATAAACTTTTTTGCTGATTCTATCATTTTTTTTTTCATAATAAAAGAAGTACTTATACAATTACTGATTACTTCTATGCACTCAGAAATAATCTACAAATAACAAAATAACACACAGATGAACAGCGAAGACGTTATATTATTAAATGTAATGTGAACAAAGTAAACCAAACAGGTTATGGACAATATAACACACGGACAAACAAAAGCTTAGTTTTACCAGCAGCAAAAGTAGCTGTAATCATATCTAATAATAACTGAGATTTCTATAAAAACATGAATTGGGACCAAAATAGAATTTTAAAAGGGACATTTCAATGGAGACAATAAAAATATAAGATTATTAACATATTAAATATTATAGTAAAGTTACAGTAAAGTTTGTCGGTATAATCGAAGAAGGTACAAATTTTATTCTGATTTCAGGTACTACTTTGCTGCTGTGCATTGCCCTACGGATTAACTAATGTGCTCATAAAATAAAAATGAGTGCATTATGTTTAATTAAAGTAAGTACGTAATATCTAGTAACATTTTGAAATGATATCTATAATACATTTATCAAATCTACAGTTCCATTTATAGATTTTACCACAACAGTTGCAGATCTATTATATATAGTTTTCTACAACAAACAGATGATCAAACCAACTTCTACTATATAAATTATTATGTACTTTGTAGGCTGAGGAGACAGTAGCGAAACCACCACCCTTCTTACCACGGCCTCCTATAGACGCACATTGACAAGCAAAAATTAGTTAAAATGGACGTTCACGATATCGTGGCATCATAGACATTTACACCTAGAGCAGCATCGACATGAGCTGTGCAGCTGTAAAATATACATTGACACGGACGGACATGATTAATTTGAAAGCGTGGAAGGATAGCACCAACAGTCTGTGACAATTTACCAAATGATTTGAGTGATATTGATACAGTAAAATGTCATGTAGACGACTATAGGTGCTAGCCTTAAGCATGTTGACAGACGAAGACAATAAGCGACGTGGACGCAGAAGCAAATTTCTGGAATTAATGTCCAGTTTACCCTGTAGAGTGATGATACGGTCTGGAAAGCAGAACCCTTGGCACGCTTTCCACCAGCGCCTAATCCATAAGATGAGAATCAGATACAGAACGGTATGGAGACAGTTGCTGATTATGGTGTTAAATCAGCTGTGTCAGTTGCAAAATGGTAGGTATGATAGAAATATTACACTAGTATTAAACCTTTTACGTGTAGATGTTAACACTGATTGAGTATCATCAGTTTGGTCATGAGATAGTATGAACCGAGATCACTTAAGTATCACAGTGAACTTGGTTTATGTTCCAAGATGAGTAATGATAGAGAAATTATTAAATTGTGAGTTGTAATGAGTGCCACGTACCATGTTTCCACAGAAACTATCCAAGTAACTTACAGCTCATGACACCTGTACTCTGAATATAATATTGTAAAGTTTGGCGTTTGTTTCAAAATTCAATTTAAGAGTAGATACAATAAATAATGTCTTTTCTATAGGCTCAGAAAGACCACTTCATACAGATTAGAAATGCCTTGCTTACATCACTTGCATCAAACCTTTCATACGTTTCTTTATTATATATAAGTCCAGTCAGCCAATGAAATACCAGGGCCGCAAAAATGATTCAAATTTTCCTATGTAATTATAAAGTTACATAAGCAAGCACCAATCACAATTGCACCATTCCACCCTGCTCAATTCTTTTATTGGGTGACTGTATTCTTAAGATTTTTGACTTTAAGAAAATTTATAAATATTAAGTATGAATGCTTACCCTTGCCACCACCACCCGCGTCAGCACCACCAGACTGACCAGGATGGTCAGCAAAGATCTCAAGAAGCAGTTTGTTCTGTCCCTTCTTGAACTGATCGACAACAGTGTCGTTAAGGGGATCCTTGTTCTTCTCAAGCCAGCCAGAGATGTTGTAGCCGACCTGTTTACAATATAATGAGTAAGTGCGATTTATCATAACTGGTGTCTCGCCGTAACCATAGACCTGAACAAAGGTTTAGTTTCGTGGTTTGTTTAAATATTAAACCACTACATTTCGTAAATGATGACAGTTTCATGAAAGGTCTGCAGTATTGGTTACTATGAAGTAGTCTCGAGTGGAAAAACTATATTGATTGTAAAAAAACATAGACTATTTCCAAAGAATAATCAAAAATCTGCGGATTTATTCTCGTAACAAAAACAGTTTCAGTCAAGTCTCAAAGTCACGTGCCATCATTTCCGATTTTGTATGAGTCTAATAGCGTTTGGGATTGAGACGAAATTTTAACTTTTCTTCAGGTTATTGAAAATTTTTGAGTAAAAAGGTAGAATAATAGATTTATAGATACTTACATTACCGGCGTAATGGCCAATGGCGAAGTGAGCGGCCTGGCAACCGGGCTTGGGGGGTTTGGGCTTCAAGAATGGAGCAGACTTGCCCAAGTGGTTGTTGTTCAACTTCTCAACGAAGGTCTGATCGGTGGCTTTGGGGAACATAGACTCTTCCTCAAGGATGGAGAGGATACCCATGGGCTGAAATCGGACCGGTCAGATCAGAATTTGATCTCCGACTTATCTCGTCTTTGGAGCTACTTTAGATAATTCAGAATTTGATTTTACATATTTATATAAATTATTGAAAGAGATAAAGTGATTTTAATAAATTATGATTTTTAGATATTTGCCAAAAAAAATCTACAAATTTAAAAAGAACTATGATTTTAACAAAATTTACTAATAACACTATATTACAAATATACATAAAAGTTTTAAATACAGTTAGGATTTACATAAAAGGATATAAATTCTTTGATATTATTACTATTTTGGGTAACAATTACTTAGTCAAAATTACTCTAAAATTGGAAACATATAACATATAACATATATAAACGAAGTGAGAATTTGTTAAGCGTTAAAGATAAAAGCATCATGCTGTTGATAGGTATTAAAATTTGTGTATATTGTAGCGTAGACGTGTAGCTTGCGTTGTAAAAAAAGCCTGTCTTTAAAATGCAATTCAAAATGCATAATAAAAAGATTAGTTACTTCAAATTGCTCTTATGTTATCTTTATAAATTATAACTACGTGTTTCGTAGCTTTTGTGCAGTTTTAATAGCGTGTTTTTGTATACGCGATAGCTCTAGGAATATTATTTATATTTGCAAGAGGATTTATGCATAGCCTGGCTTGCATTTTTATATTGGCGTGTTTAAGCTAATAGTCTAGTATTTCTACGCGATTTCACTTGGCGAAGGGAACAGCCAGTCGCATACTTGCGCTTGCGGGGGTCGCCTTATTGTCAGCCTTGAAGCCTCCTATCGCGGCCCTATGCTTCAAGCGGCAAACTTTATTCCTCTAATACCTTTTCTAGCAAGTCTATTGTCGCTTGAAGATCCATACCAAAATCTATAAAGGTCCATTGGATCCCTTCCCTTTCATATTCCTCTTGTTCGAGCACAAACATAAAATGGTTAAAATACTGTTGCAATTTTTCGTTGGTAAAATTAACACAGAGCTGATTAAATCCATTCATCTGCACCATGGAAACATGAAAACATATCCCAAATGTTAATAACTAAACAATAACTGTTGGTCTGTGAAGGTGTCTCCGTGTTTTTATGTGAGAAAGAAAGAAAGACACACATTTGAGTTACATTAAACACAACGAGCATATAGCATTGATCTAGTCCTCGAATAGCGTGTAACATGAGCCAATTGTTCAATTAATTATTTAAAAAAAATGAGGCAAAGATTTAATAGACGTTATTCGAGAACCGAGGTGGCGAGTTGCAAGCGTTCATTGCTGCGTTTCCGCCATCTACCTTTTCAATAAGGTCAATGCAATTTTGGAGATCCATGCCAAAATCAATGAAAGTCCATTCGATGCCTTCGCGATGGTACTCTTCTTGCTCCAGAACGAACATGTGATGGTTAAAGAACTGCTGTAGTTTCTCATTGGTGAAGTTAATGCAGAGTTGCTCAAAACCGTTGAACTGCAGGAGGTGTAAGGTTAAAGTTAGGAGGGTATAACTGTTGCGGATTGTGTTCCGCACTTCAGTTTAACCTAATGACCTGAGAAGGAGGACGACCACACTAGTCTATACCCGTGTAGCCTTTAATGAAGTTGAAACAACTATCCCCGTCTTGAGTGCTCGAGCGTCGACGGGTCAAAGTGATAACCCATCCGACTATTACCTTTTCGATAAGATCGATACAAGCGAGCAAATCCATTCCGAAATCGATGAAGGCCCAGTTGATGCCCTCTTTCTTGTACTCTTCTTGCTCAAGTACGAACATGTGGTGGTTAAAGAACTGCTGCAGCTTCTCATTGGTGAAGTTAATGCAGAGTTGCTCGAAACCGTTGTACTTTTATAACAAATGGGAACCCAACATAAATGGAGAGGAAAAACAGTTAGGATACGAACTAATCTATACAGACTAACCGCAATTAGTCAGCGAGGTAATGAGAAAAAGCTGTGAAATAACAACATCTACAGACAGGGCACTAGACGTGTCCAACCCAGGGTTGAGCACATTCGCTGTACCTTCTCGATAAGGTCTATGCAGGCCAGTAAGTCCATTCCAAAGTCAATGAACTCCCAGTGAATGCCTTCCCTGGTGTACTCTTCTTGTTCCAATACAAACATGTGGTGATTAAAGAATTGCTGTAGTTTCTCGTTTGTGAAGTTAATGCAAAGTTGCTCAAACCCATTGAACTAAGAAATAAATTGGTATTAACATCATAATTGGTACAATTTTCACAGATCTTTGCTATTCTACTACTTCTATTATACTATTTAAGTCTAATTGATGATTTTCTATTACCACCAAAGTAACTTGAGGCCAGCCAATATTTTTTTGAGTTGTAGCTTAATTTTTTTCAACTATTATTATTATTATTATTTTATAATTGATTTTTCAATATGGAATTCGACATAAAATTACTATGAAATACTTTATTTGAAACAATCGTATGATAAGCAAGTTGATATTCTTCAAATGATTTCGGCAATCATATTTTGTCATTTAAAAACCAATTAATCGAAATTGATCCTCAATCTTTAATCAACACTGTTGAAAAAGCATTCTTCGAACCAGTCACGTACAAGATTTTTTTGATTACACAAAATGGAAACATTTATTAATCAATATATAAATGAAAATAAAACGATTACTAATTATATTTTTCATTATTCTTTATCATTATTCACATCTGCAGAATAAAGTTCACTTTCTTTAAAGTTTCAAATTGTTGTATGTAATCGGCAATAAATTGGCTGGCCTAAGTCCCATCCCTGATACTCACGTCGAAGATCTCAAAACCAGCAATATCCAGTACACCGATGAAGTGCTGCCTCTTCTGCTTGGTGTCTAGGGTCTCGTTACACTTCTTGACCAACCACTTGAAGATACGATCGAAGATACCCTTGCAGAGGGCACCGACGGAGTTGGCGACCTGGTCCTTGTTACGACCCTGGGTGACGAACTCGTTGCCGACCTTGATGCGGGGCTTCAACAAGTTCTTGTACAAGTCAGCGCAGTCAACACCAAGGAGCTTGGCAACCTTCTCACCATCCTGTAAAGAATAACAAAAAAAAATTTACATTTTGTTGCCTATTTTCGTGAATTTTTCATGTGGACTGCATGCATTGCACGGATTTAAAATGATTGATACGGATTTCGTAAAGAGTAGACGATACAGAATAACTCAGTAGCATTGCTATTAACATGCGATATGTGACCGACAGGCGACACATAAAATAAAATGAGTTGAAAAAGGGAATTTGTAATATGTTAAAGTAGATAGATATTATTTAAATGTTTACTTGAATTAATAAAAGAAGCACCAAACATGACATTTTTGATTTTACTTTCCAAATATTATATTAGCTAATAGAATAGATAGTAAACACTTGCCTCAGTGCCGTCAGCCTCAGCCTGTTCCTCGCGACCCCTCTGCTTGAACTTCATGCAACCCATGTGCATGACAGCGGCGGTGATCTTGTAGACATTGTCCTTCTCCTCTTGGGTGAAACCCAGAATGTCGAAGGCTTGCTATAACACCAAATAACATATAAGTATAACGATACTTATAGAATGATAGATGAGATTAGAATTTAGAATATAAATTGAACGTTTTAGTTACAATTGTGATGAAATATACGCATTAAAACATATTTTTATTAGAAAATAGAATATAAATTTAAAATTTTAGTTACAATTGTGAAGTAACATAAGCATTAAAATATATTTTCAATTAATTGATCAAATAAAAAAAATTAAATATAAAATTACAAATTTCAGGTGTGACACTTGCAAAAGAAAAGGTGCATACTTACGCTCTTATATGTATTAGTTAATTAGCAATAATAATAAAGTAGCCGGCGTTAGCAGTGTTAGCAAGTTCATGACGGTTTTTGTTTTCGCTAAAGGTGCGTAGGGAATAAAAGGTCTACACATAAATTTTGAAAAAAGTGCAAATGGTCCTTGGGAACATTCACTAATCTCTCTTTGGGCTCCAGTACGCCTAAAAAAAGTTTCTAAACTAAATGCCGACAAGGTGTTTTTTGTGGCTACAAATGGGTTTTAAAACAATCAGTGCAATTTTTTTCTTTAGGAGTTGGAGGTACAAGAGGACTTTACATAGTCACTTCGAGAGGGACAAATCAACTCCTTCACTAACTATGTTTTTCACTTACGTCGGTCAACATACATTCCTCGCCGTCGTCAACGTTGGGGATGGTAATCTTACCCTGAGCGACGCTATTGTAATCGTGAATGTCGTTAGACAACAAACACATTTCTGCAGATAAATCATCTTAATTAATATGCATGCTATATTTCGCTTACTCCTGAAATACCCTGACGAGACCCTATCTCTGCGTGTGTTGTGTTTGTATACATTTTAGTTCATACGGGAGTGCTCGTGCTGGATTGGACGTATATACGTGATAAAAACCTGTGCGAAAACCCCTGTGAACTCTTGCAAGGAGCGGGCTGTCATGTATATGTCAGAATTTTGGGCGTTCTTAATGACCGATCCACGGATATCTGAATCAGGACGCACGCTCCATGCGCAGTTCGTAACTTACAACCGTCAGTTCGAACTCTTCCGCGTCGTTGACTCCAGGTATACGTGTCTTCCCTTGATTAATGATGGGATAGTCCGACATACGGTTGCTTAGCATCGTCAATTCTGTGAACACCAACCCAGAAATCTGACTTACACATGCTGATGTTCAAGTCAGCCCTTAGGAAAGCAAAGCATTGGCAGTGATAGATGAAGACATGATGAGCCAGTAGTCATATTCTGGACTCACGTCGGTAATAGTCATTTCCTCGCCATCGTCTACGCCGGGAATGCTAGTCTTGCCTTGCGCCACGATGTTGTAGTCATTGATGTCGTTCGACAAAAAACACTGGCCTAAAATTTCATCAATTACAGTCACGTTTGATAATTGATGATATTTATACTAAAACTATAAGGAGCATGCTAACGTTCTCGTTGTCTAGGATTCAAACATGGCCTTGTTCCGGTCGCCAGCCGGTTGCATGCGGCATGGGGACCGGGGTCGGAACACTTGGTAACTCTGGCAGCCTCTGTCTTAGAAGGCTGAACTTACATCAGTCAATGTACATTCCTCGGCATCATCTACGTTGGGGATGGTAGTTTTTCCTTGCGATACGATGTAATAATCATATATGTCGTTTGACAGCAAACACATGTCTAAATATTGAAATTCATGTTAATTTACAAGGTAGGTTCTAAATGGAAAATGAGGCTGTTCTCGATGCGGTAACAGAGTCGTATTACACGACGTAGTGCAACGCATGGGAAGTATGGAGAATAGCGTCATCTTTGTTGTTTGTGTGTAGTTATAGAAACAAGTATAATTATAACCAAAAGATCAAGGATAATATAACAATATTTCAACTTAGGTACATTTTCTGCTAAGTCTCTGGATAAAAAAATGTTTGAACATTTTTCTCTGTACTTAAAAAAAAAAATTTAGAGGTCCAATTAATTAATAAATTGAATTTAACAGAGTTCCAAATTGTTTGTAATCGTGAAAAAATTGTGTTCCTTTATCCGATTTTATCCAAAAAAGATTAATTTCTTTATCAAATGTTGAAATAAATATAATAACATTTATTTTAAATTTTTTTTCAACTGGTCATTGAACACCAGTTATAACTGACATACAAACCTTTAAGACCAGGAACGGAGCCAGACATAATCTGGTAGAAGATGTGGTAGGAACGCTCAAGAGTCTGCTGGGAGATGACACGGGCTTTCTCAAGCAGATCTGGAGAAAAAAGAAGTTCAGTTAGAAAAAAAATAAAAAAAACGAAATGATCTACAAACTACAAAATTACACTTTTTCTATTAAAATGGGAATCAATCGGTAATAACTTTAAAAAAGAAATCAACTTGTCATCAAACTCAATCATCGGTTTAGACTTTAGAGTTATATCTTGGTAAGCACACAGAAACTATTTAAATGATGACACATTAAATAATGTGTGTACTGTCTAACTAAAGAGGTAGAAAGATTACAAGTCATTTTGAAGGATGATATCACAATAGATAAAGTTAATAAAGTTCTTTAACCGATATAGCTTACGACTTAATGTGGAATTTAAGATCAACAGTTTTGATGCTGTCAGTGGTGTGTGAAATTTTAAAGAGAATACAAAAAGATACTTACAGGTCTCAATATCAGCACCAGCCAGTTTACCAGAGGGGCCGAAGTGGATACGGATGAATTTACCCTGTGCAAGGACAAGAAACACATTTTAGTTGGTAATTTAAATAGTACATAAACTGTTCTTGAATTTTTTGGAGAGAAACTCTCCGATTTTATTTTGACTGAACTATTTGATGATCATTTACTTTCACTAGACGAAAAAAAATATGAATTTCGTTTCGTTGTGAAGCTTAAAATTAGTTTGTCTGATTTTATCTTTTGATTTCATTTGAAAAGGACCTATTTTGACAGAGTCTCTTTCGGCATCTCTTCTCGTCAATGGTCATTCCGAAATGCTGGTAGATTAGTATTAACATTGTAAAAGACGTGTCTAAGTGCCCGCGATGACCCACAGAATAAATAAATTTTGAGTATGAGTTTAAGAAAAGTAACAAGTAAGTGGTATACTTACGAAACGGGAGGAGTTGTCGTTACGCACTGTCTTGGCGTTACCGAAAGCTTCAAGCACAGGGTTAGTTTGTACGACTTGGTCTTCCAGGGATCCTTTCTTCTCCGCGTTAGGATCTTTCTTCTGCGATGCACCCACAGTGGCGAAGTACGCAATTACCTTCTTCGTGTTCTCAGTCTTTCCGGCACCAGACTCACCGCTGTTTACAATATATTGTTTTATTTGTAGGAGTTAGTGGATAAGAACTTTTGCAGTTGGCATTTTTTATAATTACACATTACTCATGATAACAGAATTTTCATTATTATAAGTCTCTTGTAATTCTAAATTTCTTTACTATTTCATTTTTTTTTGGTTTTAAAACATACAGCACAAGCATGTTTTTATCATAACAACTACATTGAATCATTTCTATTGCAATAAACATATAAAAAATATCATTCAATTGAACCAATGAGAGTAAAAAACTTAAAAACCCTGTTACTTACGTAATCAACATAGATTGATTCTCGTGGTTGGTTAACATGTTGACGTAAGCGCCGTCAGAAATGGCGAAAATGTGGGGTGGCACTTCCGAACGACGCTTGCCTCGGTACAGCTTGGCGCATCGGAACGTGTACACGGGGAATCTCTTGTAGGGGTTGATAGCCACGCAGAAGAGACCCGAGTACGTCTGTGGTGATAAAGGAGACATTAGATTCGGCAGTGGTGGATAGCATGATGATGACTTTGGTGAAGAGGGTACTCGTAGAAGTGAAGAAGATTGTAGGTAAATAGATGAAAAGAAAAAGAGGTTTTAGAGAGAAGATTAGATTGAAATTAAAGTTGTTCATAGAAAAGAAGAAAAAGTTTGATACTTTTGAAAATAATAAGAAAATTAAGTAATTTTGAAGGATGATATGGAGATTGAGGAAAACACAGCCAATCAAATTTGAGCACATATAACTCAAAATCACACAAACACAGAGACAGTATTGTAATGATACTTTAGTACTCTGTGCATATAAAAACAAACAAAATTCTCTGTAACTTTAAAAATCTACACTAATTTCACTTTAAACATTTCTACATAATTTAAGATTCTACTCTTTGTGTCTATTTCATGCTTTTTTGTAATACTTACAGAGAATTTCGTTACAAAACATTGAATATAAAAAATACATAAAACGGACGCTGGTCTATTTCTTAATAATATTATAGAGTACGGGTATTGTAATGATACCTTTGACTCTATAGACGAAGATCATTAATATCTAATAGAAAATAATCTTACGACACACATATTAAAAACGAAAAACTATGCTATAGAGATCTATTCTAAAGAAAAACAGAAGAATCCACCCGGAGTCCTTTGCCCACTTGTCCTGTGTAGAGGGTTCAAGTGCGGTAGGTTTGGTTTAGTCACAAAAGGAAATAGGGAATTCAGGATACCTGTAGACACTGTTTCTCCTACATTTCTCCTTTTACTGGTAGCCATTTTGCATGTTTCCGAAATGGTAGTAGTTTATGACGTAGTTTATTTTCTTTTATATCAATCCAACTACATGAGTACTTTTACAAGATAAAACAAGAAAAAGTGCCAATGAAGGCCTAATTTCTGATGTCATATTTTTAGGGTTCCGTAACGCAATAGGAAAATATGGAACCCTTATGAGTCACTTTGTTGTTCGTCTGTCTGTCATTCTGTTAAACTTTTTTATCATCATCCTTCTTTCCTTATCAGGAAAGATTGGTATGATTGGACAAAAGTAAATCTACTGATGCATTGTTACTTAAAAGTTGCGTTGTATTGTGTTCACACTAATGTGCATAAAATAAAGAATTTTCTATCTATCTCTCAACCAGTCACTGAAACGCGTCTCAAACTATGTATTTTTTCTACTGTAGTTTGATATTGACAATAAAAATGGTTTCGATCAATTCACCTCATCTTAAGAATTTGGAGTTGGTAATGATTTCCGAATTTTCTCCACAATCGATAAAGAAAAGAAGAGTAAATATTATTTACATTACATTTATGCTTAAATTGAATAGGAATCTTCTTTCAACGTTTGTGTGTAGTAGTGTTTTTTCAATATTCACATATTGAAAAAAATAAATCTGTCAAGCATAGCCTATGTTTACGAATCACGACAGTAAAATCATTCAGCGCATATAAAATTGCCAAAATAAACAACCTGTTTATATCAAAGGCCGACTTCAAAGCCGTATTAAAATATCAATGAATCAGACTCTACATTGAAAGTTGTTAAAAAATGAAAATTATACGCTCGATATTATTCTCTGTCATTTTCGATGCGCGAAGAAAATGAATCCAAGCGACGAAAATAACTATAAAACTCAACTAAAATAGATTCGTCCAACGTAACTATAGCTTCTATTTATAATATCCTAATCGAGACATCAATCCAAGATTAATTGCGCCGTTCATGGACTTCTAATGCACTTTAATACTTGGTTGCTATCCAATGAAACGTGTCCACAGTGTCGAGAGATGGGAAGGTGACGCTCATGCACACTGCAACCTGCAACGCCGTCCTGCACCCGTAACTTACGTAAATAAGCTTATGGTAATATCTTTGCTTCAAGTTATACAAAACTGAAGCGTCGTTGAGGTATGTCAAGTTGGACATATCCTCGGCTTTCTCGTACTTAGGTGGGTTGACTTGAGCTACAAGATCCTTCTTGAAGTCTTTTGTCTGTGGGAGAAAGAGTTTAACATTGATTAGCTAATGTATTGTTAAGGCGCTTTTGCGCCGACTTACATAGATAAGTTTCGCATAGTATCGTTGTCGAAGGTTGTGTAGCACAGCAGCCTCGTTAAGGTACGTGAGATCCGCCATGTCCTCGACTTTCTCGAATTTCGGTGGGTTTACTTGGGAGACCAGCTCTTTTTTTAATGTCTTCTCCTGCTCATTTAATATGCAACTTTAATATTTGCCTAAAGGCATTACAACTAAGTTAGTGTCTCTTACTGTCAATTGTTAGCTTAATCCAAGTAATAGTTAATTTGTATAATTTATTTTCATTTCATATATACTTATTAATCATTAAACTATTGTAAAATACATGTTAATGTAAACTTTTAATTGCCATTGAAACTTTACTTTATTAATTGTTTACTTTTGATAACCTATTTACTACAGATTTCAATTGTTCTATAAATGTTCAAGGACATTCTTTGGAAAAATTCAAAGCTATCATTTAGAAATTGTCCTTAATTCTCATTTTTCTACTATCAGGGCATTGAGTCTCTTTAGTTGATATATTCATTAACTATTAATGATAGAATTTCCATTATCTCGGATGTAATATTTTATAACTTAAGGAATTTTTTCACATTCCCTATAATTACTTTTCCTAATTGTTAGATGATTTGATGATTATAAGATAGATAATTTACCTCGCCTCCGGGGAGGTTGACGGTCACCAACTCGCCTTTGGTGGCTTTGATCTCGCCCTGCAAAAAGCCCTCCTTTTCGTCCGGAACCCAACAGGCTTTCTTGCCATCGTAGGGTTTGCTCTGGTCGATACGCTTCTGCTCGAGAGAAACGAACAGGTATGGGGTTGGATCAGGGTCCTCACCCTCTTGGACGGCTGGCTTCGGCATTTCGGAGGGCTAACGAGACTTCTGGGCTAGTCGAGACACGAGAACGCAGCCCTGGAGCCTTCCTGCGAACACAGCACACGTTAATCGAGAATACGTTCGACGAGCGACAAGAGAGAACAGTCCGCGCGAGTGCGTCTATTTGTGGATGTAAGGCGAGCGGCCGAGCCGGGAACGCTGCCAGAGCGCAGCGTTTGCGTAATACACGACTTTTATGCGCGCGTTTTTTATTTTAGCTATCCCGACGGCCCTTCGCGGATATTACGTCACCAGGAATGCTGGCTGGACGTCCGCCAACCGATTTAGTCGACCGTGGATTGTTTATTGTCTTTTATGGTGCTGGTCGATGGGTCAATTGGATTTCCTATAACCGTTTCCACGTATTTTTCTATATCAACAAAATAGATCAGTTCTTATTTGGTATCAAAATCTTCACTTCCAACGTCACAGATCCTCAATCGAACCATAAACCAAACACCATCGCACTGCTGTGCCACTTCACACAATCAATCCAATCGATAAATCAGCTGAGACGTCCTTGTATTCACACTCTTAGCACTCGCGAGGATATAAGACACACTGGCACGAAAATTACGTGCGTTCGTACTCACGTTTGAAGCCGTTCTGACCAGCGGCGGGGCGTGCTGATGCTTTTTATACCAGCAATTCGATACCATGATGCTCGGGCACCCCATTTTAGGCGGATGCCAGCCTGCCCTGGCTACACTTTCAGACGAGCTTAGCTTTCACTTCAGCGCCGGCCGCTGTGCCGACCGCCTGGACTATGTTGATGTTACAGATCTTCAAAAGTTTGTTTAAAGTGTGACATTGATATGAAACGATATAATTTTTACAGGTGTTACACTTTATGAAATGTAAAATTATATTGATAAACATAACGAGTAGTGAGTAAAGAAAATTAGACGTGATTTTTATTGAACTAATATTTTTTATGATAACTTCAATCGATTATAAAATGTATACTATTCGTTAAACATAATATTTATGTTATTTTTTTAATTTAAATAATTTGGATTAAGGACTACTGTCATATGTTTATGTAGGTCAATGACCTTACGTTATAGTTAAAACATATGGTAATGTTTTCTATAATTAGAATAACATCTGAGATACTAATTTGGTATTTTTATGAATTTCAATGAATGCAATAAGGAAATGAAATAGATTATCGTCTAAGCCTCATTTTCCGTACTAACAGTCCAAGACGACAGGACGACGTGTAAGGGAGTTTTAAGCCATTGGAAGGAATGACTGCTTACCATCAGGTGACAGAAAACCTTGCCTGTCGTATGACTTGAAAAAACTTGCCTTCATTCAGAAAATTTTGAACACTGGCTGGCGCAGCTTTACCAATAAATAAATATATAAAAAAATATAGGGACAATTCACACAGATTGAGCTAGCCCCGAAGTAAGTTCGAAACTTGTGTTATGGGATACTAACTCAACGATACTATATTTTATAACATAGATAAACATCAGGCCGAGGCCAATCACAAAAAGATCGTTTTTCATCACGACTCGACCGGGAATGAACCCGGGACCTCCTGGGTAGCGGTCTGGCGTAGTAGCATTCGTCCTATCACTATAGCCAAACCATAAGTTTCTAAGATAAAATTAATACGAATAAGTTTGTTGGATAACCAGCTTATAAATTTTAGAACAAGATTATTATTTATTATCTCATTTGTCAATGAACTATGGTCACCATCACCATCCAAAAGCCCGTTGTCTTCGCCATTTGCAATTGAGACACCTCCCGCCACCATCCTAAGTTGGTGCTGCATTTGCATCATATTGCGTCACACTTCTTCCAAAAGAGAGTGTGCGACAGCTTAACGTCATAACGGGAACGAATTTATCCTTAATAATATTATAAATGAGAAAGCGAGTTTGTTTGTTTGTTATTCCTTCACGGCTTGACTAAGCAGCCGATCATTATGAAAATTTACATACATATTGTTAGGGGTACAGAGCCCAACAGAGGCTACTTTTTATGAGTTAGTATCATATCGGTGCATTTGTAACTCGCCTATGTATCAACTGGTAACTCTTGTAAGTTGTAAATCGCCTAAGTTGTAAATCGCCTATTTATCAACTCGCCTATGATTTTGCAATATAATGTAGGTTGGATTTAGATTATTTTGGAATGTTTTTGGGATGGATTAGGATTGACTTTAGGATTATTTTGCATTGTTTTTGGGATGGATTAGGATTAACTTTAGGACAATTTTGCATTGTTTTTGGGATGGATTAGGATTGACTTTGGGATTGACTTTAGGATTATTTTCGAATGTTTTTGGGATGGATTAGGATTGACTTTGGGATTGATTTTAGGATTATTTTCGAATATTTTTGGGATTGATTTTAGGATTATTTTCGAATGTTTTTGGGATGGATTAAGATTGACTTTAGGATTATTTTGGGATGGATTAGGATTGACTTTAATGATTATTTTGGAATGTTTTTGGGATGAATTAGGATTGACTTTGGGATTGACTTTAGGATTATTTTGGGATGGTTTGGGATTGACTTTCGGATTGATTTTAGGATTATTTTCGAATGTTTTTGGGATGGATTAGAATTGACTTAAGGATAATTTTTGAATGTCTTTGGGATGGATTAGGATTGACTTTGGGATTGACTTTAAAATTATTTTGGAATGTTTTTGGGATGAATTAGGATTGACTTTAGGATTATTTTCGAATGTTTTTGGGATGGATTACGATTGACTTTGGGATTGATTTTAGGATTATTTTCGAATGTTTTTGGGATTGATTTTAGGATTATTTTCGAATGTTTTTGGGATGGATTAAGATTGACTTTAGGATTATTTTGGGATGGATTAGGATTGACTTTTGGATTGACTTTATGATTATTTAGGAATGTTTTTGGGATGAATTAGGATTGACTTTCGGATTATTTTCGAATGTTTTTGGGATGGATTAGGATTGACTTTGGGATCGATTTTAGGATTATTTTCGAATGTTGACGGTGTCAACGTCTTTTTCTTTATATAAGGTCCTAATTTATTAATGAACTTCCTTTTAACACATGACTAGGTTACATTATAATTGTTTAAGCAAGGAAATAATGGTCTGGTATTCAGTGAATATATCATGGCTTTATGTAGTAATAATTTTTCTGGCTTCTTAAAATAAATTTTTTTTACTGACTTTAATACTAGACCATTATTTCCTTGCTTAAACGATCATGTTTACCCTATATAGTCATGTGCTAAAAGGAAGTTCACTTATAAAGAATGACCTTATATAATACTAACATATATTGTAAAAAAATATCTACACATATGTAGATATTTTTTTGCGCGTCGATATTTTTATTCGCTTATATTTTTATTGGTAATATTTTGAGAGTTAAATATTTTAACTTTAAACTACGTCTAAAATATTCAATGAACTTTCCTTCATACTTTAAGAGACTAAGTGTCAGCTACTGATATTTTTATAAGATATCGATTTTTAAAAAAAATTAAGTTAATGGATGTTTTTTTTAATCGTTGATTTTAATGGTTAATAGGGTCACACCAATTTTATTATTATCAATAGTATATTAATCAAAATGAAAATAATACTAAAGTCAATCATAATCCATCACAAAATAATCCTAAAGTCAATCCTACCTAATCCATCCCAAAAACATTCCAAAATAATCCTAAAGTCCATCCTAATCCATCCTAAAGTCAATCCTAATCCATCCTAAAGTCAATCCTAATCCATCCCAAAAACATTCCAAAATAATCCTAAAGTCAATCCTAATCCATCCCAAAAACATTCCAAAATAATCCTAAAGGAATTTCTAATACATCTTAAAAACATTGTAAAAAAAAAATTGTAGACCAGCTGCTACCTAGGCGAGCTTCAAATGCACCGATTTCATTTGTAGACCAGTTGCTACATAGGCGAGCTACAACAAAGGCGAGCTACAACAAAGGCGAGTTACAAATGCACCGATATGATACTAACTCCTTTTTATCCCGTGAAAGTATGTCGTTCCAATGGAAAAATATTTTTTAAAAAATGGAGGGCGCTGTATCGGCCAACAGATGGCGCCACAAGTCGCGCTATGGGTTGTTTTGTTGTCAAACGAGATCTATGTCATAAAATTAACGCGAGCAAAGCCGCGAGGAAAAGCTAGTATTATCTATATACCTATATCAAATTCAAAGTCCTGACTGACTTAACTACATAGATATCAACGTACAGCCCAAGCCGATTGGTCTAGATCTTGAGATTCCAAATTTGGAATGTAGGTTTCTTACGACTAGGGGTGTACTAAGAAAGGATTTTTCAAAATTCCCATGGGAAAATGCAAACGAAATTGCGAGTATTTTACTAGTTTATTTATAAAACGCTACATTATGTTAGTACAAAATGAAAATTTATCAGTGCAACAAAAACAATTTTGTTTTACTGTACGCTGTCAAGGTATTATAAAATTTTGAAAAATGTGAGTAACTACAACATGCAATGCACCTTACAATAAAATATTTAAAATGGCTGCCCTCTTACTCTCGAAGATAATTCCGCTCGATCGCCATTGGATTGTTACTTTTAGGTACTCTTTACAACTAGACTAGCGCTAACTAAATACTAAACTAAATGAAATCTGATTGTATACTAACCAAATACACTGGGCGTCAAAAATAAGTAGTACAGTTTTAAAATTGCAATATCTGCTAAACTACAGAAGCTAGACCTTTGAAATAAAAAAAAGTTAAAAGACAATTTAATTTCATTTAATAAAAACGTCATGCATAATATCATTTTTTAAAGATTGACTGAAAAAAAACTTAATAAATAAAAACACTATTTTTTTTAAATGTTGGCTTGTACTTTTGTTTTTTATTGTTTTCTTTATTGCTGATAAATCAATTGCAATTCAAAAGCAAATGTGTCTTCAGCGAGTAAACTTTACTAATCATGCCTCTTTCACCAGAAGAATGTGCAAGAATCATAACTTTTCTCGAAGTAGGCATCAGTATGCGTCGTACTGCAAGAACGGTGGGTGTAACTCTAAGAACGATCCAGCAAGTAAAGCGAAGGTACGAAGAGACTGGAAACCATCTAAGGAGACCAATTAATGGCAGAGTAATGGCACCCAGGTGCATTAGTACCCGAGAAGACCGCTTAATTGTCTCGACTGTGTTAAGAAATCGTCACCTTATTGCAGTTGAGGTCCAGCAACAGCTTCTTCAGACCCGAAGAGACTACGTTAGTGAGAGTACAGTGAGGAGAAGACTTGCTGAAGTCAACCTGAAGTCGTACAGGCCAGCAAATGGCCCCAAACTTGAGACAGGGCATTGAGTAGCAAGACTACGCTACGCCCGTCAACACGTACAATGGGGCGAAGCAGAATGGACAAGAGTTTTGTTCACAGATGAGTCTCGGTTTTCTTTATTCACTTCCGATGTAAGGCGGAGAGTATACAGGCGACCCGGTGAGCGATACATTCAAGGTTTCATCTCTGAAAGAGTTCTATACGGCGGAGGCTCTGTACACGTATGGGCTGGCATCTCTTCAGAGGGTCGCACAGAGCTAGTGGTCATAGAAAATGGCACTCTGACTGGTGAAAGATATGCATTAGAGATCCTTAACGAGTATGCAGGGCTATATTTAGTAAATATGGGTGATGGAGCGATACTAATGCATAATAACGCCCGGCCACACACCGCTCACCTCGTACAAAAGTACATTCAGGACGTTGGCATCAGCTTGATGGCTTGGCCATCAAGAAGCCCAGATCTTAATCCGATTGAACACGCCTGGGATGAGGTTGAGAGGCTAGTCAGAAGACGCAGACCACCCCCCGCCACCCTCAGGGCTCTAAAGCAGGCCTGATAGAAGAATGGGTGAATTTTCCCCAATACCGCCTCCGAAACTTAGTGTTCAGCATGCTAAATCGGCTCCAAGCTGTAATCAGAGCCCGAGGCGGCAACACAAGTTACCAAAGTAGGAACAAGGCCCAAAACGTAAAAATTAAGTGCTTGATAGTTCCTTCAAAATGGTTAGCTTTTTAGTTTTTCTAAATTTTCAGTGTAAAACTTTACTAATGCTAAATAAAATATTATTTTTAGAAAACTTTGTTAAATTTGCTATAAAATGACTTTTATTTCAAAACTCTAACTTCTATAGTTTAAGAGTAAATGCAATTTTAAAACTGTACTACTTATTTTTGACGCCCAGTGTAGTTAGTAAAGTATAAAATTTTACGGGTACGAATTAGGATTTGTTGTTAATTTTGCATTTGAAATTATACAGAATTGAAATTAAAATCGCGAATGCTTTGCAGAGTAACCTGGCCTGGATGCCACACATACGCGTATCCTATCACAAATATTTTATACATGCAATTTTTTTTGTATTTTAAATATATATAAATATATTTCATTCACAATAAAAAAGAAATATCAGGACTTTTATTAGGAAAAAGTTATAATTGAATAGTTTAATACTTTAATGATATGAAACGAATGAATTATGAATATGAAAGTGTCTTACGATAGTTTCATAAAACAATTCAAGTCGAAACGACGCCATGAGATCTTAGTCTATAGCATGTACATCGCAGTATGTAAGTATAATATCTAAAATAACATAGTTTTATATTACAAGTATCTTACACCTAGGTATAGGTCGTAATTTAATTAAACCAAAACATATGAGGATTAGGTCTTGTCAAAACAACTCAATGATAATAAAATATGATTTTATAATGTTGATATTATTTATACACATTCCCTGGATTCTGTTAATGGTTTACTATAAAATATTCTGTTGACATATTTTAGGCAGACCTAAGACCTGCGCGGACGCAGTTTCGTCTGCTTTTTGTGTGCAAATAAAGATCTTTACTTGTTTTTAAAATTGGTATCCACACACAAGGATACCTCCTTCTCCTCATCTTGATGTCACACATACACATTCCCCCCTATTCTCGTAACAATAACAGGTTCAATCTAATTTCAAACTCGCGCAATGTCACTCGATTCCTAGCAAGCGCCATTTTTGACATATGTCATTTTTTACATTTGAAATACGTCCTTACAGTCCTCAGTGCTTCAATCCTTTTACCGTGGAATTTTCAATACAGTAAACATTTTGATGCAGTGGTCATTTCGATACAGTGGACATTTCGATGAGGTGGAATTTTTAAAGTGGGTATTTTGATACTGTGGACGTAACGCTACAGTGGTCAATATGATAGAGTGGACCACGTGGTACTGAAGGCCTTGATTGAGAGACAAGCGCTTGAGATTGACATGAGATTGTAATGTTTTTGTAACGAGAATAGGGTCGTCTTAGGCTCAATTGATACTAAAGCAGAGTCAAAGCGCATAGAAGAGTAATTAATGCACGTTTATAGGGAAAAAGATGCATCGTGGATATTCATAATAAGAAGGGCTAATATTTAGAATTTATTTGATAATTATTCGGTAAATATATTGTATTTGTTGTCGCCAAATCAATTTTAACTGAATTGTAAAAAAAAAAAACCCGCGCCAACCGAAACCCTCGTGCGGGGATTGACAGCGTCCTCTGGTGCCGAAGGTAGAGTCACTACGGCCTGAGTAGGATAAAATAAATATAACTGAAGGTATGAAAAGACAAAAAATAAATGAAATCAAAGAATTGATTTCATTTTTTTTATTTTATTGGTCTTTTCATAATAAAATTACAAATAATGCCATAAAATAAAAGTCACAGTTTTTTTAACAATCGAACGTGTCACTAATTCAGTGTGAAATTTGTAAAGCGGTCTTTGAGTACAATCGCTCTATATTTTTTAAATGACTTTCAAATACAAACTCACCTCATTACAGGAGTCGAAGATGGATCGTTATCACATTATAGAACGTTTTAGAGATCACTAATGACTTTTCGGTTAACCGCCTTAATAATTATGAGACTTGTATGCCCGCGACACAAAAGAAAAAACAAAATCCCGTAATTATTAAAATTTCGAAAAAAAATTGACTAGAAGATTAATATTGTATTTCAAAGTCTGTTTCAGCTCTTGTTCAGTTCTCGACAACTTATTAGTCATTTATCTGACGAATAGCCTATAAGAAAGTGAACAGGCTCTAAATGTTGCACTAACTGACCATCATTTAAATACTGATCATCAAAATAGTTATATAAAATTTTATTACCTACATAATCATTAAATATTTGAACCAAAAATATATGGATCCAATCGTAAGAGATCATTGAATCGCAATCCAGGTAGAATCGCATTCCAGAAAACGATCTAGATTATTTATAGCACATCAGTTTTTTTTTAAATTAAATGGGCTACTCGACTGGGGATGTATTACCCTCTCACAAATAAATAATAATAAATAATAAAATGCATTTATTTTAGGTTACAAGACCCATATACAATATAAAAATAAAAAAAATTATTAATCCATTCAATCCAATTCAAACAAAAATTAATAAAGTATAATAAAATGAAATTAAATAGTTTTAGCAAATAATTCAAATTAAAAATGTCAGAGGATTATAAATGAACAGAAACAGACAAACAAAATACACAACACACAACAATATCGATTAAAAACGCCTCCCCATCCGGCCCTGTGGGACATTTCTGTCACAGCAGTGTCGGATGTAGGGGCAGTCAAGTCTACCGACGATCATCGCCAGGACGGTGTTGGGACTGGCTCGAACCCTGCGCACTAGAGCCGACGCCCTCTTCCGCATGCAAGCATGGAAACAGTCGACGTTCGATTCCGCAAAACATGCCTGATGCACTACAGTAGCGAGACAGTAGAGAAAGTATTGAAGTGAAACAGCAATGAGTTGACCGTAAAATCCGGAGGCCCAACCCGTCCATTATTCTTTTTCCTCTTAATTCCTCTTATAAATAGGTAGGTGTAGTCTCGGTCTAGTATCTCTGTACTCTAAGTGCGGTGATCACTCACCATCAGGTGACCCTTGTTTGTCAACTACTTCCATAAAAAATGCAAAGAAGATCATACAATATTGCAATCATTTACAAAGTTGAATTTAATTTTATGCACATAGAAATTACTGATGATTAAACGTTTAATTTCAGGGATGAAATAATTTCTTGGATTGCATAGATTTGTTACAACATCAGAATTTTGTGTTCAGCGAAATTGTGGATGAGCTTACGTTGATAATGATGAATTTATGTTCTTCCTATACCGTTGTACAACTCTGCAAGAATGTCTTGACTAATGTTGATACACCGAGGTTAAACCAAGTCAGTGAGGTTGAAGAAACATTAAATCCAATTGCGGGAAACCCACGAAATAATGTTGTTGGTCTAAACGTTATTGATGTAAAAAGCAGGCATCGATAGAATAGAGAGATAAAGGAGCTAATATTAATGATAAAACGTTTATTTTATATAGATAAAGGAGCTGGCACAAAAGAGAGGAAAATGGAATCTGCTATACTGACAAGAGCACTGCTCTTAAATTTAAAGAAGAAAAAGAATTAAAAAGAAATTACATTATCATTTTCCTATTTGGCTTAATAGTTTGCTTTACAGAGAGATCTGTATGATTATTTAAAAAGATATGCTAAGATTATGTTTTCCTAATCTTACAGTTGCGCCAGATACACATTTAGGAAGATGGTATCCTTCTACGAATATTCCAAAATAATCTTTGACAATTCAATGTATGACACATTCAGAGCAGGGGCTGGCCGAATGCCAGCACCCACCTTCTGGGCCAGGTATTACCAGAAATTGAAATATTAACAAAATTTGATAAATTAAACGATTTAATATCCTGTCGCTTTATTATTCATATTAAATTTCTGGTAATCAATATTGTAAATTTAATTGGTGAAGAGAACCGACATGATATTCCAAAATAATTAGCAAACCAATTTAATGTTGTTTTAATTCCAGAAATTAGTTAATTGATACAGACCTAGGGTAGCCTCAACAATATAAGTAATCGTAATATGGATTAGGGAGTCATGATAACTAAAAACATTAGAACTTTACATCTAGGGTAATGCAGAAAGGAACCATGATTGTAAATAGACTCAATCGTGGAGTACAAAGTTCTGAGACAAAATCAAGAGTAGACTACATTAAGAATGTTATGGACCCGTTCAAAGTAAATACCTATTTAATTATTGTTCCAAACAGTGTTGCAGTTAAAGAATCAGCTTCAGCTGCTTTTACTTCAGCTATAAACAAAGCAAAGTATCTGATCTTTGAATGCAAAGATCGTTCCATTGAGTCGACTGTTAATGTCCATCCAAGATTTACGGCAGTTGAACGGTTTGGCCATTCAGATAAAGAGTCAGACACATGTGTTTATACGTAAAGGGAAAACATTAGGTTAGGTTAAAACATTGTATGTAGATGATTTTAGTATACAAAGTATTTCATGGTGTGATTTTATTTTGTGGATCTTTTGAAGATATGAAGAGCTTTAGATTCTGAGTTTTTATTTTCATATAATACCTATGACTTGCAAGAAGTAAACTGCACAAATCCACCAGATATTCCCAAAGCGGTGTTTCCTGTAACCCCAGGATCGACAACGACCTCTGATTGACAATAAGCAACGAAGCTTATTGACTTCCCGGGGGAGAAAATTCCGCTGTCTTGGAAATTAGACGGTGTAGGAAGTATTGAGAGGAGGTTAGAAGTTTAATAAAATTTCTCATGTAGTTTATAGAGATCTGACAACTGATATAATTCATATCAAAGCAATAATTTTTATTGCAGACTCAAACATTGTCAATGAACTGGAAAATAAGATAATTACGAAGCATTTGCACGTTAATTCGGTAATTTTCAGAACTCTCAGTAAGTATCTCACAAGATGTGAATTTTGTATTTTTAACCTTTTCAAATTCTTATGAAAGGAACGAGACCCAAAAACTCGGTAACCGTTGAACATCACGAAATCCCGGTTTATGCCCCTCAGCTGCCAAGAATGCCCGATTGTTAAGTTCCAACCGTCGTCCGTCCGTTTATTTTCGTTCGTGGCAAAATAAAATCATTTGTTGCCATTGAATCGCTTTTATAGTTTCACTAAACGTCGTGTTATTCTTAAATATATTTTTGTTGTAAACTGATGGTTAACCACGTCTCGGCTTTGCACCAAAGACATGAGCAATCTGTTATGCATGATTCGTTCAATCTTTTTTTATACTTCGGCTAAGATTAAATCAAAGTATCGGGACCAGCCCACCACACATGCCCACCGTTGTGTCTCCTGTACACCTAGAGAGAGACCTCAGATTGACAATAATCATCCTACTGAGATTCGAGTCTCCTTTCAATCGAGGGAAACTATTCAAATACGGGCTAGATGTTCCTTACTTGCGTGTTTGTTTTGGAGTAATACACACACATTACATTCACAGCAACGCCATCGATCGCCACTCCTCTGCATCTGCTTTCTCCTGTATATTATACCATGACCTTTACTAACTTAAGCCAAATTCATCTGCCAGAGTTTGATAAGAGCAATGGCCTGAGGATTAGCATTATCGTTGATTTGTTGTCATAACATTACATCAGAAATAGTCATTGATAACAACGCCCTAATGATGAATGATCAACGAATGTGACTCGAGATATGTTCATTCATCAATGTTTAGATCTCTTCATTAGTATATCTAACTAACCCAAGTTAAGCAAATAGAAGAAAATTTACATTTGACTATGTAGAAAAAGATTTTTGTATTTTAAGCATAAACAATTCGAATGTTTCAGCTAATATATTCGAACTAGCGAAAACCGCGAAAATCCTGCCTTATGATGCCTACGTCACATAAATAGCACACCGGAGGGTGTGCGGGTTGGTGCAGGTTCAGGTGTCTACGATCAGCTGTTTTGACTGACGGATCAACCCACAGGGCATCCTCAGCGATCTGACCTAATCATGATACCCCGGGGCATGATCGCTCTCGTAACAGTCATGATACTCCAATTTTCCTCCTCACATATAGGTAAAACTCCTTTGTAAACTAAACAACTTGTAAAAATCTCCAACTTGTAAACTCCTTTATATAATAAAGCCATTCATTCAAAGAACCTTTCAAAATTTGAATTGAATTCTGCATAATATTATTATGTATCTCTTCAAAATTATTTTTTACTTACGAAGACTTTTAGTTCATTATTTTTATATTTTAGTAACCTGAACAACATTTTCTATTCAAAACACTACAATTTCTCTATCATCCTTAATTGTTAAATTAATGCTAATAATGTATTTTGTTCTGTTTAATATCGTGATACTATATATATCTACTAATATTTATTCTCGTTTTTCATTACATTTTATTTTCTTTGACACCAAGCACTCAGTATTTCTGTATTTTACACAGGACATGTTAATAAGACCGAATATATACATATATGTATTACCAAAGTCACTCTGCTTTTTACAGCGGCATAAAACCTCAAATTCATTGGTTATTTTAATGTTAATAAATTGAACTTTAAGTCAAATAATCGTTAACTTCTGTTTTTCAATAACGTACGTTTTTATATTGTTTAAATTCACGTGTACCATTTGTTATTTAAGTCTTTAATTTCATTATTAATATGTTTTAAATTAAATACAGTAAGAAACTGATTAGTATTCTTTCCACTCACTCCAAGTCCATCCACTCCACTCTTTTACACACGCAATTTCACAATCGCTTTTGCACACCAAATATCTTTAGTAATATAAAAATTGGACATGTAAACAATGAAAATATAAATATAAATGTAATTAAATAAGAAAACAGAAAATTTAAAAGATATTGTCCTCGCCCAACCTCATCACACCACATCAGAAGATAAAAAAGCGAAATCGCAAATCGCATTACGCAAACACGTGTCGCGCGAACAGCAAAAAGCAAAAGGAATCTCGACCCACATAAGCGTAGCGATCTTTGTGAGGATATAAATAGCCGAGCTGAAATAGTGCGCAGGGCACGAGACAGAATTAGCGCGACTTCTGTTAGTGATTGTCGCTAACGTGGCGCTATGTGATAAGATTTTTTGTGTAACTAAATACCTACTAAACTAAACACCAACTAAACATAATTTAAATCAATTAAATTAACGTCTAAAATTTCTGTCTCCATTTCTTCTAGGTTGTCTGGAAGAAATCGCTGAGCGATAAGACCACCTATTTTACCGTTTATTTGTAAAGTTTCATGTAATTTGATTTGTACTGGAGCAAGATTTGCAATAAACAGTTTTGTTGTAAATTTGAATTGAGAAATATTTAATAATTCTGATACCGCATGCTAGCTAGAAATATTTGACTGTTTAGACTCTTTAGTCATGACTAAAAAGAAGAATTATGATTCTCCGAGTCCCGTCTGTTGAAGTAGAAGTCGAGTTTTGATCCAGACAGTGGTGTTTTTCAATATTCTTCAGATCTCTGTGCATTACGCTCTCTTCTCACTTCTATAATACAGCCGACATTTCCATCGGGTTATCTCAGTGCAAAATCAGATTATTTCACAAAGGTAAAATGTGAACAATCTATAGGTACTTAAATACTATATTTACAGTATTTTACGCGATTTTATTTGATAGATACGTTTTAAATGAATTAATTTACAAAAACTTTGTAAATATAGTAAAAGAGTACTATCTACTTAAATAATTCTTAATTTTCTGATGACAAAATGTCATTTCAGACTTCATCTTCTTCGTATATAAGGCACAATTAACATAATCTTACACGATAATTGCAAAATCTTTCAAACTTTACTGCGATCTTGGTGATATTGTTTAAGTCGGCTGAAGTTTATTGTAAAATTATTGAAATATATTAGAAAATATAGCTAATTATTAATAATTAGTAGTCAGTCATAATACAAGTTCTTGCTTTCATTCATTTAAATAAATGTTTTATAGATACAATGATTCATCTAATGGGTAAAAATCTGGTAAAAATATTATTTAGACATTCTCAAAACAACTTTGAAATATATAACAGGTAGACAGAAACGTATACAAACAGATGTTTTATGTAAATTTTCTAAAATAGTTTATCTATAAGTTATATTTCCTCGTACTAGCTCAAAGATATAACTAACAGATAGTAAATCTTCAGTACCACTATCTATAACTACTTCTGTACAACCAGGATGCTTCAGACCAGGGGGCAACTCGGACACTAAAAAACTGACCCGTGTCCGAGTTTACTACTTTTAAATGTAGGCAACTCGGTAAATTATCGGACACTACTAATTTATAGTAATACTACACATGCATGAAATATTTGAGTCCAAATCTAAATCTAACAACGGGTTGGAGTGTCCTGTGTGTTGTGGAGGTAACTGAAGTCTTCACCGCCGAGCAACTGATAATTACAAATATGTATAGTTAGCCTGTAAAAGAGGTGGACAGTAGGGTAGAACCGTAAATATGATAAGTTTTTCTTAAAGATAAAAAACATTACGTAAAAGGACGACTCAAAATTTTATTTATCAATAGTATTGTACTTTTTAATTACAAAGTTTCATAACGATGCTTACTGTAGCATAGGAATCTTTGTTCTATACTACATCTTGATTAATTGACTGTATTTGAATAAAAATAAATTAAAAGTAAAAAAAATATATTTAAAAACAAGCTTTTATTTAATTCGCTAAAACGAATAAAATAAACTTTTCTTTTAATACTTTTACTATCAACTTATAACGTCATTACACAATTTATTGACTTATAAGCTTGTCGCGAGATGTACCTGTATTAGAAAACATAGGTAATTATCGAACAGTACGAGTAAATGTTAGTAATTAAATCTCGCGACAAGCTTTTATGTCAATAAATTGTGTAATGACGTTATAAGTTGATAGTAAAAGTATTAAAAGAAAAGTTTATTTTATTCTTTTTAGCGAATTAAATAAAAGCTTGTTTTTAAATATATTTTTTTTACTTTTAATTTATTTTTTACTTTTTAGTTATCACTAGAGGCGGTACTAGTCTAATGAATTTATTTGTTATAACTAGCACCAGCAATTTGAATACCTATATAATTTCCTGATTTTACTACAGTCACTAAACGGGTTTATGTACCCATCAAAAATAAAATACCGACCAAGGGCAAGTAGAACTCGCGCATGAACCCTTCCTTCCCATAATCAAACTAGTCATACTAATATTATAAATGAGAAAGTGAGTTTGTTTGTTTGTTATTCCTTCACGGCTCGACTAATCAGTTGATCATTATGAAAATTTGTATATATATTGTCAGAGGCACAGAGCCCAACATATGCTACCTTTTTACCCGTGAAAGTATGTCAATCCAAAGGGAAAATATTTTTTCTACTATAGAGGGCGCTGAATGGGATGGTATCGGCCAACAGATGGCGCCACAACTCGCACTATGGGTTGTTTTGTCGTCAAACGAGATCTATGTCATAAAATTAACGCGAGCGAAGCCGCGAGGAAAAGCTAGTAATAGATAAGATACATTTTAATTCAAAACCGGTATAAAAAGAGCCATGTATCAATGTAAAATGTACCAAGAATAGGGTCACATTATATTGGTTGTTTAAAGAAGAAGAAGTAACTACAAATTTACAATTTTCAGATTTATTCCTGTACTTGTGCTATATCATCTTGCTTCTTGCCAAATTTCATGATTCTAGGACAACCGGAAGTACCCTATAGGTTTCTGGTCGGACCGGTTTTGTACGAAAAACGGAACACAAACGGCTGTATCGTAATTTTGTTATCATAATATTGTATTGTCATCTGATCTACAGTTTTAAGCAAAATTTCAGCTCAATCGGTCTTCGGGAAGTGGTTCAAATTTTCGTTCCAAGATTCCGCCCTTACATACATACATACATACATACATACATACTTACATACATACATACAGGTCAAGTTAAATAAAAGCTTTTAAAATCGGATTTAGTAGTATATGCCCTTGTTTTTGGAGCAGAGACCAGTCGGACAATCATCGCTTTTCTTTCTTTGATTACAGATTAAAAAGATTTTTTTTATATATTTTCATTCATAACTTCAAGAGTCACCATCTCAATGAAATGTGTTACTCTGGAGCATATCCACTCGTCTGATGTACATGCAGACACCGACATATTTTATATTTGTTCATTGGTGTGTAGGCGTCATGCGGAAGACGGTGTTGGTATATTGAGGTCGTGTATTTTTCGTCCAAACTCATCTATACATTACATACTGTCCTAATTATAGGCATCATTACCTATATTAAGATTATCATATCAAGAGCTAATTTTATTGGTTCCTGATTTGTTTCAGTTAGCCTATCTGTCAGTTAAACTGTTAAATAATCATAAAAAAATCTGCCAGTCACCGGTTTAAATTTTTAAGTCATTTTCACAAGCAAAAAGTTAAAAAAATCGGGACTATATAAAGTTTTAGATATCGTCCTAATAGAACGCGAATGCGCCCCTAATCGCATACTATGAGGACCTTAGGTCTATGTTGAGCATATTAGACATCTTGTGGCTGAAATGATGATGGTATTCTTTTTATTGCTATATAGAAATTAAAAGTTGAGACCGATAATAGACGAGATTATAAGAAACCAGCTAAGCTTTTTTTAATAATAGTAACTATTCTTTAGCAATCTAGGCTAATATTATCTATAGGAAAGATTTTATTGTTTGTTTGTTTGTTGGTTTGTTCGTTTGATTGTTTGTATTGAATAGGCTCCGAAACGACTGGACCGATTTCAAAAATTCTTTCACCAGTAGAAAGCTACATTATCAGGGAGTGACATAGGCTATAGCTTTTCCCGAAATGCAATGTGGTTCCCAAGGGAACGGGTCCGGACCGTCACTCGGACGAAGTCGCGGGCAAAAAAGCAAATATTATAATAAAGAGGTAAAGTTTGTGAGGTTGTAAGTGGTAATCTACTGAACCGATTTTAAAAATTCATTTTCCAATAGTAAGACAGGTTATTTGTGAGGATCACAGTCTTTATATTAACCCGAAAAAGTTGCGGTCAACAGCTAGTATAAAATAAAAAGACGAAAATTTGTTTAGTCTCCAGAATATAGCTGTAAGTTTTCCAAACGAATAAAATAAAATAATATAAAATAAAAATCTAGTAAATTCTATTACAGCTGATGTAAAGAATCAAAAGTCTAGTGCAGCATCTTATTCGATAATAAAAACTCTAATTTTAAATAAAGCGCAAGTGGCCTTGCCGATCTGTCGGTCATCTTAAACCGATGGAGATTTAAATAGTGTCTCGAACCAGATTCTTACAATTAAAGCGAGATTTGCAAATTTTCATTCTTAATTTCTTCGGAAACGACAATTTCTATACAATGCTTATTATACCGATTACCGAGTTCAACCAAACAAAAAAATGTATCATCTTCAACCTTTATTTATCCCACGGCAGGGATACGGGTCTCCTTTCAATTGAATGGGATTAGATTAGAGTGTACTCCACCACTTCTCTGCTCCTATTGAGCTCCTTGTATACTTGTATAATACTTGTACAGAGATAAAATCCAATACCTTACCCGATCTAGATAATATAATAAATTTAGATTAAGATAGAATAAAAGTCATTTACCCTTTCGTAAGACTAATAAAGATAATAATTTATTCTATAAAAAAAAACATCTTTTTCTGACCAGTACAATGACCGGAAAAAAGAAAAGGATGGCGTTAAAAAAACTTTCTAAAAAAGAACTTCCTCATGAGACATAGTGTAGACATATATCTAAAATTAGACATTTTAATAAGACAGATAATTTATTTGTGAGACTTAAAATGAAATGTGCCCAGAAAATGATGCGATAGCGCCATTCACTACAGCAATAAAAGTAATAGTAAATATATTAGAATTTATTAAAGAAATGAAAAGTTTTGATTAAAACGAAATTGTTTATACAGATGTAATCGTATATTTTGGAGATTTGAATCAACGTGTATGCATCTTATAATCTTATTAAAAATTCACAGATTTCGTGCCTCACACTAATATCGTGCACATTGGAAATGAATTTACGGAATTCGAAAAAATATTGTCGCTGAGCGACGAGGAGCTCGATGGCGTCGCTGTGTGGTCTGTCGCACTCTAATATGAACACGCAAGTTAAGCGACATCGACCCTAGCCAGCGTTTGGATGGGTTTTGTTATCTTGAGCTTCTCCGTGCTTCAGAGGGCACGACCCGTGGGCACGACCCTTTCTTTATAAGGCAGCGGGAATATATTTGTGGCAACAAATTGTGGATTTCATATTAACATTTTTTATCTAGGAGTTAAGAACGGACATCATAATATTTTTTTATCTGTGACAGTTATAAGTTTAAACTTAGCGGTCCCCCGACGTGATGACGCTTTAGAAGTATTATGACTAACTACTATTAACTAATATAAATATTATATCATAAAATTAAAAGGTCGAATAGGGGGGTACATAATTATTATTTATTTACTTTTTAGAGGTTTCGAGTCGGGGGCTTTTAAAATTTAAAATTCAAGTTTTATTTGACGTTTTTTATAGTTTCGTTCCTATTTTATTCTAATCTCTATCCGTTTCATTTGTATTTTAGATATGTATGAGAGGTATTGCGAAATATGAATGAGTGTATTGCGAAATATGTATGAGAGTTATTGCGGAATATGTATGAGGGTATTGCGATATATGTGTGAGAGGTACTGCAAAATATGTATGAGAGATATTGCGAAATATGTATGAGAGCAAAATATGTACGAGAGGTATTGCGAACTATGTATTAGGGTATTGCGAATTATGTATGAGAGGTATTGTGAAATATGTATGAGAACTCGATGGTGTTATGTCGTTTAATTACTGAGTTCCTATGGCCACCTTCCAGCTCCATCATCAGACCCTGGTTACCATCTAGCACCAAAGTACACAGATACACACGTCAAACTTATAACACCCCTATTTTTGCGAAGCCGCGAATCCAGCTAGTGAATTATACCTATAAATGAACTATTCAATGAGACCATTCCAATGAGCCCAAACACGATACATCTGCTGTAATTTGACGAGAAGTTGAGTGTAGATGATGCTGCAGCATCAGATCAAGTTTACCATATTCTTGCAATATGATGACAGTTACTACTCTGTGGTTACAGTATACCAAATTTCAAATCGTTCTAACCAGTGGATGTTGTTCATTTCCCTTCATCAAATAGGAAAGAGCTGGTGATCTGGTGATTCAAATGGCTGAACAGATTTTCATGAATCATAGCTAAGAACACTCCCGCACAGGTCACCTTTCAAACAAAAAAAACTACATCAAAATCGGACCAACCGTTTGGTTGCTACGATGCCACAGACAGATCCACAGATACACAGATACACACGTCAAACTTATAACACCCCTCTTTTTGCGTCGGGGGTTAAAAAGGCATCTGGTATAAAACTATCCAAAATGAGCCTCTTCGTGTGCCGTGGTTTGATCAATGCAAACTCAACAGGAATTACATTAAATTAGCTCTAAGAATTCGATCTGGGCACTATCCATCGGCAAAATTTGCCTTTTTATACACAAATATACAAATACACACGTCAAACTTATAACACCCCTCTTTTTGCGTCGGGGGTTAAAAAATAGATTGGATAAATGTATATACTGTGACAAAACTGAAGATGTACAACATTTGTTAATGGATTGTGTCCGGAGTAGAGAAGAAAGAAAATTATTTATACATGAATTTGGGATAAATGTCTTGGATGTCGGTTGAATTCAAAATGTTTGTCAGAGCCCACATCTGAGGCATCTATGCAATTGTGTAAAAAACTTAAATTTAAAAAACCCCCGACTCAAAACGCTGATGACGCTTTGAAAGTATCATGACTAACTATTATTAACTAAAAAAAATATTATATCATAAAATTAAAAGGTCGAATACATAGTACATAATTATTATTTATTTACTTTTTAGAGGTTTTGAGTCGGGGGTTTTTTAAATTTTAAATTTAAGTTTTATTTAAAGTTTCTTATATTTTCGTTCCTATTTCATTCTAATCCCTATCCGTTTCATTTGTATTTTAGATATGTATGAGAGGTATTGCGAAACATGTGTGAGGGAATTGCGAAATATGCATGAGAGTTATCGCGGAATATGTATGAGGGTATTGCGATATATGTGCGACAAAGCCTATATTCTGCTCCAAGCCGAACTCTATCTTCCTGTGAAAACAGCATTAAAATCCATTCAGTAATTTAGAAGATGTGCGCGTTTATTACCTTCCTCTAACTGTTCCCTCTCCATTTTTGCCAAATTATGTTCAGACATCGGGGTCTACTGTTTTATTATATGTATATAGATTTACAAATAGTCAACGAATTGGAAGACATATTTTGTCTTCCCGATGTATCTGATGATGGTTTTGAATCTGTTGAAGACGAGGTTCGTACAATACGTACTGTATTGAACGATCCTAAAAAACTACGACGAGCCTAATGACGGGCCTATGGCACCGACACCTGATCCACCTAGCAGCATAATACCTCTCGAAAGTCGAACCTAGCAGTTCATCTGTTGATTTTTCATCTAGCGTCCTCCGTCGTCCCATCCCAACGCGATCGTTCTAGGCGGGCAGCAAGATTTGAAATTATACCCAATCATCATCATCATCATAAACCCTCTAGTGGGTGTGGTTTCCGCACTTAGTCCTGTTCTGGACCATTGTACGTGATGCCGTGGGGCTGTTATTCCATCCAGCCCACCTCCCTCCAGAAGCGAATTAGTCCTCCCAAACTGCTCAGTGTGTCCGCAAGAGACATTGGTGACCCAAGTGTCTCTTTCCGAATTTGGGCGACGCCTGTGCACTCAAGGAGCACGTGCGCCACCGTTTCTTCAGTCTCCATGCATGCTCTGCACAGAGGACTGTCTGATACCTATTGTGTGAAAGTGTTTGTTCAGTGAGAAATGTCCTGTGATGGTTCCTGTTACCAGGCGCAGGCTTTTCCTGTCCAGGCGCAATAGGCGCTTGGGCAGCTTGTTGTCCAGGGATGGCATCGCCTCCTTGGATTGCCTGCAGCCTGGTCTCTCAGCTTGTGTGTATGTGATGTTTTGTAACCATCTGCGTAGCTGATTGAATGGGACTGGCACGATGGGCTCGGGTCCGAGAACTGTCGTGTCAGATCCCCTCCTGGCCAGTTCGTCAGCTGCATCGTTACCTAGTGAGCCACTATGTCCTTTTATCCATTGAAGTGTTAGCGCATTGCGATTCGTCACCGCAACGCGCTCGAGTGCATTGTGACATTCTAGTATTAATCCTAAGTCAAAATAGTTTTTGTTCAGAGATTGGAGTACTGAAGCGCTATCGGAGAGTATGCGGATATGAGTTCCCGTGACCTTCCTGGCTTCAAGAGCATATGCTGCTTGGATAATGCCTACACATTCCGCTTGATAGACAGTGTTGAACATTCCAAGGGGTTTTGATATTTTTATGTTCAGTTCATCTGAGTAGACTCCGACTCCAGTCCCAGAGTTAGTCCTTGATCCGTCAGTGTAGATTCTGAGCTCTTTTGGGCCTGAATAGTCGTTCGCATTTTACCCAATATATCTGGTACTCAGCAGACCTCAGAACCTCAAGCCACACGGGCAGAGGGAATATTTTTACCACCGTGTTTTTATTTTTATTTTTTGAAAAACATAAAAAAAACAATCTAAAAACATAGTTTTTTTATCTACCCTAGATGCTTATGCCCTATAAAGGGTAAGCCATCGGTCCCGGCTGTTATCGATGGATGACAGTCGTTAGGCCAAGTCGGTGGCCTTAGGGCGGTTTGAAAACACCGGCCTCTGCCAATCCTCATTGGAGCAGCGTGGCAGAGTACGCTCTAATCACCTTCGACTGAAGGGAGACCCGTATCCCAGCAATGGGATGATTATGAGTTGATATGATGATGATGATGAGCGACGATAAAGTCGGGATAAGGAAAAGGTTACAAAATAAAACTACAACGTTTTTGACTTTGTTCGAAAAGGTTAAGCTACAGGGCAAGCCCTTAACCCGATCATCTTTGTTTTAGGCTCAAATTATAGCTGACTAAATTGTCCAGACGAGTTTTTCTCAAATTTTTGATATCATTCTTCGTTTCCAAAATATCGAGCGCCAAAATCAAAAATTCGGAAAGAAATGATTTTTATTTTCACAATTTCGGCTATAACTTTTTTCGTTTTTGACTTTCTCAAATAATTCTTTTTGTACCTTACAGCTCTCGTGAATACGCGTCTTTTGAGCCTATTATGAATATCATATCTTTACAACTCTCCGAGATATAAGGGGATCGCACTTTTTCGTGAAATCGAAGCCTATACTGAAGCGAACGAAAAGACATTTCCAATGTCAAAAAAACAAATGTAAAATTTCCACTGTCCAAATGAAATCCAGATTCAAATTAACCCTTAATTTGACATTGGTCAGTATACTTCCCGTCGAAGGAAAAAAAATCTACTTCAAAAAATATACTATATTTGTAAAACTTTAGTACTGTAATTTCATCTTGAACTATCTAGCTAAGTTGTCAAAAATCGGCAACGCCCACATATCCACGGGATGGAAGTAGTAGCTGGTGAGATGGCGAGGAGGAAGGAATCGTTGCGCAAGGCTTCGAAAAATTACGTTTTATGAATTGTTTTACAGCACATTTGCTTATAGTTTTATTCAAAACAAGAGTTAACATTCCAGGAAAGCTTGTCATAATGTTATGATTATCATATTGAATTTTGTTTCGTTTTTACGATACCCACAACTTGTATGTCCAGTATGCTTCCCATCGCCATATTACTAGTAAAGTAACTGTTAAATACTATGTCCAGTATTCTTCTCGTTGCCTAATTATTAGAAAAATAACTTTTGTTGTTTTTCATTATAATAGTTTTAGGGATCCGCACATAAAATGGTTTACATCTTTGGTATATTCTTTTCGGACCGTCTATTGAACTTTGAAGTATAAAAATTTCGGTGTACGTTAGTTGGGAAGTATGGGAGTACCTACGAAGTACGTAAGTTCGGAAGAATGCGAGTAGGAGGTACGTTATTTCGAAGGTATGCGGGTACGATAAATGCTAGTTCGAAAGTATACGAAAGCGAAATATGAAATTTCGATGAATCTGTAAGGTTTTTGCCTGCTTACTTATTGTGGAAGCTATACAAGCAATGTCTTTTTGTCAATAATAACAACCTTTTCTTGCATTTGGAACCATATATGTTTTTGCAGAACTTACAACGTCGTCCATATGTTGTACATACAGGCCAGTGGATAAACATTGGCTTTTGTGCCAGAATTTGGGGGTTTCTAGTTTAGTATCCACACTTTCTTAGTTCAATTCGGCATATTGATCCCTCTCTACAGAACCAATTTCTCTCTTTCGTCGCCTTAGTACATGAACATTTTTGGTCAAATGTTAGATAAAAGCGGTTAACAATGATTGACTATTCTATAAAAGAAAATGCAGTACGAAAAGCCTAAGAACCATAAGCCTGAAAATTATTACACACAGGTTAGCAGTACAATTGAGGCAAAAGGGAATATTAAATAGACTGAACCATCAAACCTGTAGTTGCTGAAGTTCTAATTATTGTTTTTAGTGCAAGCCTATGTAGCTGTGAGACTATTTTTGTAAATATAATAAGTATTTTCCCACAGAAAAACTAATTTCTATTATTCCTTTTCTTTGGCAATGTCCAGTATACTGGACGTAGGTTTTTCAGAAAACTGAAATAATGAGATTTTTTCAGGTAATTTTTTTAAGGTCTCTTACAAGCTAAAAACCGAAACCTGTAGCGATTTTTTAAATTAAATGAAAAAAAAAGTTTGCCAAATTAAGGGTTAAAACAAATTGCTTCTCTTTATTTCTGTAATGACTTTTACCTATTTCTTTGTTAGTAATGACATGAAATAAAAACGTTTATTCAGAGAGCAGGCCTTCTTAGGAACGTTCCCTAGTGATCTTGTACATTTATAATTTCATATTAGAATTAAATAAGTTTCTCTAAAGGTACTACCATTATTTAGGGAAGCCACCTTAACGTCATCGGAATGGAATGGAATGGAATGGAATGGAATGGAATGGAATGGAATGGAATGGAATGGAATGGAATGGAATGGAATGGAATGGAATGGAATGGAATGGAATGGAATGGAATGGAATGGAATGGAATGGAATGGAATGGAATGGAATGGAATGGAATGGAATGGAATGGAATGGAATGGAATGGAATGGAATGGAATGGAATGGAATGGAATGGAATGGAATGGAATGGAATGGAATGGAATGGAATGGAATGGAATGGAATGGAATGGAATGGAATGGAATGGAATGGAATGGAATGGAATGGAATGGAATGGAATGGAATGGAATGGAATGGAATGGAATGGAATGGAATGGAATGGAATGGAATGGAATGGAATGGAATGGAATGGAATGGAATGGAATGGAATGGAATGGAATGGAATGGAATGGAATGGAATGGAATGGAATGGAATGGAATGGAATGGAATGGAATGGAATGGAATGGAATGGAATGGAATGGAATGGAATGGAATGGAATGGAATGGAATGGAATGGAATGGAATGGAATGGAATGGAATGGAATGGAATGGAATGGAATGGAATGGAATGGAATGGAATGGAATGGAATGGAATGGAATAGAATTATTTTTTATTTCAATCCAACAGCATTTTAACAATTACGGTGTACATTTCATTTTAGGTACATACAATACACTTAGGTTAAATATATATTACTTAGTCTATACAGTTGTTGGAGTAGAAATATGGTCTCCACTCAGCATAGTGCCGCGACGGAGTCACAGCGCTGATTTTCAGTGGAGCCACTGCTCGAAGGGATGGCGTACATGAAAATTATGAATGTATTTTATGATGTGGACAGCTAATATTATTATTCTTAACGTAACTAAATAAATATAGGTGTGTAAATATAAAGAATTACTTATATAAAACAATGGAAGGAACTTATGTTATTAGGTAGTATAGTATATTATATTATTGTAACGTTACTTACGACAGCCAAGTTGGACTAGATTTTTGTAAAGATAATAAATTATTTTTAAAGTGTGTTTTAAATGTAAGCATGGCTTACTTAACCTAGTCTACTTTATCTTCTAATTAATATACGTGCTGTTCCTAAAATTTTTAATACGGGAACTTAGCAAATGTTTCCGCTAAAGAAATTATGTATTTTCTCTCTGTAACATCTGGATAGAATGCATTTACCTTCTAACCATGAATTCTTTAAATAGTGCAGGATGACGTCGACGACTTATAAGTGCTTGGGTGATCAGCATAAACAAAGCGAACACCATTGCACGTCATACTGACGTCAGAGTACCCATCACTGTTTTCGTTCAAACAATCGATTTCACTATTTATTAATATTACAATACTATTATTATTTCTAGCACATTAATAATATTTATTAGAATAATATCTTTGCCACAATTCAGGCTTAAATAGTGGACCCTTCATATGGATAATAAAATCCGATAACTCTAGATTTTGAATACATTCTACACAATTCTCACAGCTGCACCTGGTTCCAAAGTAGTCTAAGCTTGTCCTATGAGTAACAGACATATATATTATTGTAAATACATACTTATAAGACATAGAAAACACCCAGACTCGAGAACCAACTCAAATGCTATCACATAAATGTTTGCCTCGAGGGAATCGAACCTCTGGTGCTGAAGGTAGGATCACTACCATCGCACCACCGGGCTGTCCATTATGAATATTATGGGAATATAGCACATTACGGATGCTGAAGCTGTAACCAGCCAGGTCTAGTTAACTGACCTGTCAAATACATGACTCACGAACTGGGCATCGTCGGTAACACAATCCACCTCACTACCGACTACTGCCAATTCTATTCTTATTAATCTATCTTCATAACCTATTATCATTCTTATATCTTCAATAATAGATTTTAATTTTGCTTGTACATCTTTGTTAGCTAGTGTTACTTGATTATGGACTTTATTATTTGGTATGTTAGTTTTCATTTCAAGTGTAGTGTTAACAAATAGTTTTAATCGAGACGACTATCGCCAAACACTTTATAATAGATCGAATGTAATTGAATGTCACAGTGTCTAAAATATTTTGAAACCTATTGGATGCATAACCCATAATCATTCCACTGCAGGAATACGGGTCTCCCTCCAATCGAAGGGGAATCAAAGCGTACACTTCTATGCTGGTCCAATGCTGATTGGCGGAGGCCAGTGTTTCGGTTGAAGTCGCCTGAGGACCTCTGACTTAACGACTGTCATCCATTGATAACAGCGGGATCGACGGCATTCGCCCTCCAGCACGGAGAAGCTCCAGCTAACGACATCCGCTGTGCCCTACCTCTCTAAAAAAGTCTACACTCTGTCTTTGTACACGCTAATCTTAGTGTGTGCTAAATTGCTTAATAGATTTAAATGTGGTTTCACAGTGGCATGTACTCACGTAGAATTTACTGTTTGTTCTAGTCCACCTGGTTTACAAACAAAAAAGTTATCTACGGGATTTGCGAGAACAGCTTGTTATCTTTATTAAAATTATTTGTTATATAGCATTTTACTACAGATTTAAAGATATACTACTCCCCTGTTATTCGGAGGTGTTTCGAGGCAAAAACATTGTTACTGATACGGAGTAGACTAAACTGTAGTCTAAATAAATAAATTTATTCATCATCATCATCATGTCAGCCACAATAAGTCTAGTGCAACCAGTTGGTTAATTAAGTATTATGTTTAATAGTTTTATTATAATAATTAAATGTCTTTAGATTTTAATAATATAGGAAAAGTCATTATAATTTATGCAGCAACATGATTATTGGCAATTTGGCAAAGACGTGACCAAATGTAACGAGCTTCCCACAGATAAGCTAAATTCACCTGAAGGTTGTTTATGAATGACTGTGTATACGTCTGGAGACGCTCCAGATGATGTATCAGATGCGCTAATTATATCATAAACAAGGCCTTTAAGACTACGCCCTATTGTAAACAAGTTATACAAAGACAAATATTTTTCTTCAGTTTAACAAACGTTAATTCATTTTAAACACTGCTCTCTTCTGCAGAATAAACATAAAAGGAATCTTCACCATTATTTTATACAAATTGTGACTTATTGACTTATGATCCTATGTCCCCTGAATGGGGCAATGGGCGCCAACAGTGGCTGTGCATCCTTAAACACAAGAAGTCTCTCCAACCGTAAATACAGATTATGATACATAAAAAACTACAATCAAGAAAATCTTTTAAATGTTGATCATATAATTTTGCTCCTGGGATCTAAACGAACCTATCCTTTGGCATCAGATGAGCTACCAACAGAACCATCGAGCTATCTATTGTGTTGTTAGCTCAAGTTTAACGGAAAAGAACCAACGGTTCGTTAACATTTTTTTAAATTGTTATCTATTGTTAAACATGAACTATCCTCAATTCCTCAGACACAATGTTTGGTATCTTTAGCCGCCCCCGCCAGTCTGCAATACTTCATAGTTCGTCAGTCATATATATCCATGATTTATTGCAATGGAAGTTGTTCGTTATGGCTGCCTGAGAATTATCGTTTCCGACACTGCACCTTGGTGGTCTGCACATTATAACTGAAAATAAAACAGGGTCTTGACAAAAAAAAATAATTAAAAACGACCCTTGGCAATTGGCATGAAAATATGGACACAAATTGCTTTTTAAAAAAGAGGGTCTAATCTTCTTAAAATAAAAGGTTACGTACAGAGAGTCAAGAAATCAAAGGAAAGGACAATGAAGAAATAATAATACAAAGACAATAATATGACAGATATTCAAAAATATCAAAAGAACATTTATTGAAATAAAGTGCGATTTCACAAAGAAAACGGTCTTTTTCTTCCCTTGGTGAACAATGAGAGACACTATTTCACATTTTAGGATAGTAATCTTTACATAGTGTAAAATGAAGTCGCTGTTGCTGTCTATCTGTATGTCCCTATATATGTTTTTTTTTTATAGATAGGGTGGTTCAAGGGGAAGGTTTTTAAGTATAATAAATTCCAAAATTCCCACGGGAAAGCGGGATATACGCAAACGAAGCTGCGCGGATTTCGCTAGTGAAAAATAAAAGACAGTGTGATTTTGTCCTAACATCAGACAATCTTCCTCTTAATCGTTGCGTCCAGGGCGGGCAAGTGACTCAGATACTTGTACGCGACTATAATTATCACATCGACGTCACACGTACACCATGACAAACATACATTCTTAACCAAATCCGTATTGTGACCTATATTTAGTTGGGTGGATTTTGTTGTCTAGCTGGTCATCATCAGATGTCTAGGTGGAGAAGAAACTAGACCTACAATACTCACGATTTCCTGTGTTCTTACACAGGAAATCGTGAGTATTGTAGGTTTCGAACAAAATTGAACTTGATAACTTTTCATGAAGCCTTCGTTCTCCTCGATCCTTAGGTGTTCCAGCAATATTTGATACTAGGTCAAACAAACATCAACCTTTCGTCCAAGTCACCAAGAGTCATAGAAAATTTTCAAATTACAAATGTAAAATGATTATAATTAGTTAATATTTTCCGGGAAAACCACATTTTGCAATAAAGCAGTAGATTTTGTTTAAAGTTATATAAACTTTTTCTTCGAGAATCTGCTGTTCAAGTAGGTACAAAAACTAAAAAGAAATTCCCAAAACGAAACCAAGCGCAATTCCCAAACCAATTTTTTTTCCTGTGGCGCCATCTCTTATTAAAACATAAATTGAATTTCCAAACTTATTTATAAGTAGTTACTATTATATCAACGTTCAACACTGATAGAACTGCAAGTTCACGGAACGCATAAAATTACAACAATGACCATTTTTAGCCAATACAAGAACAACAACATGAAAACACAGTATTATGTCATACCCACGCTGTACTGACGACGGAATATTTCTGTTTTACGATCCATAGCTGTGAATCAGGATGGGAGATACTCGGGGCGTGCTATTTAAAGATACGACCTGTTTATTTCTTAGCCTTAAATCGTGTAATTGTTAAGAGTTTAAAGGATCTATAGAGGGTGTGGTCGATAGTCAGGTGGCACAAAATTAAAATGATCTTTTCTTGTTAAAATCTCATATCAACCCACAATCATCGCACTGCAGGAATACAGGTCTTCTTTCAATCGAAGGGTATTAGAGTTCCAATGCGGATTGATAGAGGTCAATGTTTTCTTCATCTATCGACAACAGAGACCGACAGATAAATGTGCCCTCCTAAACACAGAGAAGTTCGAGATAACGAAAGTTATCCAAACACTGACTAGGGACGACGATGCTTCACTTGCGTGTTAGAGTGCGAATAAAATTTGCAGAAACCCCATACCGCATTAGAACTTTGTCCTTTAGACAAATGTTTTTATTAATTGAAAATCTATCAATATATAATGCGTTCATAATACTTATTAATTAAAGATCAATCAATGATTTAATTAATCAAGATGATCTAAATTAGTGTTGTATGTTTAGCGGGTTGTCTTTTAATTAGGATTGCGACTCACGTGATTCATAATGACTAATGTTAAGGTAGGACATGATTGACATGTTGAGCGATCTGCAATTATTAAAGTGAAATAATTTTAGCTGTTTGTTGCTTCAAGGTGCTGTGATGGCTGGTCTGCACGAGATGGAAGCAGTGGACTGGCGGGACATCGCGCAGAGCAGAGAACTCTGGCCCTCTCTAGTTTCAGAGGCCTCCATCCATTTTGGCTCATTATGCCAAAGGAGTTAGTCGTTTTATGGATTTACAATATTATACATTTAATATGGATACATTGTTTTGACATTGGAAATGTCTTTTCGTTCGCTTCAGTATAGGCTTCGATTTCACGAAAAAGTGCGATCCCCTTATATCTCGGAGAGTTGTAAAGATATGATATTTATAATAGGCTCAAAAGACGCGTATTCACGTGAGCTGTAAGGTGCAAAAAGAATTATTTGAGAAAGTCAAAAACGAAAAAAGTTATAGCCGAAATTGTGAAAATAAAAATAATTTCTTTCCTAATTTTTGATTTTGGCGCTCGATATTTTGGAAACGAAGAATGATATCAAAAATTTGAGAAAAACTCGTCTGGACAATTTAGTCAGCTATAATTTGAGCCTAAAACAAAGATGATCGGGTTAAAGGCTTGCCCTGTAGCTTAACCTTTTTGAACAAAGTCAAAAACGTTGTAGTTTTATTTTGTAACCTTTTCCTTATCCCGACTTTATCGTCGCTCATCATCATCATCATATCAACTCATAATCATCCCATTGCTGGGATACGGGTCTCCCTTCAGTCGAAGGTGATTGGAGCGTACTCTGCCACGCTGCTCCAATTGGCAGAGGCCGGTGTTTTCAAACCGCCCTAAGGCCACCGACTTGGCCTAACGACTGTCATCCATCGATAACAGCCGGGACCGATGGCTTAACCCTTTATAGGGCATAAGCATCTAGGGTAGATAAAAAAAACTATGTTTTTAGAATGTTTTTTTTATGTTTTTCAAAAAATAAAAATAAAAACACGGTGGTAAAAATATTCCCTCTGCCCGTGTGGCTTGAGGTTCTGAGGTCTGCTGAGTACTAGATATATTGAGTAAAATTTCAAATCTTGCTGCCCGCCTAGAACGATCGCGTTGGGATGGGACGATGGAGGACGGAGGGCTAGATGAAAAATCAACAGATGAACTGCTAGGTTCGACTTTCGAGAGGTATTATGCTGCTAGGTGGATCAGGTGTCGGTGCCATAGGCCCGTCATTAGGCTCGTTATAGTTTTTTAGGATCGTTCAATACAGTACGTATTGTATGAACCTCGTCTTCAACAGATTCAAAACCATCATCAGATACATCGGGAAGACAAAATATGTCTTCCAATTCGTTGACTATTTGTAAATCTATATAATATAATAAAACAGTAGACCCCGATGTCTGAACATAATTTGGCAAAAATGGAGAGGGAACAGTTAGAGGAAGGTAATAAAAGCAAAAAAAATTTATTTTATTTTTTTGTCTGTCTGTCTCTCTGTTTGAACGCGCACATCTTCTAAATTACTGAATGGATTTTAATGCTGTTTTCACAGGAAGATAGAGTTTGGCTTGAAGCAGAATATACTGCCTTGCGGGCCTGTCTGCTCCTATCTTTAACACCGATTTTGCATTTTATATTTTAGATTTAATTTTATGTTAAGACAAATTAATGGCACTATTTATTGACGTAATGTTGTATGTACCTAGTTTTAATTTTTATGGTAAAAAAAACACGATATATTTATAAATGCTAAAAAAGGCCGTAACAGGTTTTCTTTCGCCATTTCTTTTACCAGTGGTCATTTTGCTTTTGTTTCCGAAATAATAGTAGTATATAGAGTAGATGAATCCCACCAAAAACATTTTCATGTAAAATGTTGCCAAGACAATCCATAATGACTCGCATTGTCAAAAAGTTATCAGATCTCATGTAGAGCCAAGCATTTAACTCTACACGCCCTACCTCTACAAAGCCTAACTTCACAAACTCTACACCTTCAAGTGACGAAATCGGGGGTTTTAGGACATTAATAAAATCTAAAGTATAATAGCTACGACATTCAAAGTTTATGTTTAATGATTGTACTGGTTATTATATCTTGAAATTTTTAACTATTTAGCATCATCCAAAACAAAGTTATGAGAGTTCAAAAAAACGACGAAACGTTTCGAGAAAAGGTAGGTAGTGCCCTTGCGCTCCGCTTGGCTCGTCTCGTGCGAGATTTATACAAATCATTTATTACAACTGTATACTCTGACAAGAGAACGTGTTTGTGAAAGCTTATTCTCTAAATAAAAGTTTTGAATTTAAATTTGGTCACCCCACGGGCAAAGGGAATATTTTTACCACCACAAAAAAAGCGTGTAAGAAAAGCCTCGTAAATACATAATGAAAAATTAAACTTATTCCAAATGCAATATACATTAGACATTAAGTTTAACAGCAGGTGTCGAAATTCAGTTGTTTTAACCCCCGACGCAAAAGGAGGGGTGTTATAAGTTTGACGTGTGTATCTGTGTATTTGTGTACTTGTGTATTTGTCTGTGGCATCGTAGCAACCAAACGGATGGTCCGATTTTGATGCAGTTTTTTTTGTTTGAAAGGTGACCGGTGCGGGAGTGTTCTTAGCTATGATTTATGAAAATCTGTTCAGCCGTTTGAAGATCGCCAGCTCTTTTCTATTTGATGAAGGGAAATGAGCAACTTCCACTAGTTAGATCGATTTGAAATTTGGTATACTGTTACTGTCATGATATTGCAAGAATATGGTAAACTTGATCTGATGCTGCAGCATCATCCGGAGCCTGCAGCATACTCAACTCCTCGTTAAATTACAGCAGATGTATCTTGTTTGGGCTCATTGGAATGGTCTCATTAAATAGTTCATATATCTATATATATAAAATTCAAAGTCCTGACTGACTGACTTAACTATATATCAACGCACAGCCCAAACCGGTGGGTCTAGAGACTCCAATATATATATATAGGTATAATTCACTAACTGGGCTCGCGGCTTCGCTCGTCATACTTAATGTTTATTGATATCGCGCTGTATTTTTATCCCCGACCAAAAAAGAGGGGTGTTATAAGTTTTGCATGTGTATCTGTGTACTTTGGTGCTAGATGGTAACCAGGGTCTGATAATGGAGCTGGAAGGTGGCCATAGGAACTCGGTAATTAAACGACATAACCCCATCTTGTTTAGGCTCGTTTGATCCGTCTTGACGAGTAATTTGGTGCCAGATGATAACCAGGGTCTCATGATGGAGCTGGAAGGTGGCCATGGGAACTTAGTAACTACACAACATAACCCCATCTAGTTTGGGCTCGTTTGATTCGTATTGACGAGTTCTTTGGTGAAGGATGGTAACCAGGGTTTGATGATGAAGCTAGATGACTATCTATGATATTCCGCTATTGTTGGGTTAGGTAGGCTTGTGACCATCAAAAACCGAGCGAGCGAAGCGAGCGAGGCTCGATCTACTTTTGGTCACACACCTTTGTTAAAACAGTTATGGAGCTGATCTGATGATGGAGCCGGAAGATAGTCATGGGTACTAAGTAATTAATAACGATATAACCACATCGAGTTTGGGCTCGTTTGATCCGTCTTTATGAGCACTTTGGTGCCAGGTGGTAACCAGGGTCTGATGATGGAGCTGGAAGGAGGCCATAGGAACCTAGTAATTAAACGACATAACCCCATCGCGTTTGGGCTCGTTTGATCCGTTTTGTCTCATACATATTTCGCAATACCATAATACCGTATTTCGCAATAACTCGCATACATATTTCGCAATACCATTCATACATATTTCACAATACCTCTCATTTTCGCAATTGCTCTCTTTTACATATTTCGCTCTCATACATATTTCGCAATACCATTCATACATATTTCGCAATACCTCTCATACATATTTCGATATACCCTAATACATATTTTGCAGTACCTCTCACACATATATCGCAATTCCCTCTCACATGTTTCGCAATACCTCTCATACATATCTAAAATACAAATGAAACGGATAGAGATTAGAATAAAATAGGAACGAAACTATAAAAAACGTCAAATAAAACTTAAATTTTAAATTTTAAAAACCCCCGACTCGAAACCTCTAAAAAGTAAATAAATAATAATTATGTACCCCCTATTCGACCTTTTAATTTTATGATATAATATTTATATTAGTTAATAGTAGTTAATCATAATAATTCCAAAGCGTCATCACGTCGGGGGACCGCTAAGTTATTAAACTTATAACTGTCACAGATAAAAAAAATATTATGACGTCCGTTCTTAACTCCGAGTTAAAAAATGTTAATATGAAATCCACAATTTGTTGCCACAAATATATTCCCGCTGCCTTATAAAGAAAGGGTCGTGCCCACGGGTCGTGCCCTCCGAAGCACGGAGAAGCTCAAGATAGCAAAACCCATCCAAACGCTGGCTAGGGTCGATGTCGCTTAACTTGCGTGTTCATATTAGAGTGCGACAGACCACACACACGCCATCGAGCTCCTCGTCGCACAGCGACAATATTTTTTCGAATTCCGTAAATTCATTTCCAATGTGCACGATAGTCGTGTGAGGCACGAAATCTGTGAATTTTTTTTATATACCACAAAGGTGGCAAACAAGCATACGGCAGGCCTGATGGTAAGCCGTCACCGTAGCCTATAGACGCTTGCAATACCGGGGGTATAACTCACGCGTTGCCAACCCTCCCAATCCCCCAAGTGGAGCTTTGGAGAGGAGACCCTACTCACCGTAGGTACACAACATGGCCGAAACTGCTACGATCTTCTGTAAGGTGGAGGTCCTTCCCCAGACGGGCTGCTCCGACCTCTCTTATTGATTTAATGTCTAATTATGTTACTAAATATTCTATAATACATATAGATGTTGTCGTTAAAGTCAAGTCTTTTGCCTTCAATCGGCTTGGAAAACACTGCGGCATTCGCCAATTCGCATTGTAGCAGCAACGGCAGAGTACGGTCTAATCCCCTTCGATTGAAGACCCGTAGGCCTGCAGTGGGATGGGGTGGGGAGTTGGGATACCTCCACGCGGTCCACCCTGGTAACGTCGGCGAGTAATTCCTTAGTTTCTGGACCCAACTCTGGAATTACTTGCCGACGGCCAAATTCCCGACGCGGTGGGTCTGCTCCCCGTGCTCCTACCTTGGATGGAGTACGTGGGATGCGGACAAATCCGCTCCCCCTTGCATCCGTACTGGTGCTGGGGGTGGAGCGATTGAGGAGACAACCTCGTTAAAAAACAAGAGGTGGAGCCGGCCGCGCTTGGCTCGGCCGGCTGTATGATGAGCGGTGGTGGACTCGTTCGCTCGCTGATCCTCCCCAAAAGCGTCTTCGCCCCGACTGGTGTCCGGGCCTACTCCACCCGTTGATACCGGGGGCGACCTCCGTATGGTGGAACGCGGAGGCCCTGTAGACACTGGGTCTCGCCAACCCAGACACTGCGGGGGGCGTTAAGGGTTGGGTCACATGGGCGAATGAGACCACCCTGGAAGAGGGAGTGCGCGGTGGCGCAAAGTGTCACAGAGTCCACTAAGTACGTAGTGGACGCTGTGGCACTTGGAGTGGCGCAGGAGGCGCGGTGGAGGAAGAAAACCTCGTTAAAAAATTGAAGAAGAGGGGCCGGCGGCTCGCAGAGCCCGGCCAGCGGTCGCACGTTGTTGCGACCGCAGAGATGGAGGACCCTTGCCCAGCCGAGACGGCGAGCCGGGGAAGGCCCGTCGTCTTGAGGGGGCAATGGTCCTCGGTGTCGGCAGTGCACCTGGATGCGGTGTGCTGCTGACGGGGCGTTCCGGGGAGAGCGGGTCCGGCCAGTTTAACTTTGGCCGGATGGCCCTGGCGGGGTCGCGGATGTATCACAGTACCCGTGGCCCCGTCACTTAGGGGGCGAGTGGCATCCCGTCAGTTTTTTAGTGGTAAGTCCCACAGTCCCCACCGCATATTCCTCGGGCGGTGGGGCTGCTGCAAAGCATTTTTCTGACGATAAAAAAAAAAAAAAAAAAAGGCCTGCAGTGGGATGATTATGGATTGATATGATGATTCGTATGGATACTTAAGCAAATTCGAGTCTTGCTTAACTTGGGCCACCTCCCGCTCCGCTTTTCCATTGTGTCTTCTCCCTAAAAATTGTGCGTCACTTGTAATGCAATTGTTGTGCATTGCCAAATGCACGCAAAATCGGTTTCAGGGTGCAGGGTCATTACAGTCCATTCAACGACTTATTACTACCCTTTTTATATTACTAAGGTGCCAAACAAGCGTATTAAAAATAGTCATAGTGCAAGAAAGTTCTGTAATAAACAATTGCTTACTGTCAAAAGATTGAGCAAATTTTTTTGTAGATTAAGCGGATTTTCGAAAGTCAACACGATTAAATACTTATCTTAAACTCCAATCATTATGCACTTTTCTAAACCGGTATTTACTTGAAATTACGCTCTCAATACTAGGAATCAAACATCGAAACAGAACGATTTTTTTTATCAAGAGCTCAAGTTAATGCTTTCGTAGTTGGCGAAAAAATCCGTCAATCCGTCTTTCCGACAATTCAAGTTCCATTATCAGGCGAAAAAAAATATCCACAATTTTTTTGTAGAGAAATCAATATAAATGATCTTTTTTTACATCATTGATAAAATAATATAAAGTTTTCGAATACTGTATGTTACAACAATTACGTCATATTTCTCTGAACAGATATTTTACATACATTATTAGATTTAGATTTTACAAACGTGGGAGCTAAATGCATACTTAATGTAAAGAATTGGCAAAAACACCAATTTTTTATGATTTGTGCAAACTTCGTTATAAAACTAAAAATTTTTATAATGTTTACAAACTTTTATAGAAAAAATAATTTCGGTAGAAATTATTTTAATTTAAGAAGAGGAGACTCGAGCCGGGCTTACATGACAAACGCGACAACATTTTCTCGCTCCGCTCTGCCAATAGCGTATCTCGGTTTATATCTATAGACAAAACAGGCATTGCTATTGGCGAAGAAGCTTTGTCGCGTGCGAGAAACTATCTCGAGTGTAAGCGTGTTAGGCTGGCTGGTCCTGATAATAAGCAATAATTGCTGTACGAGAGATTTCAGAAGAATTTTGAGGAAACCACTTTCATCAATATCAACCCATAATGGTCTAGTATGCAGTAAAAAAAAAGATTGTATTGTAATTAGTTAGAAAAATGTTCCTTACTACATAAAGCCATCCATATTTCACTGAATACTAGACCATTATTTCCTTGTTTAAACGATCATATGTAACGTACATAGTCATGTTTTAAAAGGAAGTTCACTAATAAATTAGGACCTTATTTAGTAAAAAATATTGTGAATTTGTTTGTGGAAATAAAATAAAATAATAAATAAAATTATCATCCCATTACAGGGGAATGTTATTGTGTGTACTTAAAACACCTAGGATAGGTGATTGGAAAAATTCGTAGTAGGACATTGTAACCATGTCGTGTGAACATATAAGTTGTTTTAGATATATTTTAAAATCTTGAGCTCCGTGCTTCAATACTCAGTCTTTATTGCACGATAGTTATTTGTTTTTGTACCAGTTGTGTTGTGTTAATAGACGACAGGCAGTAAGCAAGGGATCGTTAGATCACTTAACAGGCCCGTGGTCGAGTGGCTAGCAATGGTCACTTTATCTCAAGGGCCGCGAGTACGAAGCCTGCGCAAGGCCAACATTTTGTGTGCATGAACATGTCTGTTTGCCTTGGTCTGGGTGTTTTCTATGTATAAATAAGTATTTATTTACAAAAAAAAAGTATTTAAGTATATTTATCAGCAATCTTAGTACCCATAGAACAAGTTTAGTTGCTTAGTTTGGGAGTAGATGGCGTTGTGTGATTCGTCCAAGAATATTTTAAATTTTAATTTATTAAAAACAAAAGCTTGTTGGTTGATGACAACAGCGGATGAAATGGTGAATATTCAATGACGTAGATATAAATTTAGCAAGCCTAGATCTAGATTCGATCGCATTCCCTTCGGTTCTTATTGCAATGAAAATAAACGAACGGTGAGTAGAACAGCCAACTCTAAAAGTTATTGCATCCTATTTGAATAATATTACACAATTTTGTACTTTAGTAAATTCTAGACTTATGGTTATTATAAGATACATTGATTAGGATTGAGATGAAGATTAGAGAGAGAGAGAGAGAGATGATGAGAGAGGAGAATGATTAGGATTGAGATGCAATGAAGAGTATTTCGAATACCATGTCATTTTTTTTTTTTTTTTTTTTATAAATATATATATATTGACAATTCATACAGATTGAGCTAGCATGTATTCTTCAAACTTCGAATTTGTGTCGATGGTCAAATCACTGGTGACATTGGTGACGTCATTGCCTTTAGGGGTTTTGATGGAAGGTCTGATCGAGTTGCACCAGATTTTCTCTATCATGCTCATAAGACCAATCACCGAGAGACCTAGGAGGAAGCCCTGGAAATAAAATAAGTACTATTATTGGTTGATGGTTTCTATTTTGTTGGAAACCAAATTCTTCCATATTTGTTTTAAATTTGAAACCCGATTAAATAATATTTCGACCTGATGTTTATCAATACAAAATATAGTTAAAATAAAATTTAAGGGCCACAAATTCACACTAGAAACAGACACTTACGTCAAAGTTTTATCGTAAACGTTAAATGAAAGTTGTAGCGTTTAAGGTAGATACGAAATTATTAGGTCTTGCCAATCATACTAATATTATAAATGAGAAAGTGAGATTGTTTGTTATTCCTTCACGGCTTGACTAAGCAGCCGATCATTATGAAAATTTGTAAACATTATAGTCAGGGGTACAGAGCCCAACATAGGCATTTTTTAATTGATGGACGTATTTTGACAACTCGCTTATTAAAAAGAATATTGAAAACTGCCCATTGCAGCTTTACATTTTTACACTTAACATTTTTGAATTCATCATCAAGACGAAACATGGGTTAAAAAATTGTAATTTTGCAAATTCCTAATAAAAATAAAAATCTATCCAGTATTGTTATATTTTAATACCTCATCATAAAGAAAGCCTATATATTTCCCACAAATTGTTGGAACGTATCCAAAACAGTTAAACTTCTTAAAATCAATGGTTTCCATCGATACATCGAAATATTTATCGGCTGAATGAATTAGCGATGAATTTAATGTTGAACACCCTATGGGAACTTTATTTATATCTTCTTTTATAAAGTTTATTTTTGCAACTGAAATAAGTTTAAGGTCAGTATTATTTTCTTTAATACTCACAACACTTCCACCGAGATCAGATAGGAACATGTTCCAATCATAGTTGTAACGTTCTTCATAAACTGACACCAGCATTCCGTTGAAGTAAATATACAACTGGAAACAATAATAAAAACGTAGAATAAAAAACCCTTAATCAGTTCCCTTGAGAACTAAGCTGTTTACCTATGTCCATAACTGTGTCTCCTGTTAAGAATAACAATTGACAATAAGCAGAGAAGCTTATTGTAGTCCATGAGGAAAAAATCGAAACCAATTTAATCAGACAGATTAATACGAAGTAAGATAATAATATGGCAATAACTCTCCTTAGTAAAGTAAGAAACAACATTTTTGCGCTAGCTCACTACAAGCTCTTTCAAGTAACGAGCTTAAAATAATAATGGTCTTGACTTTCTCAGATTTATAAAGTCGAATGTTATAAGGATTCTATGACAATCTAAATATAATACAGAACATGCAAATATAGCTAGCCTAAATTAACCTAAGTTTGACTAAAATTTAAATTAATCATTGTTCCTTACAGTTGTTTGCAAATCACCGGCTTGCAAATCAGTAGCCATCCTCCAAACCCTGTTGGTAGAGTCCCAAGAGTAGAAAGTTTGACGGTCAGTCACGTAGGAGTTGTAGAGGTAAGAGCGGCAGAAACGTGGACACTTGGAACAACTGTGATTTAGGTAGGTACTGTAGAAAACAAAAACATGAAAAGTGAAAAAAATATCATTATTTTGAAACCGTACCAACTATAAAAACAATCATAGAAAATCCGTATGTTGGGTAGTAATTATTGTAGATATTTACATTAGAAGTAATCATTAAAATTTTCATCGTCATCAATAACTATTGTCATTCCACAATTTAGGGTCTCTTTGAGTCAAAGAGATTTAGAGCATACTCCTCAGACCTGCTCCAATGTGGAAGAAGATATCTTCAAGCTACCAGGTCTCAGAAATAACTTAACAACATAAAGGCAGCTTAACATTTCCACTTAGTTATCAAATAGTTTACCATTCTCAAAATTCTAGTTTAAAATCAAGTTACTTTAAATACGCCGTTATAAGATCTCTTATTCCTGTGTAGGTTCGACAAAGAGGCAAGTTACTCTTCATCCAAGGTCCTGAGCAGCCAGCTCGCCGGCCTATTATATCCCAGACACATTTTGAAGTACACTGGAAAAAAGTCACACTTTTTCATCTTGTACACACAAAATTTCGTCATCTCGTCAGCCATGTTGACTCGACAAGAGGAGAAAAAAAAAGGTCTTATATCTAAGCTATAATTTTTTTAAATCATCTTAAGTAATGAAACTAAAGAAAAGAAGTAATGTAAAGCAAGGCCTTAAAATTTTAGGAAAACTTCATCATCAGCTGATTGCACGGAGGTTAGGAGAACCCTCTATCTTACACCAAAATTGTGCAGATGGTCGCTTCTAATTCTAAAGGGTGATATTGTACGTATGTTAGGTAAACTCTAAAATATAGTTCAATTCATAATATTACCTCATTAGTACTATAATTTCCTTCATTCGAACACGGATCATCATCACTTCCAATCTTTACATACTGATCGACTCTTAGTTTTACATCAATTGTGTCTCCAGTGTTCACGTAGAAATAATCAACATGTCCTCCATTATAAACATTGACTTCTGTAAGTTTAACTATTATATGAACCTCATGGTTTTACACAATAAAGTTTACACAACGGCTGTAGCTAACTTGATCAATTCAGTAAAATCTATAATGATTTTTGGATATCTTGCGTACTGACAGCCATATCCGTCAAGTTTACAAATCTTGACTATGTATGACCAACGATAGCGAGATATAACGACGCCAGTTTTGTTTATTAGGTTGTGACGTTGCATTCCAACGCACACATACGCGCGGCTCGCGAGGCAGGCGGAGCGGACGGCGGCACGCGCTGCCCCTGGCCGCGCTTCACCGCGCCCCACCTCCACCACTCATACCATGTCATTATAAAAGCCCTGCGAACAAGCGGCTCGGAGGCCACTCGGTTGTGAGCCAACGCGCCGCGTACATCTCTCTAGTAAGCTCCTCTCTTCCTACCCCATTACGCTGCCCGAATCCAGTCCCATAGTCGGACTCTTGTTAGACGTCGTTACGCTGCCCGAATACCGTCCGATAGTCGGACCCCTGCCGGGCGTTGTTACTCTGCCATTTGATTAATTTGTATTGTGAGAACCCCGGCCACGTGCCTCGTGGTTATTAGTTTGTTATCTCATAGTAAACTCCACTTTGTTGTCGGACCTTTAGAAGGTACCCCGTGTATAGATTCCCGTGGCTTCTACCTCGACCTGCGTGGTACCCCACATACCCTTCCCGGTTCCCATTCTGAGACGTGTAGGCACCATAGGTAAATTGGCACGACGAGACACTTCGGTGGCGCGGACCGGATTTGATTCATGAACCCGCCTCGTCCTGCCCAGGATAGCTCCCGCGACTAGTCTAGGTTCGATAGGTAAATCAGTGAGTCGGGACACTACGGTGGCGCGGACTGGATTTGATTCATGAACCCGCCCCGCACTCACATAGTTCTGATAGTTCACTTAGGTTGGATAGGGCTCTCTTGAAATAACCCTCTGGATAGTGTAGGCATCATAGGTAAATAGACACACAGGACCCTTCGGGGGCGCGGACCGGATTCGATTCTTGAACCCGCCCTGTGACTGTCACAGTATAGTTATCTCCGATAGGCTCGACCCCGTACTCGCGGACTCGTCATCCCGACCCTCATCCTGTCTTAGAATCCCGTAACGTTTATCCACGCAGCCTCGAGATCGAAGTACAGTCCTGATTCGATAACCCCGATTAATGAATGATATTAACCGCGCGCCGCGTGCCTCCGTATCGAATAAGCCCCCGCCGGTAGATTGATAACACGACCACCGTCCGACCGTCATATCAAATTTGTAAGGGACAGCGTGTCCCCCCGGTAGTAGATAATAAGTATGTATATTGTAGAATAAACCTAAGTCCTAGTATAAGCGAATAAACCTTTGTATTACTCTGTTGGTATCACGGATTTAATTCACGACCCCCTCAATCACCCCAATCTCACATAGGCACTCACACACCCCCCTGTCGCCTCGCTGGAGACTTCAGGGGGTTCTAAGGAGGTGAAAGGCATCCTCGGCCAGGAGGTTCGATTCCTCCGCCCAAGATTGACCTCCCTCACCTGACACCTCCCTTGTTAACCAAGGGGCCGTCCCGGGTTCGATTCCCGAGACGCACCCTCGTTACAAGGTTTCCGTAAGGTTTCCGTAGTAAACAAGGAACCCTTGTATTTTCGTCATGTCCGTCTATCCGTCCGTCCGTCCGTCTGCGGTCCAACGCTTAATGATAAGAAACCTGCAATTTTGCATGTTTACCTATATTACTGCTGCAAAGAGGTAACAACAAAATCTTGAATAATATTTTTATTTACTTCTTTGCGTATTATTGACTCCGATTACTTAGCGTTATTATTTTTTTACCACATTATTCCTAACATCTACACTTCACCAACAAAGATCACAGCAGCAGTTGGAAATCAGAAAAGGTTAAATCACAATAAATAAGTAAATACACGTACCAGTAAATGGTTCCCTGTTATAATGCACATGAACGTGATACCCTGGAGGGTTACTGCTGATGGAAGTGGCAACATCTCTAGCGCTGTGCTGCAATGTGATGTAGTATCCAGAATTTCTGTTGGCTTGGGTACTGGCCACAGTTGGGGATAGAGTGTAACAGCGTCCACGAACGAAGCCTACTGTTGATTTTACTTCAACGTCTGTGTAGTAAGAAAAAAATGATACATGAGTCTGGACTCTGGAGTATAACTACGCCCGAAACACAATATGCGATCGCAAGCCTTTTTTCTATATCATATTGAAAAAGTCACATTACGCATCTTTTTAACCAATCGATGCATTGTATTTTTAATCTATAGAAGTATAAACTACGTGTTTATAATCATTGTTTTGTTATACATTTATTTTGGTTACCATATTATTTGTTATTTAGATTTTTGTGTTTGGCCCACAGATGGCACTATTAGGTTTTGTTATTTTCTGAAACACGCTGATTTCGTTTTTTGATATGGTTATATGTAAATTATTATAAAGCATTAAATGTTTGTCTATACGTTCCGGGAAAGTGAGATCATTTTCCCTGGCTCCTGGGGACCTTCTCTTCTCTTCTAAACACTACGAATCAATACTTCTGTTAATCACGAACTATCGATAGATGATAATAATTAATTTGTCGCAGCGATGTCAGACAACAATATATATTCTGGCATGCAGTCAAATGTTTACGACAAGAAAATATTTGTCTCATATATCCAAACGATTCACAATTAGTGCCGTACACTTCTAAAATTATTAGATAGATCACAAATGTAAGCCAGCTAACAAAAAATGTGCCAATTGTATTATAATAATAAATGATTTTTATTGAGATTTCATAGATCCATTTGTTAGTAATACAGCACCTTAACTTAAGTTAGTGGTTATAAAAAGAGAGTTACATGATTGAGACATGGAGTTTGATCCAATGCCTCAATATTGGACAATCTAACTTGCCCGTTAACACTTTCAGAATGCTGTTATTACTCGTACGGACTCGCTGCATCAATGAGCCGACCCTCTTCCTTATGATGGCATGAAAGCCATCGGTGTGCCTCTCTGCAAACATTCCAGAGGCACTGCAGTGTTTTGGATTAATGGATGGTTGTATTAATGGATCGTAATATGGCGCCAACTAATGAGAAAATCCAGCATTCAATAATTCTTTAAACCATAATATGGGGTTCTTCAAAATGGGCATTATAAGATTTTTACTGGGTCGGCAACGCGCGAATCATACTGCCATGTCGGTGTTGCAAGCGCCTCCCTGAGCCGCTGCCGGCCTTTTAAGAGCATGCTCGCTTCTTGAAGGTTCCCAAGTCATAGTCATTCGGAAACACCGCTGGCGGGAGTTGGTTCCAAATCTTTACTATGTTTATGATTGAAATCTACTTACTGTCTCTATTTCCATCCAATCCAAATTCCACGAATATGTCTGTATCGTTATAAGTTATTTCGTGCCAGAGCTGGTCGAGGCTGATCCTGGAGAAGTTGAAGGCCAGCCAAGTGGAGATGAATCGAGGGTGGGCATATAGTCCGTATTCCTAAAAGTGAAGGTTATATTAACCCATATTTTTCTCACTGTATTATATATAGCCATAGAGGACCGAACGGAGGATGGTATGATTCAGTCAACAAAAAAGATAAATATCAAGGTGTGGCGGATGTGATTAGTTTTCTTAATGAGATGGGGAGTTGAGAAATGGATCCAGGCAGAAGGAGGGAGATATTTCGTGAGATATTTCTTAACACTTACTGAATCCATAATTTTAGTTTAACTGGTATATCTGCTTGAAGTATCGTAAAATGTTGGTGAGCGAGTGAGTGAGTACGAAGAGACAAAATTACAGAACTTAGTCTGCGGATAGATCGTAAACATTAGTTATACATAAGAGAACAGTAAGTAATTTAGAAAAGTATGTTATTCTTGCCACTTTTTCAGGTTGCTACACAATAATTTACAAGGCGTCTAAAATGGCCTGAAACGTGATGATTAAAAACTTCTTACCTGCATTTTATCAAATTTGTACGGAGGCTCCTTGCAAAGTGTGACACTTGGATACATTATGGTTTTGTTGAAATCGAAGTGCGTGTACGTTATTATAGGTTTATTCATTAACTTCTTGAAGCACACTGTTAACTAAACAGAATAATTTTATTATGGGTTAAATTAAGTCTACGTCTTAATCGTTACGTCTATTAAAATGTATAATTTAAGTAGTTAAGTATGAAATAAATAAAATTACTATGTGTAGTCAGCTGCAGAGAGCCTTAAACGAAGAAAGAATTAAGTTTTCTCATGTAATTCTCAATGTATTTAAATTAAATGTATAAAAATGTACATTTTGATTGTGTCTAAGTAGTATTATGTGAGGAAGGGCACAGCGTATAATCCGCTCAAATCGGAGCAGCCCGTCGTCTGGGGAAGGACCTCCACCTTACAGAAGATCGTAGCCAAATAGCATTGGTCTCGGCCCTCGGCTATGTTATGTTCTTACGGTGAGTTAGGTCTCCAGAGCTCTACTTGGGGGGTTGGGAGGGTTGGCAATGCGTGAGTGATACCCCCGGTATTGCAAGCTTCTAGGCTACGGTGACGGCTTACCATCAGGCCGACCATATGCTTGTTTGCCACATTTGTCGTATAATTTTTTTTTTAAATATTATTATTATTCGATGAAATTTCCTTAGAAAAACTGTCCGTTGAATCTGATTACCTAAAAAAACTTATTTTTTACTTCGTTTTACTTGTTTTTTTTATTTTAATTCCCATGGGAACATTTGCTGATATATAAGTATATTATCAAAATATAATATACCTACTCACCTGCTGTATCAATAAGCCCATACAAACGGCTATTAATATAGTTTTTATCAAATTGGGTCCTCGGATTGCCCATTTTTCTTTAAACGATCGCTTTTCATCCTAAAATCAAATGATTTATCGCCATTTAGTCCCACGGTAGTTAACATTTTTCTTGTATTATATATGCTCTTATCGACAGACAACAGTACATAAAGGATTTAACAACTGTTCTGTGTTACAAATGCACCCACTAAAGAACTAAATTCTCAAAGTTATGAAATTGAAATAGAAGCGTGTAGGCGCGTACAAAAGTGGAACGCATTTTGAACATATTTCTTTTTTTCATTTGAAATAGGATTGTACAGTCAGCTAATAAAAAAAAACCGGCCAACGCATTTTGAACATATTTCTTTTTTTCATTTGAAATAGGATTGTACAGTCAGCCAATAAAAAAAAACCGGCCAAGTACGAGTCGGACTTGGGCACCGAGGGTTTCGTACAAACCTGTACCTAGGTATATAAGTAAAAGCTTTTTTTTACTATTTTTATTAATATGATGTAACCAAAAATTTTTACTTTTCGCAATTTTTCCTTTATCTGTACTATAATAAGACGTTGCTTTGTATCAAATTTCAAGATTCTGAGTTTTTGGGAAGTACCATGTAGGTTTTGATTCCTTTGCGAGTGTCATGAAAATCGCCGCATAAACGACTGAATCTTTTGATTGCTTTGGCTTGGAAGTTTAAATTTTTCCCAGCTCCTAGGGACAGTCTGAGTATTTGATATGAATTTCAGCCTGATATCTCCATGCTTTCCAGAGAAAAAGGGTCTTGACAGACAGACGGGCAACAAAGTGATCTTATAAGGGTTCCGTTTTTTCCTTTTGAGGTACGGAACCCAAAAAAATGTAATTTAAAACTTGAACCATATTTACGGCTGCTCGCCTCTTTCATTAGCTGAATATACGCTAACTAAACAGTTTAAGTATTTTAATTTAAATAATAATAATTAAAAAAGTTAAAAAAAAGAATTAAAAATACCTTTTCATCCACCCGCTCTACCTCGTCCATTATCAATAATATTAAACACTTTACTGACAACGTCGCGTCGTCGTAACTCAAATGTTATTTTATTAATAATGTCGCAATCGCAACTAATAACGATGTTAGCTAAATGCCGTATAATTTATGCTAACCATAAATTTTAGTCATAATCTTTATACTTACCTATATCAAAAATAAAAGTCACACTGTCTATGTAATGTTTTAATTAAAAATTGTTACCTGTAGTCTGCCAGGAAACAGAAGAAAGCGACATACATACATCTGTGGACCACACATGAGGAAAAAAAGTATCGGGACAAGCCCATCACATATTCCCACCACTGTGTCTCCTGTGTAGCCAGGATCAACAACTGCGACCTCAGATAGACAATAAGCAATGAAGCTTATTGACGTCCCGGGGGAGAAAACCACAGCTGTCTTGGAACTCACAACGAATTTAATCAGAAAGAAGATAGTCGGAGTAGGAAGTATGAAAAAAAGTATATATATATTTTAAGAAAGGTAGGGCACAGCGGATAATCCGCTCCGCATCTTTCGCAGCACGTCTGGGGAAGGACCTCCACCTTACAGAAGATCGTAGCCAAATAGCATTGGACTCGGCCATGCATATCCTCTCTCCAGAGCTCCACTTTTTACAGGGTCGGCAACGAGCGTGTGATATGCCCGGTATTGTAAGCATCTATTCTTTAGGCTACGGTGACGCTTACCATCAGTCGAGCCGTATGCTTGTTTGTCACATTAGTGGTATAAAAAAAATTAGAGTGGTAGAGCTATGATCTAGTAGTGGCTCGTTAATGGCAGTGCCACCCTCTCACAGAATATCAACGTGAAATAGCGATGATACAGCGCTGTGTTTTGTACGATGAGTGAGAGCGCCAGAAGCATAATGATTAATAGGTACCCCTCTAGCTTCATATTCATGGGTTGGCAACGCATCCAAGATCTTGTTGCCGTGGATGTCCATGGGCAGCGGTGATCGCTAAGCTCGTTGGTCGTAAAATACTCCAAGGCGTACAAAATCATACTTGTGAATTTCAGTGAATTTACTTATTATAATTGACTTATTGCTATAACAGTCAGATAAATAGTAAAAAAAATGCTATAAACCAATTAATTTAATTTCAATTAGGTAGGTACTTATAAATCAATAAAAATATAGTAATAGATTTTACGACATCAAAAACTTTACATGGTTCTCCTAATTCCGAACAAGAAAAATAACGCTGTGAAAACTTTTTGCGCCATCTATCACTGTAAGATTAAAACAAAAAAATAACGCATTTTCGTTACATTGTCAATAGATGGCGCTAGTAGTATTGAAAATATAAATTCGGTTCTTGGATTTTTAAAGTGAAAAATTGCACAATTTATAATAATTTATTGATCGGAAAAGGTATAATTTCGTATTTCTAAATGCAATTACATAGTAAAACTTTAACTATAGGAGTTCTAACATCTAAGTAAGTAGTTCTATGGATTTCGGCGCTAACTGAATAGCGTCAACTTGGGGTTATAATTAGAAATTGTGAAGCAAACATTGATTAAAATGCATGGTGATTGGGATTTAAGCGCAAGCTACACCCGAAGCTAAGCGGGCTAGCGAGCTAGGCGGGCGAACATCGTTTCACCTCTTTACATACCTCGGTTCACACCGCGAGCTACCGACTAGAGGTGAAACGATGATGTTCGCCCGCCTAGCTCGCTAGCCCGCTTAGCTTCGGTGTGGCTTACCCTTTATGATTAGGAACTATTCAAAGTGCAATCACCTACCGTCTAGAATGAAATCGATAGATCAATTCAACTCATTTATAAAATCAGTTAAACGATTGCTAATTAATAAAGCGTACTATAGCGTCAATGAATATCTGGAAGATAGGTACTAATTTAAATGTCTGCCTCTCTTTTTCTACTCAAGTTGCTATGCCTTAAAAGGTGCATGTAGATAACTGCTATGTATTATGTAGATATGTACAGTAATATAATGTATGTGTCACATGTAATGCAATAAATAAATAAATCCGCTCTCTGAAGTTTTGCTATGATCTTTCTTATGGGCGTCTCGACTCAGAGACTAATACTGTATACCATGTACATACGAGTCGAGTCGAGACAACATGAATACGCCGCTTTGAATGATATAGGTATTTATTACTATTTATTATCATTTTTCATGATAATAAATGCCAATTGCAACGAACAATTATCCAAGAGCCATAACTTAAAAAACAGTTTGGAAAAAATAAAACTAAAAAGAAAGCTTATAGCATTTTAATTAACATAAAGATATTTACAGGAAATAAAACCTTAATGTACGTTAAACAAAGCTTAAAATAAAGATATCACGTTTCTAAAAGGCACACACGACATAAGTACGAATAAACTCAACACATCAATGTTCACATCACAATAAATAGCGCGGTAACACATGTTCAAGATTGAGTCACATCTGTAATAAACACAATAACGTTAAGGCTACTTTTAGGCTGGTTTTAGAATCGCCAGCTCGATGTCAGCATAATGTATGAACCGCTCTCGCTGATATTTTTTTAAATACCAAGGTGGCAAACAAGCATACGGCTCGCCTGATGGTAAGCGGTCACCTTAGCCTATGGACGCTTGCAATGCCGGTTTTATCAATCCCGCGTTGCCTCTGGTTGAAAACCACGCGTTATTCAAAAACGCTTCCAAGTAGTTAATACATTTTCGGCTGTCAGCGCCGACGGTCAGCGTGCTGTCAGCGTGACTATGTCCAGTATCTACGTATTGACAACATAAAAACAATGTGAAAAAGGATGGGTTGCACTCCGGGAGTGCCGGGAGAAGTGAAAACTTAAACATCAACTTTGTGCATTTTTGAATATTTTGGAATGGTCAGTAAATCTTACGCTTTTTCGATCAGGCTACGGATCTGACGCGAGTTTAAAATTTTTTACCCATCTAAAAAAAGTGCCAAGCGCCGCTAAAGAAGTTTTCACTTCAAAAAGATATTTCAATACTTTTATGAACTCTGCATTTTCTTATGAATTATAAATTTCCATGTCTTCCTATTAATTAACAGATGTGAGTCAATCTTTAAATCTAAATAGTTAATCAAAGTATTAATTACTATCTTGACTTCAATATTAAACTTATTTTACTAAAAAAATAAAATTTATATTCAAATTATTTTTTTTTCGTAATACTATTTTTTTCACTGATGGCTGTCAAATCACAGGATTTTAAACACAGCATTAGGAATTACATAATAGAAATCATAGAATTAAAAATATTTCGGACGTTGAACTTATTTATATTCAAATTCAACCAATTCAAATAATCCCACCGCAGGCATATGGGTCTACCTTCAGTCGAAGGGGATCAGAGCGTACGCTGACATCCTACTCCAATGTGGATAGGGGGAGGTCAGTGTTCTCAAGCAGCCTGATAGCCACCGATTTTGCTTAACAACTGTCATGTATCGACAACAGCCGACTGACAGCTTGACGTGCCCATAGTAGCAATACAGGCATTAGGCGCCGACCCCACTGCACGCGGTCTAGCGGTCAGTGTTCCGAGTTCTGCGTTCCTCATTCACTACCAATAGCGCGTACGATATTCAGAGTCTAACAAAAGAGATGGTGCATTACGAATAAGCGAGAAGCAATAACAACTTCTCACTTCTTAGTATTGCACCATCTCTTTTGTTAGACTCTGAATGTGGTGGCTTAGCATCCTACACACGTTAGCAGTCCGACCGCGACGGTTACATTACGACGGACGCAGAACTCGGAACTCTGACCGCTAGACCGCAGTGGGGTCGGCTCGGCGCCTTATGTCAAGATTTTAAGTACAAATCTGTCTGAACTAGTGGTAATGATAAAAATAAGATTAAGAATTGTAATTATACAATTAAACCAAATTAAATACAATAACATTGATGGAATAAATAGTCATTGTTACCTTACGTAGGTAATAAATAAAATATAAGCCGGCCATTGTTTTTATTCTATATATAGTTTAAGTGAATACGACGCGAGGACGCGACTAATCGAATATTCTTTAAAAATTAAAAACCTATATTAAAAATTTTATAAACATAAGTTGTGTTGTGTTGCAAAAATTTTAAATATATTGACATGTTAACGTTAACGAAAAAACAGACAGCTTGAGACTTAATGTGCCATTAAGTTTAAAAAGTTTTCGTGAAACTTGCCATCAGATATACTGGACTTTCTCAAGTACTGTCAATGTCAATCCGGTAAGTGTAAACTTTATAACGTCATGTCATATTATATTATAATTTACTGATTTCTAATTACATAATTACTATGAATATTCATTAAATGCCTGATTAGTAGTCACAGCGAGCTTATGAATAAAATTTTGTGAATAAACATTGTGACCAAATTATTAATTATTGTAAACAAAACATCCATAAAATGAAAGTCGTTCACATTGCTACAAACTTATTTATGCCGGTGGCCAAAACCAGAAGTATTGAATACGCCTTGAATACCTTGACAATTTACCTTCAATAGCCTCGATCCGACACACACGCCCCCGCCATCATCGACACAAATAAGTTTGTGGCACTGTAACTTTAAAATATATCTATTTTTGCCATTATAGCAGCCATCCTTAGTATTCTATTGCTGGACATCCTCAAAGATTACACGCCAGCCAATACGATTCTGGGCTACCATGACCGCTTAAAACAAAACAAGAACGACTGAGTAAGGAAGACAGCGCAATACATGGTGTAAGGCGTCGTCTCGTTTACACAGTCGATTAAGGATTGTTTATAAAAGATCGTGGTACCGGCCCCAGGACCTCGTATATTATAGATATCTATATGGTCTGCGTAACTCAAAATTTATGTAACTCAATTTTACAATAAAATGTTAATTAGTAAACGTATAAAATGATATGAAATCTAAAATTCCACATTCGATCAGTCGCATGCGTTTGCTTTATCAATTCAATTAGACACGATGAACGCAATAAACCAACTTATCAGAGAAACTATGACTAACGATGTAGGCATGGTGTTCACACCTGAATTAGGTTTTAGTTTTGTGGCAATCGTATTTGTCACATTCTTTATTTTATTTACAAATTTGTCCAGAATATCTGACCTAGCAGTTACATCACAGGCTGTATGGCTAATGGCCTCCAAAACTGGAGCAGAGAACACTCTGAAATTCACATCGTTTGCATCCAATTTGGAGTACATCCAAATAGGCATTCTGTTTGATAGGATCCATAGGTTGTCGTTGTAATCTACCTTAATGTCTGTTGGGTAAACCATCGTTTCTTCGTTCATGTAAATCCTACCCTGGTTCTTCATCAGGTATTCCTTATTAGTTGTCTTCCAGCAAGCTACAGCATTGAGATTGACTAAAGAATAGAAAAGGACTCCTGTTTTTGGGTCGATAAACGAAACACTGGACTGAGCGTTTGGTCCTCTACTTCCTAGAACTTTGAAAGCGTCGAAATTACCCTCAGCAACCGTAGTATTACGTAGATACTCAGTGGAGACAGAGAATTCGTTGTAACTGGCCATTGGATGGAAGTATAAAGTGCTGAACCCATCAGGATTGGGACCTGAGATACCAATGCCAAAAATAGCATCAGTCCAGGTGAAATTAAGTCCTTTGACAGTGAAGTTGCAGGCGAGAGGATCTGGATGGAAGTAGTGATGGCTGATCCTCCATGATTCGTTTTTATCCCAAGAGTAAACGACTATCCCTGCTTTGCCAACGTCACCGGCATACGCGTAGGTCTTCTGACAGTCACTGTCTTCCAGAGCTATGTTAGCAAAGCCTGAATCTTCTTTGACTTGATCATCGGGAATTGTATATTTCCTGAGAAGGTTATCGGTTTTTAAATCATAAATGATGATGGCAGGTGAATACTTTGTTGTATTTGGTTCTAAGTTTCCAATTTTTCCATTGTCAAGGACCCATAGACGTCCGCAGCGATCAGCACGGATTCTGAAGGGGGAGATGATTTCTGGTGGCTTTCCATCAAGACCGGTGGAGTGTGCTGCCCAGTTCGGGTACGGTATCAGCTTCGGTGATGTTGTGGAATTATCTGGAATTGAGAAATTGTCATGTTAAACGATGATCTAGTAATATTTATATAAATTAATAATTAATATTGACAACCTCCGTGGCGTAATGGTTACCACGCCAGGCCGCCACCCAGGAGGTCCCGGGTTCGATCCCCGGTCGGGTCATGATGAAAAACGATCTTTTTCTGATTGGCCTCGGGTCTTGGATGTTTATCTATTTATGTATTTGTTATAAAATATAATATCGTTGAGTTAGTATCCCATAACACAAGTTTCGAACTTACTTTGGGGCTAGCTCAATCTGTATGAATTGTCCCTATATATATTTATATAAATAAATCGATCGATTAAATTATACAAATCCCGTTAAAACAAATGAGTTGTGGGAATTAAAAAGATTTATTTGTATGACAAAGGATAAGAGAGGATTTCCCTAGATTCCTACGGGAAAGCGGGATGCAAGCAGGCGAAGTTGGGCGGATTGTCATTAGTGTAGGTGTGAAGAGTGGTTTATGTAACATAATTGGTAAAAATCAGAGCAGAAAGTAGAAAGAAAACATATACGCGCACAATAGAGACATAATGTTACGTCTGAATAAGTCATAAAAGATAGTGTCTTTTAAAAAAAAGTCATTGTTTTGAGAACAAACATGTAAATTAACTTTCACTGAAAATTATTAAATCGGATTTTGCTATATTTACATTACAGTACAAGATATTTATGTTTTAAGTTCCGTGGCAGACTTAAAACAAAACCCTTAGCAACCCAAGCCGTTGGTACGACTACTATGCATACATTTTAGCGTTGTACGTGCCCTTATAGTTTGGCTGAGAAATTCCATAATTTCTCAGCATTTTTTAAATAATGTAGAGTTTAAAAATTATGTAAATTACGGTAACGTTGCACGTTGCGTATGTGGTTTGTCTTTTTTTTATACCACAAAGGTGGCAAACAAGCATACGGTCGGCGATGGTAAGCCGTCACCGTAGCCTATAGACGCTTGCAATACCATGGGTATCACTCACGCGTTGCCAACCCTCCCAACCCCCCTAAGTGGAGCCCTGGAGACCTTACTCACCATAGGAACACAACATGGCCGAGACCAAAGTACGATCTTCTGTAAGGTGGAGGTCCTTCCCCAGACGGGCTGCTCCGATTTGAGTGGATTATCCGCTGTGCCCTACCTCTCTTACTCTCTCTAGCTTCAATCACAATTTGTATACTTCAACCCCCCCCCCTTAAAATAGTGACGTAATTTATGATGCGTAGATACCATGGCCCACCTTGCCACCTACGCCACACACGTACTCGCGAATGTCGACACCTATAACCTTAGCACGTAAAGTTGCTTCACCTCAGAACATTTTTTTACGGTAAACACTAACCGAATTAGTCATTACTTGCATTGCAACTAAAGACCTAAATACCTAAGGCTATAAAACAGGTATGTAGCATTCCTTAAATAATCTAGATTCTAGATTTATAAATCGATTCCTTAGATAACTTTATAGACATACAGGCAGTTAATTTCGATTTCAAGTTAAGTCTCATGCTATCTCCTTTTTTCTTCTTTAGTTTGACAGCGACAGCCTTTAAAACTGATTACCGGTGACATAATATTATTGGAACGCACGGTAACAATATCTCAAGTATTAAAAATATTAAATACTGGCGTCCCGCCCCGGTTTCGCATAAATTTTACTAAGAATCTTATATTTTTTTATGATATTTCATTTTTAATATTATACTTAATTTATAATTTTATATTTTTTATAGTTTATGTTACCCCGGGTAATGTACCCAACGGTGAAAGATTTTTTGAACTCGATCTAGTATTTTCGAGTTTATAAAAAAAAAAAACTTTTCTCTTTATTATACCTACCTATTAGTTTTAGTAAAAAAAAAACAAAAGAAATGTTTATGTCGCATACTACAGTTTGGCACCTTAAAAAAAACCTCGACCGATTGATTCTTGTTAAAATTTATTTCCGTATCAATAACTCAACTCAAAGGGTAATGAAAACCGGTTCAGTAAACTCGGAACAAAATAAATGCCGCGCCACGCCGCGCGCGCATTTCCGACAGCCAGATATTGTCGAAAATAATGGCGCAACATAAAAAATTATTACATGTCAATACAATTTAATTCAATGAAGTCGTAAACCTGCGTTATATGGTTGAAAACGAGGTTCGAAACAGTGTATACAAGAGGTTTTATACCAATTAAAACTCGCCTATACTGATAACAAACTAACCAATGTCTAGTACAAATAACATAAGCTGGGTAAGCCTCTCTTAGTTAGGGACCAGGGGCCTTACTCTTGAAAATAATTTTGCTCGCTCGGCATTGAATTATTACGTTTATGTACTCTTAACAACTAAATACTAAACTTAATGAAATCGGATTGTGTACGTGAGCCAAATTTTTAAGAATACGAATTTGCCATTAATTTTAAATTCAATGTTTTATTGGGTATCATTTAAAATACACATTATTGAAATTGAAATAGCGATTTCATTGAAGAGTAATCTACCAGCTGGCGTTCTGTGAATCGTCTACAATTTATTTATTTATATCTCACTTCTTATTTAAGTCTCATAATCCTATCTACACTTTATTAATAACATCAGGTTATGGCCATATTATTTTTAGATCGCATCTGACGCAAGTTCAAGCAAACACATCATTACTGCTAACAATATTTGAGATAGCATCGCCAATTTATAACCGCCGATCCAAATCAACTGAAGTAGGCCACACAATGTTGTGGTACTGAAATACACGAATATGTGTGTAGGTATAACTGTATATAACACTTCAGACTCCAGGGTAGGTTTTATCATTCCCGAATATTCTTCAAATAAGCCCTACACTCTCGCAAAGTTGAGTGCAGATGATTGTGGGCAGGCTTTTCGTCCTACTTCATCTTTACAGTTCCTTTCAAATTCAAGTTCAAATATTTTTATTCAAATAGGCATATTACAAGCTCTTTGTCAAATAAACTTAACCCAGCTCTCGAGTTACTCAATGGCGTCGCTATGTGTCACACTGTAAACCGCTAGACATGCAACGTCGCCCCTGGCCAGTGTGTGGATGGGTTATCTAGAGCTTCTCCGTGCTTTTGAGGGCACGTTAAGCGGAGGGTCCCAGCTGTTGGCATGAAAATCGGGCCAGCCGTTCTAGAGTTATAAGTATTCGAACAAACTCGACTTTGTTAAAGATGTTTTTTTATTTGCGACGAAGATTAATATTGATCTAAAGTAATAAAAACAATGTTTACCAGATATAATTCATTAGCGGACATCCGATATAGTGTCAGACATTGACACACCTTTAAGGTCAGTACAAGTTCAATGTCTGTTGCGACCTTAAGGCCGAGAGCTTGGCCAAGGGAATTTTCCAGTACTTTTTGTACTGTTGAGTCAAGTCTTGTACTGTTGAGTTGAGGAGGGGTGGAGATCAGTGCCAGATCTTTCCAAAAGGTGGGGGCACCGGATCTGTTGATACTAATTGCCAAAAACCATAGAGGCATAGAAAATGTCAGTTATAATTTATGTCATATAAATGTCAACAAACTGCTAGCCAGTCATACTGAAAGTTTTTGGGGGGCCTATGTGAAAGAAAGGAGAGGATTTCTTGTGGCTGCGATGATAATGATTCATGAAAGGTCAATTTTGTATGAAAAATGTTAAACGTTGTAGTTGTATATCGTTTGTCATTTGTCTACGGTATTTCAGTGTATGGCTCCCATTCAGCATATTTAAAAATGAAACACATTTTTTCTTCCCTCTGGGGAAGTATTAGATTGTCATTTATTTTTCACTTCTCATGCTCACAAAATCGAATTTTGTGCACAAGGGCAAAAACGTATCTACTCATAAATGTATCTATATTAAGGCAAAGGAAATAAGCCATACAGCCAAATACAACAAAAAGTTCAGAGATAGAATTTGTTATTTTATAATATTTACTTTAATTTATTTGCCTAATGTGTTTTTTAAGTCATAAAAGATATTAAAATTTAAATTAAAGTAAAGGTAGGTTATTTAATTAATTTAAGAAAATTATTTTATTACAAAATTAATTTAATAGTAGGCTGTATAGGTCTGCAGCCCAAGCCTAAGCCTTCAAGTCGTAAGATTTTAAAAAAAAGCGGCGGGAAAGGGGAAACAGGTCTTGTTTTTCGTGCGTTTATTTATTTATTTCCTCGCAATCGAAGTGAAAAGCAGAGTTTATAAAACTCGTCCACAAAACCATTTCTATCCTCGACATTACTATCAGCCCTCGCCTTCGGCTCGGGCTGCTAAAAGTCTCGGAGAGAAATGATTCGTTTTGTGCACTTGTTGTAAAATCTACTATTCTCCGTCCGCATATTCTAGGGAAGGAATCGGGTTACTTTCTCGCTACTTTTGAAGAAAGAAAGACGGTAGGTACATTCCGAACAGATATTATAAACAGAATAGCTTTATTTTGTGTGGAGAATTAAAAGTTTACTTACCAAACAAATTGACATAATTTAAGCTGGACGGCACACCAGTTCGCCATCTTGGGACAGTGATGAACAGCTTATCCTGATAGATCTCAAGTCCCATGGGAATATTGTTCTCCGGTATGAAGCTCTTATTCTCAATAGCTTGTTGCCTTGCTTCTGGTGTTGGGAATTGGAAGTCGAGCTCCTTCCACTCGAAGCGAATGTTAAGCTGGTCCATGCAGCTTACTGTGTAGGCTAAGTGCAGAAGGATAAGGGTCTTTATTGACCCCATTTTGAACCTGGAAAGAGAGAAAGAACTTTTAAGTATACAATGTCGAAGAGATCGATGGCGTTGTTGTGTGTCGCATTTTGAACGAACACGAAAGTTCAGCAACGTCGATCCTAGCCAGTGTTTGGATGGGTTTCGTTATCTCGAGCTTCGGAGGGTACGTTAAGCCGTCGCGTCGGTCACAGCTGTTGTCGATGGATGACCAAAAGTAGATTTTCTGTGTAATGAACCCGCGACCCAGTGGAAAGGCCTATTTAAGCACTGAACCACCAAGGTCAAAAGTTAAGTTATTATAAGGAAAATATTTTTGCAAACGTAACGCCTCGCTCACCTCCGGTCGGCATTGCCAGTCGAAAATTCAAGGATTTAAAAAAATTATGTATTTCTGACCAAAATATTTAAAATAGACTAGAAAACGCCCGCGATAATACAGGCAACCAATGAATGACGTAACCAGGTCCATAAATATGATTCAAGTTTCCTAAATCTACATAGTATAAAATGAAGTTGATTCCGTTCCCTAATCGCTTAGATCTCTTGAACTAATCAACTTTTAAATGCAGTTTTTAGATAAGAGTGTCAAGAGGAAAGTTTAAATATATACATACATACATATATATATATACATACATGCGCCTTTGAATAGACTTATTAGAGAACTGAACGGCATGCCCAAGACCTTCGATTTTGACCTATTCGTGGACGGCATTCGTAGGTTTAAGAAGATATTGCATGCTTATTTTACTGCTTCCCCTTTGTGATTGTGATATTGTGATTTTTTTATTTTTAAATGCTATTTTATTTTTATTTGTATTCTAAATGCGTAATTAAATTTTTCTAATTGTAATTTTTCTTGATTTTAAATCCATATATTTATTGTTGTTGCTTTACAAACGCATGCAGTCTTCACCTGTAAATGTATTAACATTAAGCTAGAAATGTATATCGACGTATTCAATTTAATGTAATAGTGTTTTTTATGTTGGTGATCAATAAATAAATAAAATAAAATAAATAAATACATATATATACATACGTACATACATACAAGAATTTTCCGAAATTCTCACGGGAAAGCAGGATACCTACTCAAAGTTGCGCGAATTTCGCTAGAATTGTATTTAGAGCGATTTATTCGGAATTTTATTTAACAATAGTATTATTATTTTATTTTTTCAAAAAAGGCTATTTCGGAAACAAAATTAAAATTACCACTGGAAAAATGGAATGGCGAATACCTAATCAGTTACGACTTACGACCTTTTTTGTAATTTTATCCTTTTTTAACGATCATACAGTTCAAATATTACTTAATAAGTTGTATGTGTGCATAAATGAATAAATAAATAAATCGACAGAGAGATGACAAAGTGAAACCGGTTTTTAACAAGTCAACATAAAGTAGGACACTAGTATTAATAGTCACTCGAAACTAGTTTTTGACGACCTCGCTGATTGAGTGCTTAGAGCCAATGGTATGTGGGATGAGGTCCTGAATTTGCCGGACACTAAATTCTTACAAAGTCAAAGTCAAAAATACTTTATTCTGTGCTCTCAGGCACTTAGATATGTCATTTAGAATATTTTGTGAAAAAAAGTACCAGCATATCGGAATGACCATTATTGGTAAGAAGAAGATGCCGAAAGAAACTCGTCAATTATAAGACCACATCAAGTAAAATACTACAAGACCGGCGTTTACCTTAATGATAAAAACGTATGGCAGGAGCCTCCAGGTTCTCAGCACAGGATGTCATAGTCACATGTCCTCCCACAATTTTCTAAATATCTTGTTTGCTAACTCATTTAAAAATATATTAAATTTTATTGTAGCAAGTACACGATAACACAAAAGCTAACGGATTTAGTGCAAGGGAATATAGTGTTAATTATTATTGTGTTAAGTTCTTTAATTGCATATATTACTAAACAATGGCCCAGTAAATCGCTCGGCACTTCCCGCAATGCTTTATGTTTATAAAATTTTATATTGTGATGTCATTCACCTTTACCCGCAAGCGGCTCTGAACCGCGTGCGAAACACCCGCATGCAGTAAGTATATTTGTCGTACAAACGTTGTACACAACGTCATTTAATTTTTTCATTTATTTATTGAATAACAATCTTACAATTGTGTCTGAATGTAGAATAATTAACACTAATACGTAAAATAACGTCCGACTTTAACGTAAATGTTTCCATCTCCTTCTTTTTACAAAGTATCGCCAACGTCATCGATCAGAGGAGACTACATGAGTAAATTTTTCTAAGCATCGTGCGTGACAGCATCGTGAGAATCGTGACGCAGTGTATGGCTTGGCTTGATAAATAGTTTTTGGTACTACTGTGTTGTGTAGTATTACGCGAGCAACGCGCACGCGGGCGTCAGGTACCTACGCCCGCAAGCGTGCTACTCAAACTCACGCGGTTCGAGAATTAACCGCGGGTGTACGAAAAAAGGAGAACAAAAATAAATTAAACTTTATTTGATTTATTTATTATAAATTCAAGATTAGTGTTAATGGTAACATAAAATTATTGCATTACATTGCAAAGTATTGCGTTCATTTCATGATCACAAAAATATTGGATGAAATCTGAAAATATTATAAACCAAGTACATATTAGTCGGCATTGGGTTGCACCACTTGCACCTGAAAAGCAGTGTTTTGCTCACTCTGAGCAATATTTATTCACTGAGGTGCAACCTTTTCAATTTGCTGCGGACCTGCCAATCAATATTTATATTATACTTATCTATACATTTAATTTTACCTTGTATTTTTGGTGTAAACGTGTAAGTCATTAATGTGAATGTGATGTACTTCGTCATTGTAATCTGTCCGTTGCTATTGAATAAATGTGTTTATCTATATATATCTATTATGAAACCACCTAATTCAACAACAGTAGCCCCGACAGTAGCCCTCCAAGGTTTGTTTTCATCTCATATCACCAAGAATACCCAATCAAATAGCGAATCAAAAACAGTTGTGGCTGTGATTTATTGGCAAAAAAAGCAATTTAAACGCATTGCATTGCAATTTATAGCAATTATCTGCAATATAATTCAGTGTAAGGCCAGTCACTGGCCACTTTGACTTGGTATTGGGCCAGTCGGAAGCGAATTCCTGCGGTGACCGCCCACGAGGCTAACATTTCCAGTTATTGCGAAATTGTTATCAACGAAGAAAATTATGAATTCCTACTAATAATGTGATTAACTATTATTACACATTGATTTGGAGATAATTTGAGATAGAACTTATAAAACAGGGACGCGAAAACACCTTTGGCTACAATGGCATTTATGAACATGGCCAATATTGGAACTACAACTCCCGTTCATATTGTATGTCACTTTTTGACAGTACGCCTTTGACAAAATGTATGAAAATATGCCACAGTAACGCCCTCCTACAAACGTAACTCACGTTCATAAAACATCCTTGTACATCTGTACATCTATATGTCCAAATCCCTGTTTTTGACATGACATTGACATATAAATTTACCGATTTTAAAAACCTTTAAAAAGGTTATACACATTCATAACACGTTATTTCTGTCACGGAATTATACCTGTAACACCTTATTTTGGATGTACCCTGTTTTTATATCTGTTATCACTTTTATAAGCGTTTCAACCCTGACACCACTTCGGAAACAGTCCTGAAATAACGTCACCCACGATGTAATCTATCAACAAACTATCCCATGACAAACATAATAGGATCAATTTAGCAAAGTGGTAAACAACAAATTGGGTATATAATATCATATAACCCACTCTAAGTGATAACAAACAATATTGACTTACTTCATCAAACCTTGTAAGTACTTAATTATAAAATAAGAGGGCCCTAGACTTCACAACACAGGGAATCCTAGTGTGAAGTCTGGGAATCAATGTATTTGTAACAACTTGCTTGAGAAATAAAATATTATTATATTAAAATATTATTATTATATTATTATCTAAGCATGGAAAAATTCGCTGCCTCTACGAACCTTCCTGGTAGTTGGAAAGACAAGAGGGTCAGAGAGCTGCGATAGCACTCCACCGGATATGAAGAGGACGTGGGTTTGAGTCCCACTTTAAGGCGATGCTTTTGAGTAGTTTTGAGGTGATTTTTTCTAAAATAGAGCGGGTCTCCACTGTGTGAGTGAGACTGGTATAGGACCGAGTAAAGTGGCGTGAGAAAAGGGAGCCTATACCCAGCACTGGGTGAATGTGGACTGATAATTAAAAAAATCGCCTTCGAGTGAAGGGAGACCCGTGTTTTGATATGAGAACAGATAAAATTTTCGAAATTCCCATGGGAGCGGCTACATCGGGATTATGTCAGGGTAAACCCGGGTGTATTTGCTAGTCAAATTATAATAGATACTTACACATTACAAGCTTTTTTGTCCGCGACTTCGTCCGCGTGAAGTTGCGGACCCGTTCCCGTGGGAACCACATTGAATTTCGGGAAAAACTATAGCCTATGTCACTCCCTGATAATATAGCTTTCTACCTGGTGAAAGAATTTTTGAAATCGGTCTAGTAGTTTCGGAGCCTATTCAATACAAACAAACAAACAATCAAATCTTGCCTCTTTATAATATTTAGTATTTATAGACTATTGAGCAATGACAGAATAGTAATCAATGCCACTTAGACCATCCTATTGTCGTGGGGATAACGTAATAGTTTATTCCAACGTGATGTAACGGACTATATTTCCTACTTTGTCCATTGCTAATTGGAAACGATGTAATTAACTTATTTAAGACTCAAGGCACATTGTATTTACATAAGGGTATAAGCAGATTAACTGTAATTCTTCTTATTTTGCATTTTATTTTTTATTATTACTCTTTATTATTACTCCTTGTGAAGTTCGATGGCAAGCTCACAACGAGTAGACAGTTTTTCTACGTCGGCAAGTCAGAAAATTAAACCGTTTAAAGAGTCTGGCATTGCTGGTAGTTCTGCTAATACAGGTGACAGGAGCTGAGGAAATAGAATGGTTTCAGACGCTGGTCAGAGAGAGAGGACGTTCCAGTGAAAGAGAGAGGCGTTCACTGTAATGTATGGGGTTTAGTTAGAATTCTATACACACAAAAGCAGTTTGGCCACCCTATGTTAGAAAATCTGAACGCAGAATTAACGCAGAACGCAAACTGCCAAAACGGGTAGCTCGTACCACTGCCTGCTAGGACGAGACTAGGAGAAGAGGGACGTAGAAAAAGGTCGAACCGTACCACAAAATCTGGGTCTCTAACACAGGCTTGAGGCTAATTCGGCACATGTCTACGTCAGCCAGTATGCACTGTTCCTTATAGCATTTTCTTAATTGTCTTTCAACATGAGAATCAGATAATTTACTGTAATTAATATTATCTCATGTTTTTTGTATGATTAATTTGTAATTCTAATTAATTCTCATGTCGCCATTTTGTTCTTAGTATCACTAAATATTCTACCGTATTTGTTTGTTTTGTTTTGTAGATATTTTTTTTTATTTCACACGGCACGCAAACAAGCAAGCGGGTTATCTGATGGAAAGTGGTTACCACCGCCTGTAAACATCACAAAGAACAGTGACGATACCATATTATGGAGAGGAGGGGGAATAGGGAGGGATGGGATAAGGAAAAAGGAGAAAATTTTGGATTTCCCGAACTAAAGGATTCGGTCTCACTCACAGAACGAAACGCATTGCTTATGCATTTACGTCGATATTCTGTGAGAGGGTGTTACTTCCCCGTAATGTATTATTTTGGATTTAGTAAACTTGTAAAAACAGTTAAAATCTTTGCAAAAAAGCAATCCGCTCAATACCTACTGATATTTCTATTCTCTTGTGGATAAGTATATTAAATTATGGCTATCATTGGTGCTAATTCTGTTGTACATTTAACTAAACTAATTTTGACAGGACTAGAAGTGTTGCTATCCTTGTCACTAATTGTAAACTAAGGAAGGACAACAACACCTTTGGTCCTGTCAAAATTAGTTTAGTTAAATGTACAACAGAACTAGCACCACTGTGAAAGTAAAGATAGCTTCTTACTAGACAAACTTAACTAAATTAGCTATGAAACAGAATGTGAAATTAAGCTTAAAACTTTCTGCAACTCACTGTAAGTTCCAAGCAATGTACCATGTGTTACTATGTAGATAAAGGTTATTTACAATGAGAACCTAAAGGCCTATTTAAGGCTAATTATCCACTCAAGTTCGTACATGCGAGGTGGCATTAAAAGCGCACACGCACTCACAAACGCGACCTCCAAATATTATGCAACATAACCTCGATACAATTATGCCTATACCTTTATATACTTACAAAACAAATAGGTAATAGAACATAGGGGAAAGACGGATCGATGGGAGATAGACTATATGATGGCAAAGACGATAAAAAAAAATACATTATTTTACAAAGTTCATGAGAGATCTATAACATATAACATGTCCTTTGATTTGAAGCACAGCGATGCTCGGGCGAGATTTTTCAAACTCATCCATACACCGACTATTAGTCAATTGCAGAAATACATTTTAATTTCACATTATATCTAAAGCCATCTTTTTTTACTTATTAAGAGCAAATATGTTTCTTACCTTACTTAGTTCTACTTAGTACAATCTACCGTCTGAAGTTAAGGTAGAAAAGACGATTTAAAAAAGGCTTTGTAATAGGCAAATTTTAAAAAATATATTTTAAAATTATTTCATTCATATTTGACTAAAGAAACGACGCTATCGAGCTACTCAAATGGAACTAAGCCGTTAGAGCCTTTGCATCTTTGTTGAAAGTCCCTACTGCTAAGGTCACAGGATCGCATGCATTCCTAAAAAGTCGTATGAAGGTGAACCAAACTGGCAGTTTATCATTAACCAAAATAAACCAAAAGGATTAATGGATCCAGAGGAATCCAATGATGATAAATAAGTATATTATTTTCTTTACATAGCATCAAATGAAGTCTGTCTGTCTGTGTCTCTACGTATGCTCGCTTATGTTGTATGCTTAGATTAGATCTGTAAAACTACGCAACGGATTTTGACGCATCCTACCTGATGACTACCGCTTTTATATAGTTTAAAACACAAGATTTTATTACATTACGTACTTTATACAAATATATTAATAGGAAGAATATGTAAATTCAATTCTTCTAGCAAATTTACAGAAATATAATTAATTGTTGTATACGCACGTATACGTTTATTTAAATGCAACCTAATATTATTAAGTTTGCCTTGTAGTTTAGAAAGGTAAGCGAGTGTTAAGGCCATGTTTCGATTCTTATTTCAATTAATATTTGTATAGAAAGGGTTTGACAGAAGTGTAATTTCATTTCCTATCAGAACTCATACTCTCAGTGAGGGTTTACTTTTAACTATAAATAACCAAATCTGCGGGTAATAAGCAATAAGCAATGAAGCTTATTGACGTCTCAGTGGAGAAACTACAGCTGTCTTGCTTGGAACATGGAACAAATCAGAAAGATATAAGGTATAAAGAACACCTCTGTGCAAAATTTCAGCTCTTCAAAGTCTTCAGCACTTTTTGTAACTATTCATAGACGGCGGTAAAGATTTTCCATGTGTTCGGCTTGATAAAAATATTGGATATAAATTACTTACATCGTGACTTTTCAAGGGGTTGCCATTTTTTGAGGAGGGAATCTAAGAAGCAGGAGCTTAATCGATTGGTGTAAAAAGCAATTTTTTTTTATATTATATTGCGTATTTTAGTAGGACAAGCCCGGTTTTTCGGCTTTATTGGAAGGACCGCCTGTTTTCAAGTTAAATGTTTTTCAAAAAAATACTACGAATAAATATAATTACGATAGAGTCATATCTTATATTGTTCTATAGAGCTTATTTTTTTTAAATGGCAACTACTTGTAAAGTCACCCTGTATAAAATGCTTTGTCCTAAATGATGGAGCACAGCTTAAACCACTGATCGTAAAAACATGAAACGTGGAGGGTGGGTTCTTAGTATGCATCCGATAAGAAAAGATTTTTCGAAATTCCCATGGGAAAGCGGGATTCATGCAAACGAAGTTGCGCGAGTTTCACTAGCAGAATAGTAGAAATAAACAGAGAAATTCGCATTATATTAATGGACTTTGGGTGCGGCTAATGTAAAGATCTGCGTGGCATTTCCCCATGAGGCGAGCCTCGCCTGCCGTGACCTACAAATTCGGGACTTAAATGGCCGACAAATTAAGATTAATAACAGCAATCTATTTTTAATTAACCTACAACCTAGCTTCCACCTAATCCCTATATCGATCCCATATCGCTCTTCTTTGTCCTGACTCCTGAATGATTATGCCAGTTTTCACCAACTTCTAGCGGTAGGATTATGACATCAAATGTCATAAAAATTGTTCCAGTTTGGTTATTCCTAACGCTAGGAGGCGTTGGTGGATACCTGTATAACTGTTGGCTCAACGCGCAGCCTAACCACTGCATGGACTAGCTCGACCACCAGTACCACCCTCTCACAGAATATCGATGTAAAACAAGGGCCCGATTCTACTAACACAAATGCACCAATGGACTCTCAATGGTATCTCAATCGTGTCTCAAAAGAATGCCGGTAGTGTATCAGTGGAATAGTTTTTGACATTTGTTATGGACTTAAACAATAACACTCAATGGTGTCTCAATCGTGTCTCAAAAGAATGGCGATAGTGTATCAGTGGAATAGTTTTTGACATTTGTTATGGACTTAAACAATAACATAATGTTTAACTTATTGTTTAAGTCCTTAGCAAATGTCAAAAACTATTCCACAGATACACTATCGGCATTCTATTGAGACTCGATGGAGACACCATTGAGAGTCTTATTGTTTAAGTCCATAACAAATGTCAAAAACTATTCCACTGATACATTATCGGCATTCTTTTGAGACACGATTGTGACACCATTGAGAGTCCATTGGTGCATTTATGCTAGTAGAATCGGGCCCCTGCAGTGATACAGCGGTCGTCACGTAAAATGATCCGTAAGTTATAACCGTCCTGCTTGGCGGTGGTGAGCCCTACGCTCCCGCAAAAGTCCGGTGTCTCAGCAAATGGCATCAATATGCCTTTAGCTGATAGAATAAAAAAAAAAACGTCCTGCTTCCATCTTCCTGTTTCCTTCCTCATGGGCAGCGCAGCGGTGATTGCTTCCATAAGGTGACCCGATAGCTTTTTTTTATTTTTTTATACCACACAGGTGGCAAACAACAAGCATACGGTCGGCCTGATGGTAAGCCGTCACCGTAGTCTATAGACGTAAGCAATACCGGGGGTATCACTCACGCGTTGCCAACCCTCCCAACCCCCCCAAGTGGAGCTCTGGAGACCTTACTCACCGTGGAAACACAACATGGCCGAGACCAATGCTATTTGGCTACGATCTTCTGTAAGGTGCCCCAGACGGGCTGCTCCGATTTGAGCGGATTATCCGCTGTGCCCTACCTCTCTTAAGCTCGTTGGTCCTGTTAGAAAATAATTATTTTTAGATGTTTTTTTTAATACCACTAAAGTGGCAAACAAGCTTACGGCCCGCCTGATGGTAAACGGTCACCGTAGCATATGGCTTACTACTACGCTTGCAACACCGGGACTATCATATCACCCTATGTTTGATGATGATCAAATGATTTACTTAAACAAAAGTCTTTATAATAATTCAAATAACACGAATGAATATTCAGCAACAAATAAAATGTTATTATAATAAATGCCTCGTTCGTACAACAATGGATGCCATTATTTTTAAACATAAAGTCAAAACATTCAAAAGTTTAATCACGAAACAATGATTTCAATGTGCGTGCGTAGTTTAAACTATAAATTAATGACCAAATAAATCGCTTATGTTCCAAACGCGGTAAATATTGCTTCGGCAATCATCGCATTTCCGAAAACAAACGAATGTTAATTTCCATTATCAAAATATTCGATTTTGTCGAATGCAATTGAAAGTTAGGAATGTAATGCCGGGCACAGACTGACGTTCATAGTCTGAACGCAGGGCTGCTGTGTTTTCTTCCTTTATCGAGCGCGGCGAGCACGAGTGGAATGTTCGGTTTGTTCGTGTCGTTTAGTTGTGCGCTGTTCGTGCGCACAAGGCGTTCACAGCCACACTATGGGAATTCTGTTACACATGTTACGTTACTACAGCAGTCTGTACCCGGCATAAGAAAGAATTTGGCAATCTTACGATATAATATATTTTCAGGATTATTGCAAAAACGCCAGTTTGTTTAGGACGATAAAAAACTGATACCCTGATTATTTAAGATGATGATTTAATACAATCTCTATCTTATTGGTCACAACACTCACAACATGTGCCTTCATTAATGGCTATAAACATAGAAAAATAAAGCAATGGCAAGAAAAGATTTTTTTATTCCCACGGAATAAAAAAAATCATCAGAATAGCTTTTTTGGGGTGTTTTGTAATATTAGGAATTAATTATTTTAAGAAATTAAGTGACGTATGTACAGAATAACTATCTTATACCTTTACATAAAGATGTTCCACCTTAAACATTCACTTGGTTATGATAGTTTAGGTTTTTACGGAAATACCCAAAATGTTCAAAAGTTAAACTCTTCTAAATTTTCGCCGCTGACAGTTGAATCATTGATGACTCACATTCCGTGACTCATACTAGGTAGGCAGTTAGACAGCCCCTATATATTTTATTTATTACCTAGTGATAAAGTAGCATGTTTTGGGGAAATTATTTCCTATGTTCCTTCATTTAATTAGCTATTTCTAATATAATTTATGAAACTCATTAAATGTTACGCAACCACGCTAGGGGGAAGGTTCTATTGTTTTTTTTTATGGTTACCACAGATTATTTAAAAACAGAAAATAACGCAAGCAAAATGTTTATTTTATACCACGTACCAATGTACAATACAATACAAAACACTTTATTGCACCAAAACAAAACATTAATACATGAAACTTAGAAACTAAACAGTACACTAGGCGGTCTTATGCGATTTCTTCCAGACAACCTCAATGGAAATGGACAAAGAAATTTTAAACGGGTTGCGTGGCACAACATAAAGTGAGACTAAAAATAATAATAATATTAATAAAATAAAAAATTAAATAACAAAAAACAATTCACAAGCTAGAACCACAAAGGTGCATCCGCAGCACTCTCACTACCTACTGCGCATGCATCCGTGCGGCCCCCAACCAGCGAAATAATAAAAATAAAAGTCTACTTAAATAATTATACTTACTAAATAATATAATAAATACACTATACATATATTAAATAAAAAATAAATATATATGTACATTTATTTTTTCTCGACAATACTCATTTTCACATCAATTAGAAAAGTCGCGTGAAAATCGGTCACGTGAAATTTTGAGCTGTTTGACGTCATTTGAATTGAATAAACAAAGTTTTCTACGATGCTCTAGAACATTGATTCCCAAAGTGGTCCAGATTGATTGGAGTCTCGACAAGGGTCTGAAAAGCTAAAATTATGTGCTTCGATAGTAGAAAACTAAAATATTGGCTTGACTTCAACTAACAATGTAGGCAGATAATAGTTTAAGAAGCTCAGCGACTGTTACTTGTGAAAGCGGTTGACAACACTAAAACGCAAATATTCTAACATTTTGTCTGATTTTGAGAATATGGTAGAAATGTAGCTGAAGGAGATCCACCGGACTCTGAAAGTGGTCTGAGAAAAAAAAGTCTGCGAACCTCTGCACTAGAAAAAAGTTTAAGAAAATAATATAGCATTTTCACTGGAAATGTGAAAACAACAATGACGGTAAACCTAATAGTAGAGCAACTGAGCCAGCTAATAAATACAATAAGGTTATGTTCTACATATAACACAGTCTATATTATGTAAAATATAATTTAGTTCTGGTTAGTGTAAGCAAGGCCAAATGCCTGCCGTTTCGCATTGTTTAAGCAAATATTGTATAAGTGATATTCGAAAGTGATTTTATGTTCCGCAAACAATATGTTTGAACACTCAATTTCTATAGAGTCTGTGTCCACACTGAGCGAGAACATGCTCGCCAGGCTGCCACGCGAGCTAAATGCTCGTGCTTTGTGGATAGCAATGGTCAATTAAAATTAGTATTTTTTCACAAATCACACAGTGCCTCACCTGGGTCTGAAACTAAGCTAGGCTTGACCTGCTTGTGTTATGGGTACCAGACGGCGGATATTATCATACTAATATTATAAATGAGAAACTGCTCGCCTATGCTATCTACGACCTGTTTCATAAATCACAGAGGGACCACTCACACATGCATGGAGGTCGCTTTATTGTAACTCTGCCGAAGAACAATATTCATTTTCTTAATGTATCTACCCACGTTTAATTTTCAATTTTTAATTTACTTACTTTTTTTTTGTTTTGTTAATTCTCATTTAAGTGACTTGTACTACGTCTTTATGAGAAATAAACTTCTTTAAACCGAAACTGAGTTTGTTTGTTTGTTATTCCTTCACGGCTTGACTAAGCAGCCAATCATTATGAAAATTTGTATACATATTGTCAGGGGTATAGAACCCAACATAGGCTAATTTTTAAATAAATAAAATAAAATGCTTGCCCCTGCGGGAATCGAATCCGCGCTCTCTGATGCCGAACGTAGAGTCACTACACACTTCGTCCTACTTCGCCTTCACTGTTCCTTTGTTCTCTAACTTCGTGAACTTCACTTCGCTCAACTTCCCGAGAATGTAGAGCTAACATTATAGATTACGAAATAGTAATGCAACCTTACTAAATCGACCTACGACGAACCTTATACCAATTAGAATTAAATTATACCACCCTTACGCCCCAATTACATAACGATTCCAATTAGAGTGTAATTTCTTTCATTGTTAATTACAATAGCACATAAAACAGCGGGGTTATTCGCATTGCAATTGAAATTAGCAGACCGTGAACCATAATGTCTTATTCACGAAATAAGTGTGAATTGACCTTTCTTAAAACATGCTTCATCATAGCAACCTATAATAATCGGCAGGGATATTAGGTCTCCCTTCAATCGAAGGGGATTAGAGCGTACTCTGCCACGCTGCTCGAATGCTGATTGGCAGAGGCCAGTGTTTCCAAGACGCCTGAAGGCCATCTAATTAATTGGCTTAACGACTGTCATCCATCGACAACAGCCGGAACTTACTGCTTAACGAGCCATCCGAAGCACGGAGAAACTCGAGATAACGAATCCCATCCCACGGGCAACGGTCTATTTAAGCAACGTAGACCGTATCCTCTATTTTTTAATTAGTACAAATACTCTTGCGGGTATTTTTGCTAATGAAAACAAACAACTTTTATTATGGGAACAACTATGAAATCACGAAAAAAAAATCAGCTGTTTCATACAAAAGTTCAATGCCTACTCGACCGTTTAGTAGAATTACCCGCCACAGTATTTGTACTAAGTAATTAAAAAATAGGGGTGTATATAACTTGCGTGTTCGTTATAGAATACGACACACAGCGACGCCAACGATCCTAGTCCTCATTGTTAACTAAATAAATAAATATTCTTGAACGAATCATACAACGCATTTAGTCCCAAACTAAGCAACTAAGCTTGTACTTGTACTATGGGTACTAGATTGCTGATAAATATACTTAAATACTTTTATTTTTAAATAAATACTTATTATACATACATAGAAAACGCCCAGACCAAGGCAAACAGACATGTCCATGCACACAAATGTTTGCCTTGAGCAGAATTCGAACCCGCGGCATTTGAGATACCATGACCATTGCTAGCCACTCGACCACCGGGCCTGTCAATTACAATGGAACTTAGAACAGTATTGCAATTGGAATTAGCAGACCGTGAACTATAATGTCTTGACGAAATAAGTGTGGATTGACCTTTGTTTAAACATGCTTAGGAATCTTAAACTTAAGAATTCGATGGAGTATTGGAGTTGTGTCGTTCGTGAATGCTCTTTAAGCAATCTTACAGCCAGTTTCTGAAAAGCATTTTGATTTTAATCTACAGATTCACCTCAAAATAAATTCGTCACAGAGTAAAAACCGATTGCTTTAATAAGGCCGCCTTACTACGAGTATATAGTCTACAAGCTTTTTTGCCCGCGACTTCGTCCGCGTGAAGTTCCGGACCCGTTCCCGTGGGAACCACATTGAATTTCGGGAAAAGCTATAGCCTATGTCACTCCCTGATAATGTAGCTTTCTACTGGTAAAAGAATTTTTGAAATCGATCCAGTAGTTTCGGAGCCTATTCAATTCAAACAAACAATCAAATCTTTCCTCTTTATAATATTAGTATAGATATAGTCTATAAACTTTCCATATGTTGTATTTATTTAAAGATGTAAGTATATTGCAAAAAAGTATATTCTCTCTCTCTCACCTATGAAAATTTATGACATTTTTTTTTTCAATTTATGGAGTGTACAATTATGACGAATGTATACAACAACCATACTCATCGTAGTTTTTAACAAATTGGCCTAAGTAAATAGGTTACTTTGACAAAACATGTTCTTATTTTTTTATTTGGCGTGAATCTACTACACGACCAAAAAAATGGTTTCCAGATTGACAACGAGATTTTGCTTGTAAAACCACTATGAAAACACTCCCGTAAATTAGTATTTTAACACAATTTGTAATACTGTGGTGGTGCTACTTTACTTGTCTTAGCTATACTCTATACTAATATTATAAAGAGGTAAAGTTTGTGTATTTGTTAAATTGTAAGGGGTAATCTCGGGATCTACTGAACCGATTTTAAAAATTCTTTCACCAATAGAAAGCCACATTATTGCTGAGTGTCATAGGTTATATAAAAAACCAAAAAATAAAAAGGCTTTTAACATTATGCCCAACGAAGTGGGCACGGGTCAGCTAGTTTATTTATACTCTAAGCACAGCTCTAAGGGTACTACTGTCACGTCACACGCGTTTCCTGAAAGGGCTTGGTACAATTTTTATTATAATGGTTACATTTCACGGAAGCTTCAGTCGTTTAATTTATTATGCTTATTTATTAATTACTAGCGGACTGCCCCAGCTTCGAACGGCTTTTACTAAGAATTCCTATTTAAAAAAAAAAAATATAGCCTATGTTACTCGGGGATAATGTACCTTCTCGACGGCGAAAGAATTTTTGAAATCGGTCAAGTAGTTTTTGAGTTTAGTCACTACAAACACATACACACACACACTTCTTCTTCTTCTTCTTTCAGCCTGTCATCACCCATTGTTGGGTATAGGCCTCTTCATGGGCATGCCTCGCTATCTTCCGACGACCGGTTCTTGGGCGCCACTCCGCAATCTTACGCGTCCAGCGACCATCATCCCTCCTACTCATGTGGCCTGCCCATCTCCACTTTAAACTGGACACTATTAAAGCGATGTCAGTAACTCCAGTGCGCTTACGTGTATTGTTTTGTTTGGGATACGGTCAATGAGCGAGATGCCTAGCATTGCTCGCTCCATGGCTCTTTGCGCCACACACACACACACACACACACACACAAATACAAATCTTCCCTCTTTATAATATTAGTGTCGATAAAAATCTGATTTTTTTTAAATGTTTATATGCAATATACGCCTTCAGTCAGCTTGAAAACACAATTCTGCCATTCCACTTTGGAGCAGCGTGGCAAAGTACGCTCCAATGCTCTAATCCCCTTGCGATTGAAGGGAGACCTCGTATCCCTGCAGTGGGATGATTAGGTATGGGTTGATATGATATGATGATTCATATTTCAAATTTCCAAGACACACTCTACCATAGAGTCGGCATTCTCTTTGTTTAAATGCCCATGGTGTTATATAACGTTATTTAACAAAATTGTAACATTTTTGCACAAAACACAACAAACTGTTTGTAACAGTTATAAACTTTTTGGAGTGGTAGAGCAATTATTACGAAATGGGCTAGGTCGATCGGGTTAGTACCACCCTCTCACAGAATATCGACGTGAAGCAGCAATGCGTTTCGTTCGGTGAGTGAGATATCTACAAGTCCAACTCCTTCCCTACTCCCCCCTTCTTTCCCTTCTCTTCCTCCTTCCTTTCCTCCAACCTCCTTGGTGGACAACGCATTGGTAGCGCCCCTGGTGTTACTGATGTCCATAGGCGGCGGTGACCGCTTTCCATCAGGTGGCGCTTGCTTGTTTGTCTACAGTATGACATAAAAAAAGCTTTGCATAGTTTTTACTATACTTATCATACAGTTTTTATGTTCAATTTATTATTAAATGTTCGTAAGTTCACACGTAATTTTGCTCCTTGGAGACTAATTAAATACCTCTTAATTTAATTAAAAGGGCAGGGTTTTTAACCGGATTTTACAATGAAGTTGATTACTACATTACTGGGAACAATTACGAATTTTATTAACAGGAAAATATAATGGACATAACATGGGGTTATTGGGGTTCCCAATTGATTACAAAATCTATAAGTACACAGAAATACACAAATATTTCAAAGCAATTATAGTTCAGGGAATAAGAATACAGTATTTTTTTTTAATATGACAGAGGATGACAAACAAGCTAGCTGGTCACCTGATGGTAAGCAGTCACCGTTGCCTATGGACATCCATAATAGGTGCAAAGAAGGAATGAAAAAGGAAGGAAGGGGGAAGAAAACCAGAAGCAGGACAGGTACTAGGCCAGGACACTATTTTGAGGACTATCGTCCAAAATAGTGATCAAGAGTTCTCATAGAAATTAATTGTTATTCGAAACCAGATAAGGACTGTTCATTGCTAAATTTATGCTATGGAATAGATGATTCAGTCTATCTATACCGAATGACTGCATTTGATGACATAATATTTGGAATATGAAATTTTTTCACGTTCTCCTTCTTCTTTTCGTGTCAATGACACACTACTGACAATATGTTCAGCTAGTAAGATGGCGTTATCAGATCTAAGATAGATATATAGACTAAATACTATAATATTTTAATTTTAAGATAAAATATCGACATTTTACCTTAGACTTAGACTAACGAAACCGCAACTTCGTTTGCATGTCATGTATCCCAACGTCATACAAAGTACACACCCTCCAAGTAAAGAAAGAAAGAATGAAAGAATGAAAGAAAGAAAGAAAGAAAGAAAGAAAGAAAAAAAGAAAGAAAGAAAGAAAATCAATTTATTCTGTACAGCACATAAGACACAAAACAACAACAGCATTTTCAAATACAAACAGAAACATTCACACAAAACAGTTACACATTAAAACAAAATACAAGTACCTAGCCAATGAAAAAAGTCTATATGTGCATCACAGCCGCAAGTCGTAAGGTCTTTACGATCAGCGGTCTCTACGATCAACCAAGGATGTGCGTCGATCCGTCAGACAGTTAGTTGTTCAGGACAAAGCAATATTATATGTATAGATGAGAAAAATTTTAGTTTATATGACTATTGAAATTTTCGACAAAAAAGATTGACTAGGAAGGATTGCGGGCAAAGGATACGGTTGGGTAGGCCATCGAGCCATACGTATTACGATGGTTCAATCAAAGAAAAACAAGACTGTATCAATATTATTCAGGACTTTGCAGTACGTGTCTAGAAAGTTAGCGTCTATTCCAATTTGCGAACCACTAATAATTTACACAAATATCAAGTTATTGACACAGAAATCTAGCGAATCGACATAAACATATTTATGGGAAAAGCCCTGAAACAGAATCAATATTACGAAATGATTTGTACTGACTGAACGCACAGCCGAACCCAGTACCTTATCGTAGAGACCTGAAACTCAGAGGATGTGTTTTTGTATGACGTAGGCATCCTATAATGTTTTTTTTTTGGAAAATCTGAAGGTGAAAAGGGGGGACAAAATTGTATGAAGCAACGTGATTTCTTGGTACAAATTTTGCATACACATTCTTGAACAGAATTGATGAAAGACGTGTTTCGTATTTTATTGAAATTTCATCCCTTAACGGGGTTACAATGCGGAAGAAAGTTATTACAACTAAATGATTGTAATGGAAAACAATGTAAGGAAATATGCATGTCCAAGAAATGAGGTTAAAAACTCAAAGCTCATCGTAGGTGGCGTCACTGTTGACTGTTCCAAGACCCGCCATATTGGTTCATTGTTTAAGTTTGATGTGAGAGTAATTGCTAAAAATCATAGAAATGTAAGCGACCTGGAGTGTAATTACGATTGAAGGAGGAACTGCGGAAACGGAAAGCCAAGACAACTAGCAAAAAAGCCTTATAAATTGAAAGGTAAATAATTTACAGGCATTATTGTGAATTGTAGGTTTTGCTGTTCTTTTTATTTATTTCAATTTCTTTTTGTAGACTGGAGGCGTACGATGGAAATTACCTCATCGAAGTTGAAGACGAACTTGAGGATGATATTCCTGAAATTTCTACCATGGATAAGTTCAGAGATATTAATTCCAGCAATAATCTTCCACCACTCTATAAACTACACATTCAAGAGTTTGCAGACAGGTAACAAACCATACATTCATGATTTCCTTATTGTTCCTTGTTATTTTAATGTTTCAGATAGAATTAGACATTTAATGATATACATGTTGTTTCAGATTTCAAGCAACACTGAACGGGAGATACACTACTGTATGAAAGTAGAAGCTTAATAACCGTGAGAGTTGCCTTTGAGGAAAGTTATATTTATTTCCATGCGCAATGCAAAGCCCAAATGAAGAAGCTTCTTTAAATATCATTCTGTTAAAAATGGATAATAGTGGCATGATAGTGGAGTCACTGCGAATGTGCAACTGGAAAAGGAGTAGAAGCACACTGTAAGCATGTTTTTACAGTTCTCCATGGCATAGAAGATATAGTGCCTACTAAAACTATAATTTTGTACAAAATGTGCACAGAACAATTGATGACATTTAAAAAACCGAATAAAGTATTCTATAATTCCCCGATGCAATCCCGTTTTACCAGGAAAATATAATGGACAATTATGAAGGATATGTCAAAATCCTAGCAGTTTCTCCTGTACTACTAGTAGTAAAATGGCTTATCTCCAAGTAATCAAACCTGCCAATCCATATGCTATTGAAATGGACCATGATTACTTGGAAATATTTTCTTATACTTATGAGTATTACCTTTGTAAAGTTTTTGTTAAACCTATTTTTAAACCACTAATTTTAACAAATATCTGTATAAAAATTATGATTTTTGATTATGACAGTGTAATAAAACAAAATTAATACCTATTATATAGTTTTATTTTCTTATACCTATGAGTATTACATAATACACTCTAAAATTACAGCATATATGACACAAAACATGTTTTTGAAGTTATTTTGAGTTTGGACCCCGCTAGACCCAGGAGGATCAGTAAAAGAAGTTTCATTAGCATCACATTCATTTTGAGTTTGGATCCGGTTAGGTCCTGGAATTGGATCACCACGAGACGTTTCAATACACCTTACACAGGGCACAGCACTTTTCTTTAATGTTCGGTATAAATTTTCATTGTCTGTTAATTACTTTTAATATTATAATCTTCAGATCTAAATTGGGCAGCACATAACCTCGACGATTTACTGGATTTCCAATTTTTCCTTCGAAGAGCCTTTTCCCACAGTTTTCTTCGTTTTATTTCTTTGGAAAATAAATAGATTGGAACATTTTTACAATCGATAGCTGCACAATGAGTCATATTTCGGAATTATTTAGAAAACAAATATGATGTTTACAAAAATAGTATGGAAAATGACAGCTAGCTGTCAAATGTTTGGAACAGTCAACAAAGCGACATCTGAAGTGAGCAAAAGGCAGTTTTTAACCTCATTGTTGGTATACTTATTTTTAACGTGTGACTTTACTAAATATAATCTATTGTTTCGGCTCTTACTTGTGGACGGATCAGAGTCTACTTCTCTACCATAAATAAAGCCAGGAAACAGGATAATATTAAGAATAAAAGAAAACTTACATAATTTAACGTTTATATCATAATAGTATTTTATTATAATTTTAAAACGATAAAATATTGGTCACTCGTTTATCCTTTTAAAGTTTTACAATGACTAAGAGGAAAATCCTTGTGGTACCTAATTGGCATTATGTTCGAAGACTTTCAGATCTTTTAAGACGTGAACGTGACAGATAAGATGAATTTCCCAGATGTTAAAAAAATACTGACTAAAAACCTGGCTGTCTGCCAACTTAAAGTTTTATGTATTAGAAACTACCTAGATTTTAATTTTAGGCCTAGTTCAGATGGTCGCCGTAGACACACAATCATCTATATGTGAAACTAACATGAATTGGATTTGTGGTTATAAGAGTATCGATTGATAAATCGGAGTCAGTGACATCTAGTGAAGTTTTGAGAAACTTAATTTTCATTACGTTCGGGTCACTTTGTCCACGTAAATGAAGATAATTTATCCTGATGTCCGATTTAAATTAAACAAAGCCCATATTTTGTTAAAAGTCAAGCTCTATCTTCCTGTAGTGTAGATAGAAAGACAAGAAAAATACTTTATTTACTTACTTATTTATTTACTTTCATTGTTCCCTATCCATTTTTGCTAAATATGTTCAACTAGTGAAACCCGTTTGCATGTATTTATTTATGCACAGCAGCGCCACCTATATCAGACTTGATCAAATCCTACGAGAATCGCGTATTTTTCGGGATAAAAAGCACCCTGTGTGTTAACACCTTCCTGTAGGGACTCGGTTTTCGCGGTACCGGCACGTGCCCGGCCGCTTCTCTCCAATCCGTTCGCCTTCCCCCAGTGTCGCCATAGGCCGAGGTTCGAGCCCCCCTCTGGGGCGCCCCTAGGCAGACACTGTAAAATTTTTGGCGGTGAGAGCCCTACGCTCCCGCAACAGTCCGGTGTCTCAGAAGAGGGTGTTAGTACACCCAAACTGAAATTTTCAATTAAAAAAAAAAAAAAAAAAAAAAAAAAAAAAACCAAGGTATCAGCTACCTACATACTAGAGATTCCAAATTTGGCATGTAGGTTCCTTATAAGGACCGGCACCGGACCGGAACGGATCGGACCTGATCGGACCGGAAGGAACCGCACTGTACGGGGCCGTGCCAGACCGGATCGAACCGGACCGGACCGGAATTTGTTTCTGAAGAAAAATTTGCTAATTGGCATGTAGGTTCCTTAAAAAAACCGGACCGCCCAGACCGGACCGAACAAACCGGACCGGACCGGAATTAGTTTTTGGGGAAAAATATGCTAATTGTTAGTAGGCCACGCTGGCGAAAAAGCTAGTCATAAATATTGGTCCAGCCATTTGAGCGTGAAGAAGTAACAAATATACACATAACTTTCGCCTTTATAATATTAGTAGGAAGTAGGATGTATACAGACATGCCGGGGTCAAGTGTTTTATTATATGTATAGATTATGTGTGCGTCTTAACAATTCGATTTCACACAATATTATAAATGAATGAGGTGTGTAATTACTTGTATTGTCATCATTTCGGACACAAAATGACCACTGGGAAAAATGGCGAAAGAAGAGTTACTTACGGCCTTTTTTCCATTTCAAAAAGTATAGTGTCGTGTAAGTAATTTGCTTTGATTTTATTTATAAGTAAATTATAACAAATTAGTCGGATTTAAAATAAATAATTAAGCAATCAAGTCGACCATAACACATTTTAATTGTACAACTGATTGTACACAAAACGCATGAGTTACAATTTGTTCACGCTTTAAACATTAATTAACTTCAACGTAGGTATGAAAACTAATGGTTTTTAGGGTTCCGTAGTACTACAAGGAACCCTTATTTCGTCATGTGCGTCCGTGATCTAGCGCCTAGACGCTTAATGCTAGAAAGCTGTAATTTGGTATGTTTACACATATTACAGCTTTCTAGCATTAAGCGTCTAGGCCATGCCAACAAAGTGCTGATACAAAAAAAAACAGCTTTTTTTGGGGTGCCTCCCCTACATGTAAAGTGGAAATTAACTTTTTTTTCGCGCCCAGCCCACCCCATGTTATGGGATATCGTTAGATAGGTCTCTTCAAAACATCCAGGGGTGTGGGAAGATCATTTTCGATACAATGATCCGTTTCGGAATTATTTACATTTATCGTGTCAATTTTCGTTTTGCACGATGGTCCCCCCCTCCCTCTATCTCAGAAAGTCTTATGTTTAGAAATTTGAAAAAAATCATGGTAGTAGTCCATATCCTGAACCTTCAAGGAAAACTATTACGGTTAAGTAGGCACTATTAGTTACCGAGTAATAGCCGACGAAGTTATGAAGTAAAATTTCTTTGACGAAAACGTACAAATGTCACAGAATATGGCATTCTACTCATTTGCAAGCAAGAAATGCGTAGCCGATACGGAACCCTACATTGTGCGTGGCCCGACACGTACTTGCCCGGTTTTTCCATCTTAATCCCTTTTCCGTTAGTGGTGTGATTTCCGGGATAAAAATTGCTTGCAATTTCTTGTAGATGCAGACGCGGCCTTAAAAACGAAGTGTAAATTGACCTACGCCTTCAGTGCCAATTTTTAAGTAAGGTTGTTGGCGACCGGCATCGCTAATAGCACACACAATAGGGACTCTTTAGGCAATATTCTTTAAATTATCAGTACTCCTTTTATATCCATATCCATACTAATATTATAAACTAGTATATCCCTCGCAACTTCGTTTGCGTATATCTTTCCCGTGGGAATTTTGAAAAATCCTTTCTTAGTGCTCCCCTACGTTATAAAAGGAACCCCTGTGCAAAATTTCAAGGTTCTAACTCTAAAGTTTAGGCCCTGCGTTGATATGTCAGTCAGTCAGTCAGCTTCTCCTTTTATTTATATAGATGTGAAAGTGTGTGTTTGTTTGTCCTCCCTTCACGTCGAAGGTAATGAACGGATTGATAAGATTTTTTTATTGGGGATAGTTTAAGGTCTGGAGAGTGACATAGGCTTTTTTCCCCACGGGATAAAGAGATTCCCATGGGAAAAATTATTGACATTTCCCATTGACCACGCCGGCGGTGCCGCGGGTAACAGCTAGTTTCTTATTTTTTATTGTTTTATAAAAAAAACATACACAACAATGATAAAAAAGAAAAAAGATGTCGCTCTCTATCAAAAACTACTTCCTACTCCGACTATCTTCTTTCTCATTAAATTCGTTGTGAGTTCCAAGACAGCTGTAGTTTTCTTCCCCGGGACGTCAATAAGCTTCATTGCTTATTGTCTATCTGAGGTCGCCGTTGTTGATCTTGGCTACACAGGAGACACAATGGTGGAAATGTGTGGTGGGCTTTTCTCTATCAAAAAGCTCTTACATTAAAACTTATTGTCAAACAATTTACTTTATTTTATTGACAAAATCTCAGGTATTGTAAAAGTTATAGTTAACTAGGTATCATACATACTAGGGTTTCTTTCCCGGGTTCCCGATCCCGGGAATACCCGGGAAAACTATCGATCCCGGTCCCGGGAAAATTCAGTCGGTAATTCCCGATCCCGACTTTCGGGAAATAAATCAAAAGTTTTGTATTACGCCCTGCGGCCGCACTTGTCAGTTATTAATTCGTTGGCTATGCAAAGAGGATAGTAATATTGGTAGGTATAGAGTGGCAACTCCGGGGTGAAATCGGCATCTATGGAAGGTGCTGCCACCGCAGGGGTGGGTGAACTAAAATTGTAAGACTTAACAAGGATTTTCAACTATTTGATGCCTCCCGGAAACGTACCCCGAATCTGGAGTTACTGTACAAAGCTCTGTTGTCTATTAAACCGACATCCACAGAGAGTGAAGAGCGTTTTATAACATAAAATTTACAGAAAGGAGTTCAAACGTAATAATGCATTTTTTTAATAAATTCCCGATTCCCGGGAATTCCCGGGAATACATATTTTTCGTTCCCGAGTCCCGGGATCGCAAAAACCCCGGGAATTGAGAAACTCTAATACATACTCATAAAAAAAAACAAAATGAACTTACGACAGTTGATGGTTTGAGTGACTAGCCATGCATGACTACTTGATCCCAAGGGATCCCTCAAATCCCACACAAGATAAATAAAAACAAAACAAGTCAATCAATCATACTCTTTCTGTTGGTTTAGATGTTTACAGTGTATTGACTATTGATTAATTGCAGAAATTTGTTTAACCTTCCTCAGGAACCACTCTATCGCTGGTGAAAAGAATGAAAACCGTTAATGAAAAATGAAAAGGTTCAGTAGTTTTTCAGTTTATCGCGAACAGACAGACAGACGACGTGACGCCGCGGATGACTTTGCGTTATATTAGTAAGGGTTCTAACACTTGCTTATATAAAAATAGATGGCGCTGTTTGAATATTTCATTCAACTTTAATTTTCAATAAATCATTTTAATTACAACAATTTGCATTAATGAATTGGCGGAACATTTTTTTTTTAATCCTGTAGTAGTTTTTTTGTGACAGAGGAGAACAAACAAGCTAGCGGGTCACCTGAAGGTAAGCAATCACCGCTGCCCATAGATATCCACGACTACAAGATCTTGGATGCGTTGCCCACCTATGAAGGAATGAAAAAGGAAGGACGGGGTAAGGAAAGTGAAAATGGGAGTAGGAAGCAGGACGGTATCAGGGATCCGGCTCTCTCACTGATCGAAACAGCGGCATATCACATATATTCTGTGAGAGGGTGGTACTGCTCCAGAGTAGCCCATTTACGAGCCACTACCAGTTCATAGCAGTGGTTAATTCCAAAGATTCTAAAAATATTATATCGCATTTAATACCATTTTTATCAGTTCCGACTACGAAACACGATTGTTTCACGACGAATATATAAAGCGATGTGAATAAATTAAATTCGCAACTCATATAAAAATGGCAATAATAAAAAAAATATCTTACATAACTTAAGATAATTATTAAATAATTCTTAAAACTAACCTTTTTGATGGTTCCCGGTAAACAAAAACAAACAATAACACCTTTTAGAGTTCTTGTAAATTCGAAAATAATTTTACGTCTACACACGTGCACTATGCTCGGCCGGCACAAGAAAACTGAGGTAACTTAACAGGCTTGATTGCTTACGGAGATACAGCGCCACAAACTTATCTGTGCTGGTGCCGAAAACTAGAACCAATGAATACCTTGACAATTACCTTCAATAGCTTCGATCCTAGCTCCCCCGCCAGTAGCATATATAAGTTTGTGGCATTTTACGTTGAACCACGCTGCCGAATAACAGGTCCTAGCCTTCACTTTTTCCAACACAAGGCATTAGAAAGAGACGTATACAGCCATAGTATAATTGCAAACCAGTAAGCCGTTTCATAGTAAAGCTACAGGTCGCATACCGTCATGTGAAGGTGAGTAAACATTTTGGGAGTTCCGAGACATTCTTAAACTTTTTCTATTTATATTTTGTTATAGTGAATCATTGTGGAATATCCAATTTCAAATTTCCTATCTCCATATAGAGTAAGCAGTACTGTTGGCACCCCCAGCCCTACAATGATTGGTACCATTATATTTACGGGCAGATACATATTAAGAAAACCCTGGTATAGGTAATTAAATGTGGAAAAGGAGCTCAATAGCCCGATGGTGTGTGTCACTCTAAAACTAACACGCAAATTAAGCAACATTGACCATAGCCCGAGTTTGAATGGGTTTCGTTATTTTGAGCTTCTCCGTGCATCTTCGGTCCCGGCTGTTGTCCATGAATGACAGTCGCAATGCCAAGGTGGTGGCCTTCAGGCGGCTTGAAAACACTGGCCTCTGTGAATCCGCATTGCAGCAGCGTGGCAGAGAACGCTCTAATCCCCCTTCGATTGAAGACCAGTCTCTGCAGTCGATTATGGGTTGTTATGGGCAAACTTACCCTATCTGTTACACTTTTATAAATGTAACTAGAATATGCATCTGGGACACGTATTTATGTTATTAAACATGGATACAAAATTTCCGTCCAGCCTTGTAACGAAATGGAAACCCACTGTGAGCTGTCGCATAATTTATATCTATGTAAACTAAACCTTATTCGCTGTATATTATGATGAACAACATGGCATGAAAAGCAGTCGCCGATATAAAAAATAACATTTCTAGATTACACCGTATAGACTTCGAGAAAAATAGTTTTAGATTTTTTTAATCAACATTTACCGAGAAAAAAAATTTAAAGCGTAAGGGTAGCGAAGCGAGTAGATTTAGATCGTTTTGGCAAGTGGAATACGAATCTCCTATAAATTTTCTAATAGCGTTATCCTACACAACCAACAGGTGTTGTCTACCTACTTTTGGTCGTTACAATCGTCAATGACTCTGAACCTCAGTCTCACCGCATTAGTTCCGAACATCTCAAAACTAAGTACCTTTGATAGCATGATTAAGTTCCTAAGCGAAACAAGCAAATTACCCGTTCCCATGGGAACTTAAAAAAGCCTAATAGTGAGGATACAGAAATAGATTTAGGAATAAAATAAAAATCAAAGAAATATTTCTTTACATAATATTGATACCTGATAAGTGACGGACAGACGGCATGGCCAATGATGTGGCGTTCTATTAGGGTTCCAAGCACAGATATATACATAAATTCTGAACGAGCTGTTACCCGCGACTTCGTCCGCGTGAAATGTTAAAATAAGGATAGCACCTTTTCCTAACATGCGATTTAAATGAAACAAAGCCTATATTCTGCTCCATCCCGAGCTCTATCTTCCTGAAAACAGCATTAAATTCCATTCAATAACTTAGAAGATGTGCGCGTTCAAACAGACAAAAAATAAAAAATAATTTTTTTTGCTTTTATTACCTTACTCTAACTGTTCCCTCTCCATTTTTGCCAAATATGTCCAATGTACAGACATATCGGGGTCTACTGTTTTATTATATGTATAGATATACATATGTATAATATATTGGTGCTAAGTTTACTAGGGAATCCTGAAAAGTTACCTCTTTACGTTGTATAAAAATCAAGTCACGCTGTCTGTACCTATGTATGCCTAGATCTTTAAAACTACGCAACGCATTTTGATGCGTTTTTTTTTAATAGATAGATTGATTCAAGGGCAATGTTTATGTGTATTATGTGTATAATACATTCCGAAGTTTCCACGCGAAAGCGGGATACAATACACGCAAACGAAGTTGCTCGGGTTTCGCTGTTCATTAAAAACCAGTTCGCGTGAATCTGTCGAGTCATTTTTACGCGATTGATTAACTAACAGTCGGTTTCCGAAACTCATTATTAATTTTAATTCCACGATTATGTCTCAAGCTATATTTCTTCATTAGTTTGACAATTGACAGCTATAATAAAATTTATATCATTAACGTGTAAACAATTTTAAAAATTCACTTATTTTTTTTTTTATATCTCTAAGGTGGCAAACAAGCTTATATTACCTGCGCTATGTTGGCGATATTTTTGGACTCTATTTTTATCTTAACCTAATTGACCTGAACTTCCGGCTTAAAATTACAGGTAGGTAACTAATTACTCAAATGTTGTGGACCAATGAAATACGCTAGATCATAGAGTATTTAACTTTTTGGAGAAACCTAATGCTGTTAGCGGTCTTATCGAAAGACATCAAAGACAGCATAATAATCTAATCTAGAATATATTAATGGTTTATATGGTTGTATACATTTATATACATGGTTAAATATGATGGTTTAAGCAAGGAAATAATGGTCTAGTATTCAGTAAAAAAAAATTAAATTGTATTGTAAGTAGTTAGAAAAATTTGCTTACCTAATACATAAATTCATCCATATTGATATGTGAGACGCGTTGAATCGCCCTTCCCATCGCACGCCTAAACCTTTTTTTCTACTGACGGATGGCTACTACAAGAGAGGCGCATTTTACCGAGTATTTCTCAATTTAATGCCTTTTTTTTACTGAATATTAGACCATTATTTCTTTGCTTAAACGATCATATGTAACCTATTGAGTCGTGTGTTAAAAGAAGTTCATTCATTAATTAAGACCTTATCTAATATCTATAAACTTATTTAAAAGAAAGTCGTGTTAGTTACACCATTTATAACTCGAGAACTGCTAAAGCGATTTGGCTGAAAATTGGTGAAGAGGTAGTTTAGAACCAGGAGAAGGACATAGGATACTTTTTATCCTGTTAGGGTAGGGTAGGGGTAAGTAGTTAATTATTGGTGATTTTGGATCTAGTAGAGATCCAGTTCCAGAGTCACCAATAATTAACTTGTTTTCATCTATTCAAATAACTATTCATCTATTCAATCAACTTCGTTTTCATCTATTCAAATAATCATTCATCTATTCAATAATTTTTCGTTTTCATCTTTTCAAATAACTATTCATCTATTCAATCGTTTTCGTCTTTTATTTATGTAAGTACTACAGTAACTTGTATTAATAAGTAGGTATTCTGCAATCCGGAGTAATATCCTGATTTTATAGTGCAGTGTGTATGGCTGACGGCTGACTTCTCCAAATATTAATTCTCTAAGCTCTAGACGGATGTTATACAATTAACAATACGGTTAGATGATACCTTTTTATATTTTATTATAAATACAATACTTCCTTTATGTTTTAATGTTAGCCAACGCACTGCTGTTGATAATGTGAACTACCATTCATAATGCTATGCTGTGTACTTATTTAGAATTTCTATTTGACGAACATCGAAATAGTTCTTCTAACTGGTTATCCGGGAAGTTCCCGGTATAACTATCCACGTTATAAAGTAATCTATCAAGCCGTTTGTCCATGACAGAGTAACAAACATCTATACAATCCATTTTTACAGACTTTCGTGTTTATAATTTTTTACCATACTTATTTGATGCAAGTAAATTATTATATTTTAATAATTACTTAATAAGGATTACCTTAATTGGATTACATAATCCTTCACTAGATAAATTAATATAAGTTGTGGTATACAAAAGTTGGCGGACTTTATAAATAAATAAATATGTACTTATTAAACAATTTCTCTGGCTGGCGCGTACAGTCGGAAGCGAAACTATATAGGTATTCCTTATTAGTTTACTACATCGATGTTTACTACAAACCCAAAAAAAGAAACAGACAAGTCTGAAATACAAGAGTAAGGTATACTTAGATATTTCTGTACATTGTGTAATACCTTTACATATTGCTAATCATAAACTTGACTCACTATTGTAATTCAATTAGTACAATTTAATTGTTTGTTAAAAACCATGACGTAACCAAGTTAAAATATCCTAATAAAATTGTACAGTGACCTCTCATTAGAACCACGGGTCAATTATTACAGTCCGTTCCTAATACGGTTCAAAGCATGTCAAGGAATTTATGTTTAATGCTTTAAATTAAATTGTGTATATTTATGTACAGACATGCCAACTGCATTTCTGATTGTCAAGCGCAGGTCACATGCAGTCATGCACTGCACACAGCTCTTTGGGCTCAATTGGGCCTCGGACTGGGAGCAATTAAGACTTCAGTCTCAGAACAAGGAAACTTCAGATACTCGTATCACAGCTTAGAGAAAGGATGAATTCATCCTTTCTCTAAGTATCACAGTATTTCATTAAGCTCAGATATTTTTAAAAATAATTCAACTCTCTATTTACTTCCAGCCAGTTGCCTTAACATATTTTTTTTACGATCTGTATGATGAGTATTTTATAAATCTAACTTCATTCAAAAGGCAGTACAAATTTATTACAATGTCTGTTCATCTATTTATTTAAATATAATTTGTTACATTACTATGTAGCTAAGAAAAAAGTAGTAAAATACAAAATATTGTAAATTCAAAATATACAGGTACCGTACAGGTTGCCAATAATAAAGTAAACGTCAGTGTAGGAACTGTCAATGTTATGTCAATGTCATAAAATGTCATTGTTGAGTTGAGTGGAGTGGAGTGAAGAATGTTTTTATTTTGGCTTGGCGATGAAAATTTAAATATATTTTACAATACCTAATGTGTTTGTACTACAAACTTTGTAGGTACTTGCTTTAAAAATATCCACATTACATTGAAATAATAATCTTTCTCAGTACAAAATAATATACTCACATAAAACGCGAATATATCTCCTATAATCAAATTTGAAGATATTTAAAAATGGGTGCTGCTATGATAACAAAGATTACTGGGCTGTTTTTATCAATTATTGCCGGTGTCTTGTGTTATCCCTGTAGTATTGATGTAAAATTAAACCACGAGCTAATTGAAAATAGTGGTTTTCACAGGTAATTATTGTATTTTGTAACTATAAAGGAGTTAATGAAATTACATGAAATCTTTTATGAAATTCAGAGAGTTGGCCTTCACCAGGGAAGTTCTGTAATCATATTTTTTATATTATTTCAGTAGTATTCAGTATGTTTTAAATAAGGAGGTATTCAGTAGACTGCGGAGATTAGGTTTTGTACAATAACTGCTAATCCATACAAAAATAAACCCTTCTATTTAGATACGCTGTCTCGATACTTCAATGGATCCTAAGACTTAATATCCTACTCTATAAAATACCACCATTTCGGAGAGAACATGCCTGTGACGGCCTACTTTCTAAAATAATCATTTCAGAAAACAAAATGACCACTTTTAAAAGAAGAAAAATGTAATTTACAGTTACCAAAAACCAAAGCGATGCTACAACTACTTAATAAATTTATACATTTTTATAATTTTCTAAATGTTTTTGCAATACTTCGATAACCTTTGTAAGGCTGGAATGGAATATGTTTAACAGTAAGATAGCTAAATATAAAGCCCAAGATACCTAGTTGTTGATAATTATTTTATTCCACATTTTATAGATTAATTATGATTTTTTTTCAATATTCCAGGAACATGACATATTCAATAGCATTCTTGAGTGATAATCAGAATTGGCTGTACAAAGACTGCATAGTGGGGCTGGAGCAAGTCTTTCCTCCTGGCATTTTTACAAACCCCGATGAACTGCTAGGGTATAGACAGAGTCACAAGGTAATTTTTAATAATTTCATACAAGTAAAACACTTGTAATGTTAATAATATAAGAGAACAGATAAATAATAAAATAAAAAACAGTTATGGTAAACAAAAAAATACAATAATAATTAATCACAGTCCCTGCGCTGCAAAAGCCACACAGGGCACCCAAATTTTCCAACCACAACATATTATACAGGTGACAACGGAAGACAAGTTTCAAAGGTTGGGTGGACTGATGCCTAAACAAGAGAAATCTTGTATTTCAGGACTTCAGTGCATCTGCGGTGTGATACTGTTACAGTACTTATGTAACAATCAAACTTACAAATTTTAATATGACAACAAACTTAATAATATAATATATAATAACTATAATATAAAAATTAATCGCTAAAAGTGTTGCTAAGCGCAAATCTCGAGAAGGGCTAAACCAATTTTGCTAATTCTTTGGTGGTTCTTACGGAGAGAAAATTAAAAAAATTCCCACGGGAAAGCGGGTAGGGTAGGGCAGGGGTAGGACAGTGCCTCTAAGGCGGAACAAAGTTCGCTGAGTCAGCTAGTATTTTATAAATACTTGTACTTTCCAGCACTGTCACATTCACCCATCAGCATAAGCTGATATAAATAATAAATATATTCTACAAAACATTCCAGTTAAGAGCAATACCAAAGAATAAAATTAATGTAGAGCTATCCACCGAGCAAGCTCACACGAGCACTGTCTACATGGTTGGAAAGGTGGCTAATGACCATATTGATTTGTGGCTGCCGGTCCACGCTCGGTACCATCAGGCTGTATCTGGTGGTGGGTAAGTAATATTTGTTTTTTGTATGATTTGCACAGTGTTGTCTTGTCTCATGTTCGCCACCCATGAGGTCCCGGGTTCGAATCCCGGTCAGGTCATGATGAAAAGCGAACTTTTTCTGATTGGCCTCGGGTCTTGGATGTTTATCTATATATGTATTTGTTATAAAATATAATATCGTTGAGTTAGTATCCCATAACAAGTTTCGAACTTACTGTGGAGCTAGCTCAATCTGTGTGAATTGTCCCTGTATATTTATTTTTTTATTTATGTTAAGCAAGCAGTTCTTGAGTGTTATAGATACTAGACAACGGTTGGATTCTTCATGATGATTACTATCCCCACATGAGTGAAAAAAGTTGTATTGTATGTATTTAGTAATGTTTCTGGAAAAATTTACAGAAAAAAATATTTTTGGTGTAACTACCCTAACAGTAAAAAGCTCGGATCTTGTTTTTAATTGAAATTACAAAATACACTTCAATTGTATCTATCCTAATATTGAAAGAGAAACGATTTTATTGTTTGTTTGTTTGCATTAAATAGGTTCTGGAACTAGTGGACCTATTTGAAAAATTATTTCACCGAAGCTACACTATGCCTAGGTGAAATAGGTTATATTATATTTTGTAAAAAACGAGGAATCCTACTAACTCGTGCTCAGCCTAGGCGGACCGCTTGTTTATGAATTATGTATTAATTATGACTTTAAAATTATTCCAATTATATTTTTCAGTATGGCAACAAATGTTGTTGACCCCCCAAAACTCTACTTTCGCTGTCCGGACCACCGGCTGAGCGCGTGCGACAACCAAATGGTCACCTCACAGTCATTTCTATGCAACGGCAGCACTAAAGAAAAGTGCACTTGGAGTGAACTTCCTTTTAATTTGGTGTGTATATGAAAATTAAATCATTTCAGAAACTAGCTTCACAGGCACCTTTTTTTAGTCGCAAGTAAAAATAGTAAATTGTGTAAGTACAGATGCAAGTTGAGCTTTACACTTGCATCTTGCAGTACAATTTTGGCTCTTATGACATAGAACTTAAGAATGGTACAAAGTTCGATTATGTAAAGGTTGTCTTGACGGTACAATTTTTTTTAAACAAAATTGTGTACACTTTTTTTTGTACAGAGGTGGACAGTTACGTTTGAGTTAGAGGTCCAATGTCTAGTAAAAAAACATTTACTAACTTATGTGGGGGGGTTGATGGCGGTGATGGCGTCGACGAAGGCGTCGGCGGCCCCGTCGATGTCCGAGACGACGGCCTCGTCCACGACGAGTCCGCCGACTCCGGAATAGACACCCTGTAATAATTAGTCATAATGTTAATAACAGAGCTATTTGTAACTCTTGGTAAAATAAATTCTTTTAGATGGGTATTTTTAATTAGGGTTTGTGGACGCAATATCTTTGTTCTGTATTATTCTTTGTTCAAATATTATGTAATTATCCCATCTGTGTTCAGATGTTCAATGTTTAATAAAAACATAAGTATTTACTTACTCATGTCGCTGCTCCCACCAGCCACAACACCAATTTTGCACCCAGCCACATTCACTGCAAAATATTTTTTCATCAATATTCAAAAAAATTCAAAACTTTTATTCAGAGAATAGGTTTTCACAAACACGTTCTCTTGTCAGAGTATACAGTAATAAATGATTTGTATAATTAATCTACTCTATAAACTACTACCATTTCGGAAACAAAGCAAAATGACCACTGGTAAAAAGAAATGGCGAAAGAAAACCAGTTACGGCCTTTTTTGTCATTTAAAATTATATCGTACTTTTATTTTTTCTTTTCTTTTTCAACACAAAATTTAAAACTAGGTATTCTTTATTATTCTATTCTTTATAATGTTAAAAGAACATCATAAGTAATAAATTTAAAATGAACAACTTACCATTTCCAAGGCATGTTGGTTGGCGTTCTGTTCAGCCACAAAGCACAAATGAAAAGCACATAACAGTTCAACAAGTTTTATAATTCTTAAAACAGCTTACTATTGTTATACAATATTTATTTATAATTAATAGGACTCGTGTCTTATTCGTTATAAACATAAGTGTTATTGTTTAGAAACGTTAATCTTAATACAAACCGACCGAAGTTTAAATTCGATGACGAAAAGTTCTCTTCAAGACTATCAATAGTTACAGTTACTATATGTCGGTCACTAAAAGAAACAGCTGTGTTGTAGGGCTGTCACCTTTCAAAAAAAGCAAGCCCTGCGGCGTTTGCCGATTTTTTAAATGAATATTTTTACTTTTTTTTAAATTTACTGTATAGGTATGTATTTTTTGTAATTTAGTATTGAAGATAATTAAAGAATAAACGATTACTTATATTAATATTGAAATATACATAATATCACGCAGACATTCAGTCGAACGGCGAGAGCCTTCCGTCACTAACGACACAGATGGTCAGCTTTTGCTCTACAGTAGTGCCTCTATTGCTAACGATCACCGCCCGGAGATATTGGTACTAAACCCGTAGCTCGGATATGCGCCATTAAAATCAGTAGAGTCCAAGTCAAACCTGGAGATGGCAGCCCTCGACAGCAACAAAGTTTATGTCATACGATAGGATTGAAACGCCGCAACCTGACGCAACTCAAGATTACTTGTATTGTTTTCATTAAGTATGTTTACAGAACACTCAGCTGGTCATACTAAATGAATAGTCTATTCATTGAGTCTCAATAAAAAAATCACCAAAAGTTCTTTTTTGCCGCAAACAGCCATAAATCACACTTCCGATGCGATGCGCAATGGTCATACAATCATAAACTCTATTACTTACGTTATACAGTTTGTTTATATATTGTTGGAGATATGACCATTATTGCCAAGAAACCTTTCATAAATGGGATGGTCTAGTCAACTAATGAAAGAGTTAGGCCGTAAATATGATATTTTGTTTCTAAATATTGTGTGCAGGGACTACTAGGGACTCGGAATTTGTATACATCAATAGTCGAAGTCAAATATTCTAATAGGCCTATTAGAAGCTCTTTCGAATCGTCACAATTTTTACCTACCACCAGTTTATATTAGACTAGCTTTTCCCCGCGGCTTCGCTCGCGTTAATTCAGTGCGACTTGTGGCGCCATCTTTTGGCAGGCAATTGCGAATTGAAGCGCCATCTATAGTAGAAAAAATGTTTTCCCATTGGAATGACATACTTTCACGGGATAAAAAGTAGCCTATGTTGGGCTCTGTACCCCTGCCAAATGTGTACAAATTTTCATAAAGATCTGCTGCTTAGTCAAGCCGTGAAGGAATAACAAACAAACAAACTCACTTTCCCATTTATAATATTAGTTTGGAAGTTAGGATTAGGATGGCAGATTTTTACTAAGAAAAACTAATTATTATTATTTAGTTTCTAGGCGAGCAGCATTATGCTGATGTGTCAATGTGTGTGTACAGTGTTGATGTAAATTGAGTAAATTCATTTAATTTATAACTGTGCTATTTATATATATATATATATTATGTTTATTTAGTTTATGGTGTCGCTCTTAAGCCAATTGTCCTACCGGTTTTATAACGCGTTCACTGAAACAGCTGACATCATCAGGTAGCTTATTCCATGCCTGAACAATCTATTTGTTTTGTTAATTATTCATTATTGTACTATATAATTTCAAAGCTTCATAACGATACTTGTACGTTTGTCTTTCTAACAAAATGTATAATTGTAAATTTCTCTTTTTCAGATATCAAAAACGCTGAAATGGGAAATTCCTGTAGGCAACACAGACCATTATTACATAGTGGCAATAGGTACTAGCGCCGCTGTGATCCTAGGTTCATTATATTTACTAAAGGTCATACATGACTTTCAAGTTAGGAAGAAGGAGAAGAATTGTTAAAACGGACCAATAGCAAAATTATCAGAATAAATACATGCAGCGCTACAAACTTATCTGTGCCGATGGCGGGGGCGCTAATATCTACGGTATTGAAGGTAATTGTCAAGGTATTCATTAGTTCTAGTTTTGGCCACCGGCATAGATAAGTTGGTAGCACTGTAACTATCACATTGTGATGGAAGTATTATAGCCACAAAAGATTACAATAGCGGTTCGGGTGCCCGCTTCACGCGATACTGGTATAGTATTACTATTTGGCGCTAACACACGGCGAGCGGACCTCATGTCCGTATTGGCCTCTATTACCTAAATCCTAATGCCTAACACGTACATCGCCCGACCGCGCGATCGAGCGGCGCTTTATAGCTTTAACGCCACCGCCTTACGCGACGATGCGCGGTGCGTGTGTTAGTCGCCTTAGGCTCTGGCCACCGAATACAGGCACAAGTTGTGAGTCGCCGACACTGTTGCAGCGAATGGCTGCCACCGGCCACACGCGTGCGTCGAGTTTTATCTAAATGTATGAAAAATCGTGTGAAATGTTAGTCGCTGGCCACTGGTGGCTTTGTCCGATGGCCTGTTTGCACCGACAATAAATGGCCACAGTCCACCACCAGTCGCGCGACGCTGTCACGGCGTTTAGTTAGTACTGCATATAAATTCATACCAACTAGTCGCAGTCGCTATTACTTGTACATGCTTGGACATGTACCGTTATTTAAAACTTTCTGTTAGCATCTAAAGGTGCTATTTCTATTTTTTACGATCGTGCATTCCCTATAAATGTGTTAATGAACAAAAATAGTATTTTATGTACGAATTAGTTAAGTCATTCAGGGTGGTTTATCAAAAATTGTTATTTTTATTTGCAATGCAATAGTTTTGTGACAAAATAGTGCTAGTCTCTTAGAAAATAATTTGTATTGTTAAAAATAATTTAATGATGTCAATAAATCTGTTAATTATTTTTATAAATTATGTTTTTTACAATTTAAAAGCCCACTGCATTTAAAACAATCTCTGCTCTATAAAATTAAAAACAGCGACATCTATGAATAAATCGTGATACTAATCAGCAAGTGGAAACTGATTATTAATGTGATCAACAGATGGCAGCCCTGTTATTTTTCAACCGATTTTATTAAAGCGCAAACAATTTTGTCCGTAAAGTCCGTGCAAAGAAGAATATAAATGTAGTAGATTTGCGCTGTATTATTCATTTATTTACGCGCCTTATTCTTTAGCTTATAAATAATATGACAAAGAGTATAAGCCCTTTATTCTGCAGTAATTAAGTACAGTAATTACAAATATAAATTAAAATAAAATTGTTAAATGTTATTATAATTAATTAACAGGAACTGTAGTCATTATATTTGGGATACAAACAAGGCTAGCTCACGGGACGGATTCATCAAATCGCTAACAGGATTTTCTTTTGAAAATAATCAATTTGCCCTTAGGTATTGTTTTTTTTACGATTTAAAATTAAACAATTAATAAATTTAATTAGTGCGTAATATATTATATTTATACTAACCTAAATGAAATAGTATTTTACGCTAACCAAATAGTAGTAACATATAAAATGTTATTACCTAATTTAAAAAATAACAAAAAATTATAAGAAAAGGCCCAATTAAGAGAACATTGGAGAAGTTGGGGGGAGGCCTTTGCCCTGAAGCGGGACACAAATGGCAGCTAAAAAAAACTAAAGAATGAAATAATAAATTCTACACAATTTCACCATTCACAATTCACACCGCCACCGAAACTCTACCGAGTTAATACGCACAGCTTCGGAAGAATTCGGGCAAGACGCGCGACACTAGCGCCCCTACGACATGAGGGCGGCATGAGGTGAACGATTTCAAAACTTTTGTGCGTTTTGTATGTAAAATGTTAACGCGACACTAGCGCCCCTAGCGGCATGAGGTGAACAGGAGGTTGCCAAGTCATTGTGTGTGGTGGTGGAAGTGGCTACAAGGATATTTATGAACGTAAGTGACAGTTGTGCGAGGGGCGTTAAGGCTCGCGCAAACTATAGCCGCGGCGGGCCTCAACGCATCTCATTGCAAAATTGCGCCAAAGCACATAGCAGGCGCATCGGGCCGCACCGCAACGCAATATTTTGAATCAGTCAGGTTTTGGCAATCTAAGAAGATGGATAGTACTGACGCTGCTGCTGTTTAACGAAGAGATGAAGCAGAAAAGAAAAATAAAACGTGGCATATGAGTACACGAGATTTGCAAGAAGAGAAATGTGTATGGTGAATTTCACTACCTTTTTAAAGATTATTAGAAGATGAAAGAAAATTGTTCAATATTTTAGAATGACATATGAAAAATATTCTGAGCTTCTTGATACATTAAATATTGTTAAACATAGATTCGGCTTCTGTCTAATTTACGAACAGCACTCGTTCAGCCGTCTACTTGTTGCGTCTGCCAACGCACACTGAGGCGGGCCGGCCGCATTGCAACGCATAACATCGCCGCAAAAATACGCCAATAAATATATTATTATTACTTACGCGGCCCGCCCTAATGTGCGCGGGCCTTTACTATGGCATATTTTCATACATTTTGTCAAAGGCGAACTGTCGAAAAGTGACATACAATATGACGGGAGTTGTAGTTCCAATTTCGGCCACGTTCATAAATAGCCTTGTAGCGCTATTACAATAATATGGATATACAGAATTACAGATATACAAATAATTGTAAATCTATACTTACACAGAAAACACCCAGACTCGGGGACATATGTGAGTGTGAAATAGCTGACCGGCACGCACACATTCACACCATAGTAAGCCGGCCGGTTCGCTCGTATACGCGAGGTGGCTTACTAAGGGTGCTTCACTTTTTAGTTTCAGTGATGGTGTCCGCCTTTTTTTCTAGGTCCATGATATTATGTTAAATATGCTTTTCTCCTATGTATTCTTTAATTGTATAATAATTTTTATCAATGTTTTTATATGTACTTGTTATAAAATATAATATCGTTGAGTTAGTATCCCATAACATAAGTTTCGAACTTACTTTGGGGCTAGCTCAATCTGTATGAATTGTCGCTATACATTTATTTATTTTATAAACCGGGTTTCCAACCAATCGCGACATAGCCAGTATTTCGATGGGTTTAGGTAACTCAAGCTTCTCTGTGCTTCGAAGAGCACGTTAAGCCATCGGTTCCTGCTGTCAATGGATGACATTCGTTATGCCAAGTATGTTGCAGTCGGCTTGAGAACACTGGCCTCTACCAATCCACATTGGAGCAGCGTGGCAGAGTACTGACCCTCTTAGTTTGAAGGGAGACCCGTATATATGCAAGTGGAATGATTATGGCTTGATATGATTATAATGACATGTATGTTACATAATGTAAAGTACATTATTCACGTATAATTGAATACGGTAACAAAGGCTTGATCATTTCGGATTTGCCGTCAAATTTCATTAACCACACAGCGTAGACGGGGGGCTTAAAATACCCCCAGTGGGGTGCCATGCCTGTTTAGTGTCAAACGCAATTATCATTGAGTGGTCTGGGGGGACCGTGCGACGTATGTACCCCTAAAACCCATTGTTAACCCCATATTAGGTTGTAAAATATACCTAGCTATGGCCCAGCAGTGGTACAAGGACCTATAGTTGATTAAAATAACCGAGTTAACATTAATGACTAGTGAAACCGAACAACTTCGTTTGCGTGTATTTATTTATGCACAGTAGCGCCATCTATATCAGACTTTTAGAAAAAAAAATTGGATTTTTTTTGGATGTCTGTCTGTTTGAACGCGCACATCTTCTAAGTTACTAAACGGATTTTAATGCTGTTTTCACAGGAAGATAGAGCTCGGGATGGAGCAGAATATAGGCTTTGTTTCATTTAAATCGCATGTCAGGAAAAGGAGTTATCCTTATATTAACATTTCACGCGGACGAAGTCGCGGGTAACAGCTCGTATTATAATAAAATAGTATAAAAATTAATTTACAATAATATACCCGTTGTCTGGTACCCATACATAACAAGCAGGTTCAACCTAGCCTTACTTTGGGACCACAGAACACAGAAAGAAGTTTGGGACCAATTGGCGCTGTGTGAAATGTGTAGAATTTATTTATTACTAGCTGTTACCCGCGGCTCCGCGCGCGTGGTCAAGGGAAAATGTCAATATTTTTACCCAAAGGAATCTCTTAACCCGTGGGAAAAAAGTAGACTATGTCACTCTCCAGACCTTGAAACTATTCCCAATAAAAAATCATATGGATCCGTTCATTACTTTCGACGTGAAGGGAGGACAAACAAACATACTTTCACATTTCATAATATAATATTGGTATGGATTTATTATTAAAGACGCGAAAATTTTAAAGGATATGTGAGTGTTTGTGTGGATGGTTATTAGTTACCCTTTCACGTAAAAACGGCTTGATGGACAAAAATAGAAAATTTACATTAAAATGTCATAATATCTGACGGATAGACAATTCCCAAGAGATGATACAGAGTATGATAATGAAAATTAAAGTGAAAATAATTTTCTTGCCGATTTATATGAAAAGAAAAATATATAATATATGAAATAAAACGAAAAAATTAAATGATAATGAAAAATTATGAAAGAAACCTGCGACCGTAATAAATAAATAAATATAATTATTATTTAATGCGTTATTAAATTCAAATAAATTGTAATGAGAACTTGAAAAAAAAAACCTAAAAAAATATATTTGTTTTTTTTAAGTTTGCATTATTAATAATTTATTTAAAATATTTTTTATTTCATTTTCAAAATTATTTTTCTTTTATTATTCACACGATTTCAAATAAACCAACTTAAAATAGTTTTGGTAGGACATTTGAGAAAAATTGGTAGTGCCACGAGGAATTGTGTACGGAAGAGTGTGTCGGGGGCGTGCCAACGAGACGAGCGGCCGTGGACGAGCGCCCCACAGTTATGGATTTAAGATTAACGGGGCCACGTAAACGGAGGCCGGTTTACACCTCACGACACGATTTTTAATCCGATCATTTACTTACATACATACAACTAAACTACCAGCCTGTTTTTGAAGAAAAAAGAGATAGCTTGAGACTAGAATTAAAACATATTTTTTTATGCCACAAAGGTGACAAACAAGCATACGACCAGCCTAAGCATCGCCGTAGCTTAATAGACGCTTGCAATACTGGGGGGTAATGCATTTCAATATGTATTTATTTTTGTTTGACAGGCCCGGTGGTCGAGTGGCTAACAATGGCCACTTTGTCCCAAGGGCCGCGGGTTCGAATCCTGCGCAAGGCAAACAGTTGTGTGCATGAACATGTCTGTTTGCCTTGGTCTGGGTGTTTTCTATGTATAATAAGTATTTATTTACTAAAAAAAAGTATTTATGTATATTTATCAGCAATCTAGTATCCATAGTACAAGCTTTGCTTAGTTAGGAACTAGATGGCGTTGTGTGATTTGTATAAGAATATTTATTTATTTATTATTTATGTATTTAGCTCTTTTGTGGCTTTTTACAATAGGTACTCTTTTTTGCACTATTAAAAAAGAAAAATATGAAACTTAAGTAATAAAGTTATCTATGTGTAAACTGCGGTCATATCCGACCGTGTAGAGACGACCTCCGTGGAGTAATGATTACCACGCCGCCAGACCGCCACCCAGAAGGTTCCGGGTTCGAATCCCGGTCGGGTCATGATGAAAAACGAACTTTTTCTGATTGGCTTCGGGTCTTGGATGTTTATATGTACGTGTTATAAAATATACCTAGTATCGTTGAGTTAGTATCCCATAACACAAGTTTCGAACTTTTTTTTAATATAACAAAGGTGGCAAACAAGCATACGGCCGGCCTGATGATAAGCCGTCACCGTAGTCTATAGACGCTTGCAATACCGGGGGTATCACTCACGCGTTGCCTACCCTCCCAACCCCCCCAAGTGGAGACCTTACCGTAGGAACACAACATAGCCGAGACCAATGCTATTTGGCTACGATCTTCTGTATGGTGGAGGTCCTTTCCCAGACTGCTCCGATTTGAGCGGCTTAACTTTGGGAACTTACTTTGGGGCTAGCTCAATCTGTGTGATTTGTCCCTATTTATTTTAATAATATCGGAATAACAGTCTCTCCCGGAGAATCAAACTGATTTGGAAACATGATTAATATTATGTGGCCCAGCCTAAAATCAATTCTAAATTCCACCAATTGCGAGGTGGTAGGTTTTTAGTTGAGTTTTATTATACCATGCGTCACCTAATGGGCAAAAGTCACTGCCTCGGGTAGCGGGAGAAGTGTGTAATGTGTTTTGCCTAATAGACAAAACGAAACAAACAAGAAAGATATAAACACATAAGCACAATATTCTTGTATTAGTTTAGTTTTAATTCACATTTTCAAACTTTCTGAACCTTGGAAAAGCTAATCATTGTTGGTAACACTGAAAGCAAGAGACCAAGAGTACGATTACCAACAGATGCAATATGGGGCGACTAACGATTTTACAATCCATATCACTGGAATCGAATTAGAAAACAGCTCTAGTTTCCAAACGGTTCAAAGTATCCACTCGTAATTTCATGATCAGTAATAGAGTTTCACTTTTGATTTACGATCTCACTACGATTAATACACGATTGATGCTTCCTCCTCCGTCTACCTATCTAATAAATATTAGCGAGAAAATTATAAATGTCATGAAATTTGCAACGACTGAAATTTGCAACGAATTTCAGGACATTTATAATTTTCTCGCGGACGTCAATGAACTTAACTGACCGAATCATATTTCTCGGGGACTGTGTGTAAGATAGTACAAAATAAAATTAGGTTATTATTTCATCATATTTTCTTCTTTGATCAAAATAAATCGGAAGACATGTCAATGATGTTGACGAGCAACTTTCTCTGTATACGATATTATGTCGTATCGTATCGTGTGAGGCGCGCGTAGTGACGGTACGAGGCGCGGGGGCTCGAGCTCGCGCCGTGTTTACATGCGGGTGCAGGCGTGTGGCGCGCGGCGGGTGCAGCGGGCGGCGGGCGGCGATCGATGTTGGGCGGGGGCGGGCACGGGCGGGGCGCCGCCGCGCGCCCGGAGCCAGTCCGCCTCAGGGCCGCGTCCGCGCGGTCGTCGCCTGTCGCTGTCGCTGTCCGCTGCGGCGCGCCGGAGTGTCTCCGCTCGCGCGGGCGCCCGGCGGCGGCGGCGAGCCTCGCGCCGCCCGCCCCCGCGCCCATGCCGCGCCCGCCCGCACCTCGCCCTTCCGCGCCCAAAGCGCGCCCGCCGCCGCTGCGCCGCGCGCCTCAAGCCAGCGCCGCGCGCGCAGCCTGGCCCCGCGCATACCCGAGCCGGCGCGTGCGCCTCGCCCCGTGCTGCGCCCTGTGTTCCTTTGGGCGCGCCAGCGCGACGGCACCGTGCAGGAAGTCCGCTGCGAGGACTACGACCCGCGAAACCGCATCCGCATAGCGCGCACCCCCACCGGCTGGCGCGTCATCCCGCGCACAGAGATCTACAACTCGATTCGGCTGCCGCCGCCGCCTCCGCGCGAACCCAAAGAGCGCCGTCGAAGACGTCGAGCCGGCCGCTCGAGGCGAAACCGAAGCGAGCGCGCGCCGCGCCGCGAGCACTGTGTAGACACGGCCGCGGTTCAGCCCGCGTGGCTCGCCCCCGACCTGGAGTCGCACATTCCCTCCCACACGATCGCGGTGCCGCGCATCGTGCCGGCGCCCTCGCCTCCGGCGGAGCCGACGCCGCTAGATAACCTACTGGCAGTGGCAGAGCTGGAGTTCAACCAGCAGCGAGGCGAAGAGCTCGAGCTTGAGCTGCAGGCCTCCGCCGCTGGCCAGTACACGTTTCTCCCGGAGGAGGAGGCGGTGGCGCGCGACGTGATGTCCTTCGAACTCGGCGAGCAGAAGTCGGAGGAGATATTTTTCGAGCGAAAGTCGCACACTTCGGAACGAACAGTCGAAGAGGACGCCTTCCAGAACGATATGGTTGTGCATAAAGATTTATTCGAGACTATAAGCGAGGCACATTATTTACCGGAACTCAGCGGACCTCACGACGAGGCACTGCTTGAGTCTCTCGTGGAAAAGGGTTGTGAAGATAATCAAATACTAGGACAAGCGCTCGACAAGCTGGCGCATCTCGTGCACGGGTCGGGTGACTACGCGGAAGAGGAAGACGATATGTTACTGGGGGGCGCGCCTGTCGCAGATATTATCGATCGTCTGGAACAATCATTAGAGTCGCCAGGCCGCAGCAGCATAACCGCTGCTCAAGGATTGCTACACCTCCACCACATAGGAGACCATCTCCCTCCTCCTGAACATCAGCAGACCGTCGAGCAAGCGTATATAAGTGATTCAGTGTTTGTGCCCGAAGAAGCAGGGGAATGTACGATTGAAACGTTGAATACCAGGTCAGAAATGGAAGAGATGAATGACGTTAATCATTTAGAGTATGATCAGAATGCTGAGAAGAGGCTACAAGAAGAAGTCGAAAATTCCGACGTAATGTATACTGAAACTGTACCTGAAACGCAAGAAACTTATGAAAATAAAACATTTGAAGAACAAGAGCCACTTTCAATACCTGACCAGAGTGAAGTTGCGGTGCCAAATGAAATTCCTATTGAAGATAATAGTCCAGAAAACGGCAATACAATTCCTAAAATTGAAATGGAGCATCTGGAAGACCACGAAATGAATGACCACTCATCTAATTCTACCGAGTTAGAAAACGTGATGTTTGTAAGCAAAGAAGAATCAAATAACAGTGAGGAAATGATACCAACAGATTTAAGTATAAAGCATGGTGAGAAAAATATAGCTCCATTGATTGTTGCTAGTATGGCCCAGACGACAAATGCTACTGAAGACAATTTGTCTGACAAAAGTGACGAACAACCTAGAGACCTAAGTTTACATCGTAGGCTGCCTACCCCGCATGCGTCGCCGCGGAGAATAGATATACCACGCGCGCCATCAAGGGAATCAGATGCAATGCAGTCACCACAACCGAGTGGTATCCCCGCCGTACCATCCTCGCCAGAAATATTTACTATGCCGCTCACGAAAAGCAAACAGACATTATTTTTAGAGACCTTATTATCATCGCCATCCCCTAAAATGTACACATCGGAGGTGACAATTACAAAACAACAATGCGAGCCCTTAAATCTCGGTAAACATAGAAAATCTGCTAGTCCCACTGTTTCTAGTTGTTCTGATGAAATAAGGAAATTAAATAAAGAATTTGGGGAACCGCAGGAGAAAAGAAGCAAACGAGATCACGCGGAGGACTTTGCTAAAATAACTAAAGTTTTCAATAAATGCGCTGATGACCACGTATCGGAATCGAAACATAAAAAATCGGAGAAATCTACGCATAAGCCGTCAGAAGAAGCGAGTGCGATAAAACAGTTGCAAATATTAAAGACAAGTCCTGATTTTAACATTCCTGATCCATTATTAGTTCCAAAAGACAAACTTAATGATATTTTAGATGCGCCAGCGAAAGAAATACCAGCGTTGTTAATACAAAGGCCAGAATTACGACTGCCCCAGGCTTTTGCGTACCCAGCTATACTCCAAGATCCCGAAATACTCGTTGTCTCACTGCAACAATTAGAAAATATTATAGAAAATAAAACAAAAGAGCCTAAACAGCCGCCGAAGAGCACGCCGAGTACGGAACACACTACTGCACAGCAACCAGACCAGACCAGTCAGCCTAAACCTATACCATCCATGGACGCTCTAGCGGGAGACATTGATGCGGCGACCTCCGCAGCCCTCAATCAGATGCTGTGGCTACCATACCTCAGTCAGCTAGAGGCGATGGCAAATTGTTCTCAAAACGTTGATTTCTTGAAAGCTATCAGCTCATCAGGGTATTCTGCACCGAACTACCAAGACTTATCGCAAATGTTTAATCCTTCATCCAGATTCATGGGTCCTACCGGATTCCCTATGATGCCACCAATGGATTACGAGAACCGATTGCAATTCGCAATGTGGCAGGAGGCCATGAATCAGGCGAACGCATCTCAGAGGCAAAAACCAAGTGCGATGGAGGCGCAGATGAAGGAAATGGCTTCGAAATCTAGCGACGTGCAAAATCCTTATGTGCATTCGACGAAAAACCATCAAAGTAAATCGCACTCGTCGGCGCGTACGAGCCCTATTGCGCACAATTACAACAGTAACCAGCGGTCGATGTCTCACAATCCGTTCTTACAGGGTATGTACCCGGGGATGAATCCGAATATTCGGCCGAATATGCCGCTACCGGGGCTGCAGATACCGTACTTCAATCCAAACATGATGAACAGTCAGCGATCGCCGAGGACTGGACAGCAGAAGAGTCCAACATCGCCGTACTATCCCAACAATAACTATTTGCAATCTGTAAAGCAGTCTGAGAGTCATCAGCGTACGAGTAGTACTAGTTCTCAAGAGTCACCGCGACCTAGGATCAGTGTGAAATCTCTGCAGAATCTGTTGGAGCCCACAGCAGCGGCTGCTTCGGGTGTGTCGTCTGCTAGGCGGTCGTCGAATCAGCCGGCCGCCATGGGCAGGCGGCGCGAGGAGCCCGAGGTGGGCAGCACCACGCCGCTGGGGGAGACGCCGCCGCAGATGCCCCAGATGCCCCAGATGCCCCAGATGCCACCTCATCCGCACGACCCCTCTTCATTCCATTTATGGCACCCATTGTTTGGCAAGTGAGTATTCTTATTTTATTGAATTTTTGCGACACGAATTTTTGAGCTTTTTTTAAACTGTGTAACAGGGTGCACGATAAGAATGTGATCTTATCTTAGTATGCATTTTCAGAAAATATAATAGCGTGTAAACTGATTTCCCCGAATTTATTATTCAAATAATTATAATTTTCCAATAATTTACAAATTCAGTTCAACATAAATTATTTTGTTTTACGTCATTATAAGAAAATTACAATTAGGTATTCAATTTTAATAAGGTACCTATTTAATTCGTTAATTGATACGAAATAATTATGAAGAAAAGAATATTATATTTTGTAAGTAATAGAATAATGAATAAATTGCAATTTACTTAATCGGTAGTTGAATAACTTATGAAATCTAAAATCTACACAGTTATGAATATAAAATGATCCATGAATAAAGTATTTTAAAATTAATTTCATTTGTAAGAACGGTCTATAAATACATGGACCATTCCATTTCATATTAAAATTAATTTGAAGGAAATGTTCTATGAATAGACCATCCCATTTAATTTGGATATATATTTTAATTCGAAGGAAAATATGTTCTACGAGTATTTATATGGAATGGTGTATACCATTTTATTTCATTCTCAAATATTTTGTTTTGAAGGAAATGATTCATGAATAGACCACTTAATTTTAAAATTTATTTCATTTTGAAGAAAATGTTCTTTAAATAGACATAGCCGTTTCATTTTGAAGGAAATATCCCATGAAGACTATAACATTTTCTTTTGAAATTTATTTCATTTCGAAGGAAACGTCCCATGATTAGACCAGTCCATTTCATTTTGAAATTAATCAGACTATATTTAATTCAATCAATATACTATTAACGAGCTGTTACCCGCGACTTCGTCCGCGTGAAATGTTAAAATAAGGATAACTCCTTTTTCTGACATGCGATTTAAATGAAACAAAGCCTATATTCTGCTCCATTCCGAGCTCTATCTTTCTGTGAAAACTGCATTAAAATCCGTTCAGTAACTTAGATGTGCGCGTTCAAACAGACAGACAGATAGACAAAAAAATCATATTTTTTTTGCTTTTATTACCTTACTCTAACTGTTCACTCTCCATTTTTGCCAAATATGTCCAATGTACAGACATATCGGGGTCTACTGTATTATTATATGTATATAGATGTCAATTATACATGTGCATTATCTGCTATTCATGAGGGAATTAGAAGGTATTTTACACACTATGTAAACATAATACAAAGTGTTATTGATTTTCAATATCCGTGTTTATTTATGAGCGTTTTCTGGGTCAGACGGCTTTGTCGATAATCAATAGTTTAAAATAGATGGTCGAAAAGGTCTAACTTTGTGATCCCTATCCGTATAGGCTTTATACGGAACGGGGTCATGAATATTTAGAATAACGTTAAATAAATTTCAATATTAAATAACATTTATTTTACATTTTCATTTAAGTAGTAATATTTTATCAACATGTCTGAAAAACGTAGTACTAACGTGGCATTTAAATTAAATATAAATTCTTTAAAATTACATTAAGAATATAAATATATAAATTTTATTTTAACATTAAACAAATCAAAAGCAACTGTCCATAAGTTAGCACGGATTTTGTTGCTATAAATACGTTCCGTGTGTTTACGAATTACAAGTAACCCTGTATCATATTGTATTGTTTTACCAGCGATATCCCGTTGACGGACTGATATGTACGTATTATCCACAACCTTCCTTTTGTGTCACTCTATGTATACCGCATCAAAAGCCGTTGCGTACCTAGTTTTGAAGATCTTAGCATACATAGGGCAAGACAGACAGTGGCGACTTTTTATACTATGTAGAGATATATATGTACTATATTATTATGATATATTACTCGTATATGTGGGACAAATGTAGGTAGATATTACAGTTTTTATGATTCCTCGTTATATTTGTATTGTACAAATGTTAGTGTGGTGTTGGTTTAGTCTAGTCTGTGATGTCATCGTCTCCAATGACATTATGATGTATTTTTACGATCTTCGGCACTATTAAAATGACTTATTATACCTAACTTTGCTCACTAAACAAATAACAATGACACAATAATAAATCTATGCCCGGTGGTCGAGTGGCTAGCAACGGTCACTTTATCCCAAGGGCCGCGGGTTCGAATCCTGCGCAAGACAAACATTTGTGTGCATGAACATGTCTGTTTGCCTTGGTCTGTTTTCTATGTATAATAAGTATTTATTTACAAAAAGAAGTATTTATATGTGTCAGCAATTTAGTACCCATAGTACAAGGTTGTTGCTTAGTTTGGGACTAGATGGCGTTGTGTGATTCGTCCAAGAATATTTATTTATCATTCGGCTATTTAAGTATTATGTATGTAAAGAATATATAAAAAGCCTGAATAGCCTGATCCACACTTTCCACATCAGACGATCCAAAGCGATTCAAATGCGCGCGGCAAGATCTCGATCCTATGGAGCGATCTATTGGATCGAGATCCTACCGCGCGCATTGGATCGGGTTGGATCGTCTGTTATGGAACCGGCTATTGACTAACAGATCAACGCATAACCTAAACCACTAATCGTAGAGACCTAGAACTTGGAACGTTTGATCTTTGTATGACGTAGGCATCCCATAAGAAAGGATTTTTCATAATTCCCACGGGAAAGCGGGATACACACACACACGAAGTTGCGCGGGTTTCGTTAGTTACATACTTATTGCAATTCCCATTATTTAAGTTTAGGGAATTTTGAAAATAAAAGTAGTGCCACAGATTACTTAATAGTCACTTTCACTTATCGTTATTCCCATGGGAACGGAAACAATGGGATAGCCGTAAAAACTAAAATTTATACTGAAAAGTTAAATAACGAAATTACAAACTCTATTAATATTCGCATGATGCAATGCATGACACTAATTGAATGACCAGACGCGAATCGAATCCTTGTTTGATGTGTTTTCCCTTTGTTCAATGCCCCACACCACAAAATATTTATATAGTATTATATTTATATCACAGATAGTACACTACATTATTCACTATTTAATATATACCGAAAAGGATTATGTACGTTTCGGTATATGTTAAATATTTTTTAATAATAACATTTTTTTAAATGAAAACTGTGCACATCAATGCTGTTTAGTTTTGAATTTATTTTTGTTTTAGTCACTGTGCAGTTTAGGCGATTTCTGAATCGCGATATGGTTTCGTTTTTGAAATTGTTTGGATATCTTGTTGATTTATGTTTTTTTTTCGATTACCTGTGTAACCTGTGTTCACATAATTAAAGGTAGGTAGTTAGTTCAACCATATTCAGCGATTTCATTTGAGAACCTCTGGCCGGATAACTTATGGGAATCGCTCGTGTATCACTACATAGTATAAAACAAAGTCGCTTTCTCTGTCCCTATGTCCCTATGTCCCTATGTCCCTTTGTATGCTTAAATCTTTAAAACTACGCAACGGATTTTGATGCGTTTTTTTTTTTAATTGATAGAGTGATTCAAGGGGAAGGTTTTAAAGTATCATACATTCCAAAATTCCCACGGGAAAGCGGGATACACGCAAACGAAGTTGCGCGGGTTTCGCTAGTTGATAATATAACACGAAATCTCGAAAACTTGAATCATAACATAATCTACTTTATTAATCAATACTTAAAATATTTATCAACAGTATTCATAATTGTACTATTTATGTAATTGCAAAGTTTCATAAAAAATATTAACATTATTGGCATAAAAATCTTCTTAGGTAGTTCTCTACCGTAGATTCTGATTTCGTTTGTTGACTGTACAAAAGTCAAAGCCCATAGCTAAATTACTGGTGACTGTACTTCTGATTAGAACGATCGTAATGGTGTTCCATCCCTTAAATTTACAGCATAATAAAACCAGCACAATAGCACACAGAACCCACAGAACATGGTAATAAGCATGTCGTTATTAAGTTATTGCAACATAAACCTAACTTAATTTAGCTTTAGTATTATAGATACCAAAATTAATTGTCTTACTAGCTAGCCCCAAAGTTAGTTCGAGACTTGTGTTATGGGATACGAATTAAACGATACTATATTTTATAACAAATACATTATAGATAAACATCCAAGACCCAAGCCAATCAGAAAAAGTTAGTTTTTCATCATGATCCGACCGGGATTTGAACCCGGGACCTCCTGGTGGCGGTCCGGCATGGTAACTGTTACGCCACGGGGGTCGTCTATACACCCGCTGTTATGTTATACTGACGCTTCGTGCTAGTAAATGTGAACGTTACTTTATATTACGTACGTAATTAAAAGCATTTTAACACTAAGTAATGTTCGGAAGATGCGAGATTATGTATTATAAGAGACGCACTGATTGTTTCTCGAATACCGTTTTGCTTTCTCACCACGCGAATAAATTGATAAAGAAAATTATTTTGTAAATGGACTATATTATCTAGTAGCTCGACTGTAGTACCACCCCCTCACAGAATATCGGCGTAAAACAGCAATGAGTATCATACGTTGATTGATACATATCCCAACTCTTCTATCACTTTTCGCCCTATTCCCTTCTTTGTATCGAGCAACGCATTGGTAGGCGCCCCACTTGCTTGTTTGCTTGTTGTGTGTCGTAAAAAATATACAATGCGTTGATTTGTACAGTTACAATATTTTTGGAGACGAATCTACTGCTGATATTGATCACGTATAAATACAAAAAAAAAAACATTAAATAAACTTACATTTAAATTTAATATTTTTGACGAAAATCAAAATCCACCCGTGTAACACACAAAACATTTTATGTTATGAAACCACCCCGTGTGAAAGGGTGTGGACACCCGCCTGTCAGTATACGGCGATCAGTGCCGCTCCAAAGAAACGCCGCAGAACAATTAGGAAAAAATTTCACATGGTAAATTGTAATTTTCCATAAAAACACAACATAGGTCGAGATTTCATTTATTAACTGACACGGTGGACAGCAGATTCGCGTCAAGCAGTTTCATAAAAGTGAGCAGCGACTAAATAACTCTTTGGTCAAACATCTCGTAATACATTTTGTCGAGGGGACTATTCTGCGCACTGCGCACTGATAGAGGTTATTCTGAAGACCTATGAAATCTTAATTATTTTTGATGAAACTTGTCACTTACCGTCAAGTATAAGAATTACTAGCTGTTACCCGCAGCTTCGCCCGCATTTTCAATAATAATAAACTTTATTCTAAGTGCCAACAAATCAAAAAATAAGTAGTTACTCGCGAAGGCCCACAGAATAAAGTATTTTTTCTTTGGGAATTAGTTATTTTTCCGTGATAAGAAGTAGCATAAGTCACTCTCCAGACTTTAACATATCCTCAAAACAAAACATGTCAATCCGTTTGTTACTTTCGACGTGCAAGAAAGACAAACGAACCCACTTTCGCATTTATAGTAAGGTAGTATGGATTTTGAGTCGATCGATATTTCGTAAATAAATAATATTTTTTGTTGGAAGGACGAATGTGTGTTTGTTCCTTATTAATGTAATAACAATTTAATTGACTAATTAATGTTTGTTGAAATAAATGAAACTTAGGCCCAAGTTAATGTTAATATAATTATAAGATAAAGCCAGTTTCTGAAGCGCATTTTCAAAGTTAATGACACATTAAGTTATAGTTGTCATTGTCAGCTAAAAGAGAAAACAGAGAGCTTGAGACTTAATATGGAATTAAAGTTAATTTAACCTTATCCTACCTTATATTAAACCGCCCGTTAGATAAAATATAAAGCCCTCTAACTCACTTGCGCCTAACTTAAACGCTTTTCTTTAATATGCAACCGCTTGTGAATATACGCACTAAACCGCTTCAAAATTGCATATTAAAATAGAACGGAGCGGTTAACCGCTCTAAATAGTACATAAATGCGCTAAAAGTTAACGTAGTGGATATTTTAAACTAAAACGTAGAATCGAAAAGAGTAATTCTATATAAGTTTTCCAATCAACTGCGATAAAACAAGGAAATGGACGCCCAGTTTCGTACTCAGTTTCTAGTGCTTATACAATTACCTATGTAGGTCGCTACGGAGTCGCGCAATTAGCCAGTGCCATTTGACCGGATCTAGGTATGTCTTGACACTATTGACAAATATATTTTTTTGTCAGTTTTCAATTGCAGATAAGTTGTGGTTAAACAGGCCAACTTTGCCCTGGCTGATATTGATTGTATTTAATTTTCGATTTACTATTAGGAAGGAACATGGACGGTTCTAGTGAGGATCGTCGAAAACCGTGTAAATTAGTCCCTTAATATTACTTTCATATTATTCAAACACTCTTTGTATTTTTTTCTCCTATACCGATTAGAGAACATGTTGTTCTTTTATTATTCAAAATATGATGATCTTCCGTGAAGTATCTAAGTACGTCGTATAATGAAGACACATTTTTTTAAAGATCCTTGAATTTTTTTTTGCGTTAACACTAATTTTAATCGTGTTTTTGAATCCTGTAGATACTAAATAGAGTACCTAACTTCCTAATTTTCTTAGATAAGAATTCCATGGCTAAAGCTTTAGTAATAACAGTACAGCAAGGGCACAAATAAACGCAATTTTTCGCTATTTGGTCTTTTTAAACTTTATGCGTGTGCGTGACATATGTAATATGTTTATGGCCAGGGCAAAGATGTCAAAAACATGTTTTAAACGCCTACTTGCAGTTGTCTCATTTCTGTTGCAACATATTTTTACAGGTGACCCGTTTACTTTGCCAGTCATTGTATTTACAATTCGATATCTAAGTGGGACGTTGCATATCGCTGTTTTCAATTTTAAAATGGTTCTATGATAAATTTATGTAGAATTTATTTCCAAGTTACCTTTATTACCGTTACCCTTACCGTTATATTTTTTCACCTCACAAGCTCGGAAAAAATCTGTTTGTCATTCGAAATCTGAGCGCAAAAGTGCATTTTGTGCCCTAGCGTGGAAAGAATTTTTAAAATCCGAACCTTTCTATTCTATAATTTTTTATACCGCCAGTCCTCTAAAAATGGATTAATACTTATTTCATGCCAGTGCGCCAACCTTATTTTTAGAATAATCGAACTGGCCAGCACGACACCGCATGAAAAAAATAAACACTTATTTAATATATTATTTGCGTTTTTCTTGCACCTAGCATTTTCCTCGCTGTAGTGAGGTGAAAAGTTGTGTGTTTCGCTTGGCAGCAAAGTTATTCTGCGTCTCGTACCTTTGAAACCCTCGCTACGCTCAGGATTCTATATTTGAAACCACTCGCTTCGCTCGTGGTTCAATCCTAGAAACCTTCGCTAGCTCGGGTTTCAATATAAGTACTCGCGCCAAAAAACAACTTTGCAGCCTTGCATAACAAATAACTATTATTGATAACTGATTTTTCGCATAATTGCAAAAAACTGCATATTTTTTTTTTTTCTTTGTGACGACCGTATTAAACAAATACGGTCGTTACTTGTATCATTATTTCACTTTTTTAAAAATATTTACGCAATAAATATAATATTATTTTACTTTTACATGTACCTAGTCCAATAAATGAGCTTTCTAAAAATAAGTATGTCCAACAAAAAATGTGTAAATTGAGCAAAATCAAAACATCCCTAGGCGGTGTTGATGTATTGAAAAAAATCCCGAAAGTACCGAAATTCCCGGGAAATCCCGGTTCCAGCATAGTCCGGTACCGAAAATCCCGGTTCCTTGAGATGGTACCGGTTCTCTATACCCTAGTGACCTGCGGCCCATCTGACAGGCGCTGGCGTCACATGCGTGTCGGTCGTGTCGTGCGCGTCCCAATAACAAAAAAAAATAGTTTCTGAAGCGCATAATCTTAATTTGACATTATTTATTTATTATTATTAACTCTAAAGCTGTCTCTTTTTTCTTCTTTAGTTTGACAGTGACAGCCATAATATTTTCATGTGTCATAAAGTTAAAATATTTTTCTGCAATCAACCGTAAGTCTTCTGAATAGCCACTATTAAAGTGCCTGTACATAAAACTGCGATGCGGCACATCGCAAAACTGCGACATCGCAGCGCACGACGCATCGCAATTTTCTAATCGTTGAAGTTTTTGCGTTGACAACTCGAACGGTGGAAGCGAAAAACGCCTTGCCGAACAGATTTCTATCGCAGTTTTCTGCGACGCAAATTCGTGTCGTATTTGATTTGTGGTATTATTACAGAATATCTGATACTAATATTGCAATTTTCTGATTGGTCCACGTAACTGACGTAAGTAGGACGGAAATTAAAAATTTACATGAGAAAAGAACCATATTGTTCCTTTTACATTGCATTTAGAATAATCAATATGCATTTTCAGTTCTCTGTAGTCTATATGCATTTAATTGGTTATAATACGTTTGGCCTATTTTATAGAATAGTGCAATTGTTTCTGTGACTCACTTGTGAGTTTAATTTATTATAAGTACTTACAATAATTTTCTATTATAGTTAGGTTAATCTATGTCTCTAGGCTGTCAGCCAATTTCTGAATCACATTTTAATTTCCACATCAAATCTCAATCATCATCATCATATCAACCCATAATCATCCCACTGAAGGGATACGGGTCTCCCTTCAATCGAAGGTGATTAGAACGTCTGCCACGCTGCGAATTGGCAGAGGCCGGCGTTTTCAAGTCGCGCGCCCGAAGAAATTTATTACCCCAGGATAGGGACGTGTACAAAAAATAATATGTACAAAATTATTTTATAGTACGCGCCAAAATTTGGACTCAGTTTTTAAAACAATTGAAAATCGATTGTCGTTCGTCGTCGAGTAATAAGTATGAGTTTCGAACTTCGTTTTACGTCTGCGCGAGCCAGCCGTGTTGGCGACTAGTATTGTTGAGTTTGAATCTATGAGTCGTTACTCTTCGCAGACGAAGTTGAACATGTCGTCTACTTCATTTATATCTATACTAATATTGTAAAGAAGATTAGATTGTGTGTTTGCATTAGACTCAGAAACTACTGGACCGATTTGAAAAATCTTATCGTTTTGGGAAGCAACACTATACACTGGTGACAGGCTATCCCGTCCCAGTAATAAAGGCGAAAGTTTGCGACTATGTTCACCTCATGCTCAAATGGCTGGGTCTAATTTTTATGATATTTAATAGGGTGGGTACTTTTTATCCTGAAAAGTACGCGATTCCCCGTAGAATTTGGTCAAAAGTCTGATAGTCAATTCAAAAAATACAAAATTTCTTTCAATTGCCCTTTATGAAGTACATCTACTTAATAAAGCGCCATTGACTATTATTGGCTCTGCTGTACATAAATATACGCAAACGAAGTTACGCAGGTTTCAATAGTATTACTTACTTATTTAAAAAAATTGGGATACTTACTATAATCGATGGGAAACCGGAGTGGGCTGTTAGTTTATCAATAAATTAAGCTACAATGCCATATGAGCAGATGACCTGCCTCAACCCGACACAAAGTGGGTCGCGGGTTCGATAAAAAATTCAAAGAAAAGGCGCCGTTGCGGCGACGTTGTCCGTATGGAAATAGGTTACTGTTCGGTTTACAGACATTTTTTTTTAATAAAGTTACAAACAGTAGCTTTAGCGAGAGTCTGAATCCTGAAGGGCTGCCCGACAGATGTTACTTGGTTGGAGTAATTGGCTAATGTCAGTCGACCCTAGCCAGTATTTGGATGGATTTCGTTATCTCAAGATTTTCCGGAGGGCACGTTAAAGTCGTCAGTCCCGGCTGTTGTCAATGGACGTTTCGGTGGCCTACAGACGACTTAAAAACACTAGCCTCCGCCAGCCAATACGCATTGTAGCAGCGTGGCTGAGTACACTGTAAACCCCTTTCATTGAAGGGTGACCCGTAGCAGTAGGATGACTTGAATAAAATTGCTAATGGGTTCAGAAAAGAATGCACGTGTGATCTAAAAAAATTTTTATTAAAATTTTCCTGGCATATCAACTGTAAAACCACGTAACCATTTTCCTTTGTAAATGTTAAAGTAATTTTACAAATCATTCTAGAGTCTTCTGTTGAATAATAAAGTACAAAATGCACATATGTTTGTGACCACATAGTAAATTATTTATGTTGATCGATAAAACTCGGTCGTTCGATTGTTTTAGTAAAAGCTCGAGTAATTGGCAAATTTACTAGCAATCAAAAATTTTTAAAATCATATGGTTATTACCATTTCTTTGTTTGATACCATGAAATAGACCAAGCAAATTAGGCTGAGTATAGGCAATCAGGGGAAATAATTCGTGTAGTTTTGAAAATTGGCACAGTTATGCCCTCGGCTTATTACTCTATGGTCATGCCTTGCGGAGTCCAGATCAAGATACTAAAAACCCTCGAGGGTGGGGGGTTCACTGAAGGGAGTACCTATGGGGTTGTCTAAGGTCTTATAGATTGATAGATAGATAGGTTGTGCTATATTTGCAAATCAAAACAATAGGACACAGTATTCATAGACAATTTACAGACTGAAAATCTTATAGTATGTTGATCTGAACTCCACAAGATATAACTGTGCCAATTTTCAAAACTACACGAAGTATTACCACAGATTTTATTGATGTTCTCGTAACTAAAAGTAGTATTTATCCCCGTATAGTATTGCGTTTTGTTCGATGACTGAGATATCCGAAAGAACAACTCTTCTATCTCTTTTCCTCCCTTTTTCCTTCCACCCTTGGTGTTGATGATGTTCAGAAGCTACGGTGACCATTTTCCATCACCAGCGATGCATAATAACAGGAATAGGATATTATATTAGTTAATTACACGGCTATTAGACGCATAAAGCATTAATTTCCAATTCGGTGATGCATAATATTAATATTTACGCATGATTGATGCATCTAATTATCGGCTTCTACGACTTCTACCGAATCACAAAGCACCAAACAGCAAGTCAAATCCTATAGACAAAGTTATAAGTGCTTCTCGAATGAAATCTAAATGACAGTAATTGACAGTCGAAATTATCAATGATGCATTTCTGATGCCGTTGTAATAATAAATATTCAAAAATAGAATAGTCTCCAATAAAAATAAAATAAAAAAATATAAATAATATAAATTCAAAACGTGTTTTTTTTTCGTAATGTTGTACCTATAGGTAGGTACGGAACGCTTCGTGCGCGAGTTCGACTTGCACTAGGTCGGTTTTTTATTTCTGCACCACTAAAGGGCAAACCGTCATCAAGTGACCAGTCAAGCATAGTACGGTCGCTTGATGGTATATTATTTCGGTACAGTCAAGTGCACGTTGAGCTTTGCTGAGCACTTGCAGTACAATTTTGGCTCTTATGAATGGTACAAAGTCCGATGTGTAAAGGTTGACGTGCTCTTGACTGTACAGTCAACAATGGAAAGATTAACCAGGGCCGTAAATATGAATAAAAATTTCTAGATATTGCGTGAAGGGATTTACTAGAAAATTTATTTTTAAATAGTGTTCATATTGTACTATGTAACTACAGAGTTTCATAACGATGTTTTCATTATAAGCATAAAAATCTTTGTTCTTGTTCTTAGTTCTCTACCTTGATCACTCATCCTTTGTTGACTGTACGTGCACTTATGACGTCACAAATCTCGCAAATTCCGTGCTCTGATTGGCTGATGTCATCAGTCCTCCCCTGTGATTGGACGATAAAATTTTAATCCCTAGAAATAATTGGCTGTAATCCTATTGACTTTTTATAAAATTAAATCCGATTAATTCTTGTTTTCTCTTTTAAAGTTTCTAATTAAATGGAAAGTCTGGAGAGTCATCATTATGAAGCTTTATTTTATGGAAAATTTTGTGTAAAATAGAAGCTTTATATTTTAGGTAGGTGTCCCTTGTGTTAATAAGCATTCTACAATAATGCGATAAACGACACTCCCAAAACGATACCCTTAGATTATTTAGCTTCGTTCTTTTTACTTAGATAGAAATTAGATTTTTCCAAGTTTATTATATTTATTATTTTGATAACGAATATACATCAGGGCAACAACACTATTTATTAGTGACGTCTCGTTAAGAATATCGATTTAGGGGTGTCGTTAAGAATGAACCCTGTAATGGTGTCCATATTTATGATGCTGGGGAATGTGTTAGAATGGAAGAATGAGGGATGTATGGAATGAATTGGGTTTCCGGATCGCTGACGTTCAGCGGCCTAACAAATTCTAGAAAATAGGTTCGCTAAATAGCTAATTTAATCTAACATACATGTACTAGGGTAACATAAACATGAGGAACTAATCAATATAGAACAGGCAGCCGGAGAAAATGTAGCCGGGAGCGATAAAATCAATGGAGCCTGGCCCTTGGAATGAAGCCTCAATGACGTGCGGGGAAACAGGACGGATGTATGACCTCCAACTGGTGGGAGAGAGACGCCAATTTATTGGGGCGTTGCAGCTTGCAACGTCCGGGATTCAATTAAATTTTGTAACGTGTAATTATGTTCAAAAACTGTAGGTAGAAAATTTTGTAATTAAATTTTTATTCTGAAATTTATTTTCGGGCTTTTTATAGCGAAATACCTTTATTTTGGAAGGTTAGCAAAAGAACATTTGAGTCACTTGATGGTAAGTGTTCACCGCCGCTTATGGAGCACTATCATGAGAGTCTCTGAGACATTTCCGACATTTAACAGGCAGAAAATAGGAAATAAAGAAAAGGGAGGTACAAAGTCCAATATGTATCGACATGCTCTTGACTACTACTTGTACTTATTCGTATTTCTCATTCATCGAACGAAACTCATTTCTGCTTCAGGCCGGTATTCTGTGAGCGGTTGGTATTTAACCGGTCGAGTTAGCCGATTTAAAAATCCTAAAACAGCGGGCTATTATTCTCGTAACTAAAATTGTCAAATTCAAGCGTCATCTCGCTCTACGAAATGTTAATGAACGACGCAGTGAGTGAGTTTGAAACTAGATTTAACTGTTTTTGTTACCTGGCTGCTCTGCCTACTCCCGTAACAAAAATCGCTCAAATCTCATACGCCGTCTCACTCAGACTACAGAATAGAAATGGATCGGGATAGCGCAGAAATCTGAAATCCGTTTGAAATCTCTATAACTACATAATTACAATTTCAAATTAAATAAATAATATAACACTAACAGCGTAATACCTAGGTAATACAGGAAGCAATTTTACGTCATAAAAATACAGACGGATATTTTGCGAAATGGCTAAACTCGCGGCAAATTACCTTTAATGGCAAATTGCGAAGTGGCGACAGATATTGTGTAAGATATTCTTGGAGACGTTCGAAAGTTTATAGTTTTAGATATTATATTTTAGTTGTATAACCCAACACGGCTGACTTCAGTAAACACTCTACACTAGTACTACATAGTACAGTCACCTCCATTAATATGTACACTTTTGTACCTTGTCACTATAACATTGTTGACATGTTCACTCAAATGTCTTAATTAAGTATTTGAAATTATATACGAAAGGTACTAAAGTGATTACATATTTATGGAGGTGACTGTACATAGCTCTGTCCTTATTTAATGTCCGTAAAAGTTCATAATAGCTAGCTGAAAACATCATGTCAGAGAAATCATTTGGAAATTCAACCTCATAATGAACTATTTGGATGATAAACTATTAATTATAAAAAGCCTGCCTCTCACTTTTCCATATTGTGCTGTGCCTGAAAAGGTTAATGTACTATTTTAGTGTTCTTTACATTTGCAATGAAAAAAAAATCATTTTTTTTATACCACAAAGGTGGTAAACGAGCATACGGTCGGCCTTTCTTTTATTTTAAATTAAAATTGGTTTTTTTTGTTTTATTTTTAAACACAATAGTTTCTGTGATAGAGAAGAGGTGATTGAATACGTCCCTGCTGAAGCCTTAAGTCTCACTAGGAATATTCGTTGTGCCTAAATATTTCAACATTTGCAATCACCAATTAAACTCGGCCCGTTAATATCCTACACGTGCCTTTACTAAATAAACAAAACTATACCACGTTACAGCCCATTTTATCGGTGCGATAAATCCGTAGCATTATTAATCTAGAAATACATTACCTAGTTTTCATATACTAGGACTGGCACGTTGGTAATAAGAATTATATTAATAACTAGCTGATGCCCGCGCTTTCACCCGCATTGTCTTTTTCTGACCCGCCTGATGGTCACCCCTATTCAGAGCTCTTAAAAACACAAACATTTTTGACCCCATCAACACAGTGTCCCTACCACAGAACAGGATCTGTGTATAGGCTACGACACGACACTCATAATAACGTTTCTACTGGTAAAATATTTTTGTTAAATCGGTTTAGTAGATCGAGGGATTGCTTACTCTCTACAACCTTACAAACTTTACCAACTGCCTATAGTTTACTTTTAAATAAAATCACAACTTTAATTTAGCATAATCATTTCTCTACGAGATCGAATGAAATGTGAGGAGATCTGTAGCATAACTAGCAGAAGAAACGTTTGATATTGGGTTTCATACATTTATTAGGTAAGGCTAGAATCGTGCGTTATGTATGACACTTAAGTACGCGCCAAAATTTGACCTCACAGTTTATAAAACAACTAGCTGTGCTCGCGACTTCGTTCGCGTGGTTCTCGAAAACACTATTGCGATATGAATAATTTTCCCCGTTTTTGAAACATTTTTCACTGATGCTTCGCTCCTATTGGTCGCAGCGTAAATATAGCTTAAAGCCTTCCTCGATAAATGGACTATCCAACACAAAAATAATTTTTCAATTCGAACCAGGAGTTCCAGATATTAGCGCGTTCAACAAACAAACAAACTCTTTAGCTTTATATTAATATAGTATAGATAAATTGAAAATCGATTGGTGTTAATAGTCGTTATGCACTGAGTAATAAGATGGTAGTATGAGTTAACAACTTCATTTTACGTCTGCGCGACTCAGTCTTGGTGGCCCAGATTTTTTAAAATAGATACTTAACCTGATTTAAACTTCAACAAAATAATAAAAATCAACACTATTCGTAACTCAAAGTGTACAAACAAGAAATAGGCGTTCATCTCGAGGCGTCATGTGTTGTCACAAGACCATGACTGCGTCTCTGCCTATTTCATGTCCTTTGGCATTTCGTGTCGTATCGTTTTTGTATCGTATGTTATCGTATATCGTACGTGTGTTATGTAAAACTAGTAAGTACTTTAAAAAAGGTGGACGCTATGTAGTACGTTATAAATTACAATACACCTTGTACTTGTAACAATAGTCAGTACAGTACCCACTTTAATAAAAACTAGCTTTTTTGCCCGCGACTTCGTCCGCGTGAAGGTCCGGACCCGTTCCCATGGGAACCACATTGAATTTCGGGAAAAGCTATAGCCTACGTCACTCCCTGATAATGTAGCTTTCTACTGGTGAAAGAATTTTTGAACTCGGTACAGTAGTTTCGGAGCCTATTCAATGCAAACAAACAAACAAACAAACAATGAAATCTTTCCTCTATAATATTAGTATAGATTATAAGCCAAGGTTAATTTGGGATCGTTTGCTTTTATTTATTTATTTAAATTTATTGACCACACAATGTCAATACACAAAGTACTGAGACAATAGGCGGACTTAATGCTAATTGCATTCTCTACCAGTCGACCATTGGGACTATTGGGTGTGCAGAAATTCACGATTGCGGCATAATTAAAAATGTCTAAGCTAATATAATATTTTTTATATAAGTAACTGTTTAATTTTCGTACAAACTTCGTTTGTTTTTATCCTACTTTCCCATGGGAATTTTGGAAGATCCTTTCTTATCGAATGCCTACGTCATACATACAACAAACCTTCCAAGTTTCAGGTCTCTATGATCAGTGGTCTGATCCGTCAGTCAGTAATTCATTCACGACATAGCATTGATGACATAGATATGCCCATCTACACCATATTTTCTAACTTGTAAAAAACAAACAAATGTAAAAAACAAGTGTACTTATACATTGTAACTAACGAGTGAATGAAAAAATTGCAAAATGACAAAAAAAGCCGTAACTGGTTTTTTTTCGCCATTTCTTTTACCGGTGGCCATTTTGTATGTGTCCGAAATGGTGGTAGTTTATAACGTAATTTATTTTCTTATTGTATATGTATACAATCCCAAAAACATTCCAAAATAATCTAAATCCAACCTACATATATTGCAAAATCATAGGCGAGTTGATAAATAGGCGATTTACAACTTAGGCGATTTACAACTTACAAGAGTTACCAGTTGATAAATAGACCAGTTGATACATAGGCGAGTTACAAATGCACCGATATGATACTAACTCGTTGTAAATGACAAGAAAAAGTGCCTGTGAAGGTCTAATTTCTGAAATAAACGATTTCATTTCATTTCAAAAAACTAAAAAGGCTCACTAACTGTAAAATATTATTTTGTAAGGCCGCACACTGAAACTCGTTAAATTTATTGTGCCCATAATTCGCTGTAGGCTATTACGTTTCTGGCTAAATTTAGACAAAAAAAATATACAGTTTATGGGGCTATTATACTAAATTTTATTAGTACTAATAATGTCGCAAAATTTGCACGTGACGCGTTTTTGTCGTATCTCATATGTTTTTTGTGTATAGCATATTGTGGGGCTTTATGTTGGAAACAGACATTGGAAGTTTTGTTATTTTCAATTTTACTAAAAAACCGACCCGCCACCGAAGCCATCTTCGCGCGTTATATGGGTTTTAGTAAGGAGTCCCTATTTTTTTTAAAACAATATAACCTATATAAATAATATAACTATAGCTTGACAACTGTGATAGATTTTTTTTCAAATAAGTCCAATACTTTTAGAGTCTGTTCCATACAAACGATCAAATTGCTCTTATTAGTATAAAAGAAAACTGAAAATATGTGTTAGTTTTTGAGAATTTTCGCGAATATTGTAGCTTATTCGATAAACTTTTAAAACTTGTACTACGCACTCCGAGCCGATTGCTTACCATTAATAATTGACCTGTTAGCTTGTTTGACTACATCTTTTATTAACTAATTGTAAGGGAATCATCTATTGTTGTTCATAAACCAATGTCTTCTTCAAAAATACCAATATTGCAAGTAAAAACTCAGGGAGTCGTGAGCCGGCGATCCGTAAATTTCGAGGTCGCGGGTTCAAGCCCAATAAAGGAGCCGGGTACATTCACCTTCCTTATATAATTTGTTTGGTTGTCCGCGTTTGCATAGATATGGTCATGGGGTCGCCAATACAATGTACACATACGTCACGTCACGTTTGTAATTCCTTGAGGGGATAAGCAGAGTTCAAAGAGCAGCGAGTAATGTTCAGACGCCTATATAAATTCCATTCCAACATCTTAGTATAAGCACAGTATAAGTTTTCCATTGAAATTCAATGTGTTTGATAATAATAATTATCCGTTTATTTCGAGCAGATAGTATAAATACATGGGCTCATATTACATATAAGTAAATGTACGTAAAATATTTAACTTTTTCTGGATTTAATTTAATTTCAGACAGCGTCGTCACCCAAGTCCCAGCCTCCCAATTCTCCCAACGTGCTAGTTTTAACCTACTTATGTTATGGGTGGGTACCAGACAACGGACATATTATTGTAAATATATAAATAAATAAATAAATAAATGTATAGGGACAATTCATACAGATTGAGCTAGCCCCAAAGTAAGTTCGAAACTTGTGTTATGGGATACTAACTCAACGATATTATATTTTATAACAAATACATATATAGATAAACATCCAAGACCCGAGGCCAATCAGAAAAAGTTCGTTTTTCATCATGACCCGACCGGGGATCGAACCCGGGACCTCCTGGGTGGCGGTCTGGCGTGGTAACCATTACGCCACGGAGGTCGTCATATACATATACTTTTAATACATAGAAAACTAGACTCGAGAAATACAAACCATCACATAGATGTTGGCCCCGAGCAGGAATCGAAACCGCGCCCTCTGGTGCCGATCACTCCCAACGCACCACAGGGCTGTCAATAATCTTTTATTTGATAAAAACATTATTCTTATTTCGTGAAATCGGTAAAATAATGTAATAAACTTATATGCTCACCCTGGTGAATTGACTTGCAAATTTGAATTCTATCAAAGTCAATTATTAAAATTTTTATGTAAATTCAGTTTTACGAAAATTGTTGATCAATTTTTAATAATCATTTTACATTTTTTTGTAGGTACGTCTTGGGGTTTTTTTTAAATGCAAACAAGTATTGCCAGTTTGATTAGTGGTGGAGGTTTTATACTCAAACCTTTTCTTCTTCCTTGTGGTATCCCAGGCACTAATCCAGTAGATTTGGCGAATTTTACAGTCCGATGTGCCGATAGGTTTGGGTTCGATCTTCGCGTTATTACCATGAGTTGGTTTCGAAAACTTTCGGTAACGGTGTCGTAAAAAACTTATAAAAAATGTACAGCGCCTCTAACGGTCAGTTCAACCACAAAAATTTTTCATAAACATTTAACGCCATTTTCGAAACGCATTGCTGATTTACGCCAATTTTCTGTGGGGAGGTATTTTCCACCGTCAAGATAGCCCATTTTAAAAATGCTCTGCCACTCCAAAAACGAGATCATTATTTGTACACGTACTCAGTCAAGAACAGGTCGACCTTTACATATCGGACTTTGTAACCATTCTTAAGTTCTATGTCATAAGAGCCAATATTGTACTGCAAGTATAAAGCTCGAAAGTGCTCCTGTCTTCCATACTCGGCAAATTTATTAATAAACAGGGCTACTTACTTTTCAAGGGGTTGCAATTTTTTTTAAATAAGCTCTATAGAACAATATAAAAATATTACTTCATCGTAATATTTTTTCGTAATCGTAGTATTTTTTGAAAAATATTAACTTGAATACAGCGGCGGTACTTCCGATAAAGCCGAAAAGCTGGACTTGCCCTACTAAAATACGCAATATAATATTTAAAAATGTTAAAAGAAAATTTTGCTTTTTACGCCAATTATTATTGATTAAGCTCCTGATTCCTCCTCAAAAAATGGCAACCTATTGAAAAGTCACCCTGTAGGTGCACTTACGTAAATGGTTCAATCCATAATTGGAATTCAAAGTTCGAACATAATATCATTCATATTATTTCAAAGTTGGAATTAATAGTCTTGTGAAGCTATTTATGCTTTTATCATTCAACATCTAACTGACTTAAAATTATTAAAAGTGACCAGTCTCGGACTGACATTTTTTGGTCCTTCGAGCCGTAATATATTTCGATGATATAAAATGACTACCTATTTCTATTCGTTGTCTTGCATGATTCAGATGAATCAATGTATTGTTAATTGTGCAAAATTTTATCCTAATTACAAAAACTCGTCACAGGATTTCCAGGTGATTAACAGCTATTAAAAAAAAACTAGGTTCAACAACCCTACCCGTGTAATATGTATGAGTGTATGAATATGTATACGGACAAAAGGTCTTTCTGAAATGTTAATTATTACTAACGTGATACAGTTAATGTCGAAACAGGCCTTTGACCGGTGTCCATAGAGTCAACTATGTGACAGGCATGAATTATATTAAACTGCTTAGCTATTATTTATTTATTTTAAATTGCACATGTAGTAGCTTTTATCTAAAACATGCTAAAACATGTACCCTGGACGGACAGGGTAAGTATTGCATTTTTTTTCGCCTTATTGCTAATATTACAAAGAAACAAAAAATAAACAAAGAAAACAAATCGTTCAAAAAAATAATTCAAAACTTTTATTCAGAGAATAGATTTTCACAAACACGTTCTCTTGTCAGAGTGTACAGTAATAAATGATTTGTATAAATTAATCTACTCTATAAACCATTTCGGAAACAAAAGCAAAATGACCACTGGTAAAAAGAAATGGCGAAAGAAAACCAGTTACGGCCTTTTTTGTCATTTAATAATATATCGTACTTTTCTTTTTTCTTTTCATTTTCAACATAAAATTTAAAACTAGGTACATACATACAACATTACGTACGCGGAATGTCAATAAATAGTGCCATTAATTTGTCTCAACATAAAATTAAATCTAAAATATAAAATGCTAAATCGGTGTTAAAGATAAGAGCAGACCGCCCGCAAGGCAGCAACCGTTCTCGTGTATTTTCGAGTTGACGTGAGAGTCGGCCTTCCAGCCGTTTATTCAGAGACCAGCCCTTCATAGGCGTGGTCTCTAGTCATATACATCTTTACTACCAATTATAAACTAACACCCTTTTAGAAACAAATCGAAATGACCACCACTAAAATAATTGGCAAAAAAACGGTCTGTTTTGTCCATCAGATACTTTTTTTACATCTTTTTTTTTAATGACAATTCGTGGAGTGTCATAAATAATAGTTTTATGTTACACTTGAAATAGTAATAAAATAAACACCAGTTCCGGTTAGAATGAGTGGACCTGTCTCCCCAGGCGGCACCCGTTCACGAGTTGAGTTATATGAACCTGTGAATGTATCAACCCGTGTCGTCAGCAGCGCGGCGGAGTAGGTACCTATGCCCTTCAAAAGAGAGATCCCAGATTCCAATCTATCACAACTTTTGGTACAAACTATCACTACAAAATATTTGAACTTAACATTGGATGGTGACCTCTCAGTTCAGTAAACAAAATCGAGGACAAAACTTAAGTAGGTATAGGATAAAAAAATCTAAAAATATTTTTTCAATCATTTGCCAGTAAGCGGATCAGATGGTATTAAATCTAACAAAAGGTATACTTTCCTCCGCCAACAATGGCGTGAACATACAGATCTACATACAAAGAGACAAAGCATATACATTATTCAGTACATAGATAACGCTTATTATTATTATGTAAATTCTACGATTGAGTCCGACAGTGGAAAAATATAATTTCATGATGCGAAGGTCGACTATTGACGTACATTTTGCGACAAAATCTGCGATCGAACTAGATTTAGGCAGACTGCTAAATGGAATTCATTATATATTTTTTTCATTTATTTAAACTTTATTGACGACAATATTTGGCTACAAAAGGCGGACTTAAACCTAAAAGAATTATCATTATACATAGAAAACAACCATACCAAGACTAACAGACATGTTCATGCACACAACTGTTTGCCTTGCGCAGGATTCGAACCCGCGGCCCTTGGGACAAACTGGCCATTGCTAGCCACTCAACCACCGGCCCTGTCATCATAGTATAAAGAGGCAGTCTAAACAAGTAACACTGTTATTTATGTATAAAATTCGCAGGCTAAAATATTAATATGGGAAACCTTCATTTCATCTTTTGATAATAGGTGGAGGAAAAGTATTTTCGTATTTTGTATGTATACAAATTGAAGAGAAATAACTTTGGTAAATATTAAGCATCATTAAAAATGGCTTTACCAAGATGGTGCCGAAGTAAGCTACGCTTGTGTTATGAATATTATATTACATAGTAACGTATATATTATTGTAAATAAATACTTATAAAGATATAGAAAAGTGATGGTTGTTCTCGAGTCTTTGTGAGACTGAGAACAAAATGCCATCACATAAAATGTTTACCCGAACGGGTATATATAAGCGCTCTGGTGCCGAATGTAGGAGCACCAACGCACCATCGGGCTGACAATTTATATTCTTTTATTTATTAGACTATCATCCTACTATCATACTACACCGGGCGTCAAAAATAAGTAGTACAGTTTTAAAATTGCAATATCTCCTAAACTACAGAAGCTAGATCTTTGAAATAAAAAATGTTAAAAGAAAATTTCATTTCATTTAATAAAAACTTCATGCATAATATCGTCTTTTAAAGATTGATTTTTATTTCAAAACTCTAACTTCTATAGTTTTAAGAGTAATTGCAATTTTTAAACTGTACCACTTATTTTTGACGCCCAGTGTATTACATATTATAAATGAGAAAGTGAGTTTGTTATTCCTTCACGGCTTGACTAAGCAGCCGATCATTATGAAAATTTGTATATATATTGTCTGGGGTACAGAACCCAGGATAGGCTACTTTTTATCCCGTGAAAGTATGTCATTCCAATGGGAAAATATTTTTCCTTACTATAGATGGCGCTGCCATTGCGATGTGGTCCAACAGATGGCGCCACAAGTCGCGCTATGGGTTGTTTTGTTGTCTAACGAGATCTATGTCATAAAATTAACCGCGAGCGAAGCCGCGGGGAAAAGCTAGTAATATTATAAAGGCGAAAGTTGTGTGTATGTTTGTTACTTCTTCACGCTCAAATGGCTGTGCCAATTTTTATGATATTTGGTATGTAGTTAGCTGATACTTTAGATTAACACATAAGGTACTTTTTATTCCGAAAAGTACGCGATTCCTGTAGGATTTGGTCAAAAGTCTGATCTAGATGGCGCTGCTGTGCATAAATAAATACATGCAAACGAAGTTTTCACAAGTGAAAAATATAGTCTTTAATTTAGTAATGTTAGCCATGAATAACTTAAGTGCAAAGTGGTGTAGTCGTGTTTGAAGGCAACCGTAAAGTAGTCACGGATCTAACGATTCATGCACGTCACACAACTTAAATCATCATACTAATATTATAAACTAGCGAAACCCGCGCAACTTCGTTTGCGTGTATCCCGCTTTCCCGTGGGAATTTTGGAATGTATGATACTTTAAAACCTTCCCCTTGAGTCACTCTATCAATTAAAAAAAACCGCATCAAAATCCGTTGCGTAGTTTTAAAGATTTAAGCATACAAAGGGACATAGGGACATAGGGACATAGGGACAGAAAAAGCGACTTTGTTTTATACTATGTAGTGATGAGAAAGTAAGTTTGTTTGTTTTCTTTGTTATTCCTTTCCTTCACGGCTTGACTAAGCCAATTATTATGAAAATTTGCATACATATTGTGAGGAGTACAGAGCCCAACATAGGACTTTTTACGCGGGCGAAGCCGCGGATAACATCTAGTATAGAATAGTTTATACAGCCCTTTGAGAACTCGGTCTTTCAGTGATAGAGCTCATAAAGCATTTATGAAATGTTCTTGCTCTAAGTGTTAAGTACACCACCCTCTGACAGAATGACGTGAAGCAGCAATACGTTTCGTTCGGTGCGAAATCCAACAATTCTGCACTTTAAAACGAACACACAAATTAAGCAACGTCGACCCTAGCCAGTGTTAAGATGGGTTTCGTTATCTCAGAGTGCTTAGTACTTGTTTTTTGGTTACATTCGAAAGTGTTAACGTTTACAATTTACAAGCCGACCAAAATGTAAAACTGTTTCATATTGCGAATTTATCAGACGCGTGTTACATATCCAAATTAGCCGGGTTACTCACTTCGAAACGTGAGCAAGTAAGCCGCATAATTTTGATATGTAACACGCGTCTTATAAATTCGTAACATGAGAGTTCTTCTCTATTTGGTCGGTTTGTTTACGTCGACATGATCGAATGTGAACAAAAAACTTGTAGTAAGCACTCGGGCTTCCACGAGCTTTAGAGGGCACGTTAAGTCGTCGGTCACGGCTGTTTGTCAATGGATGACAGTTGTAAGACAAACCTTCAGGCGGCTTGAAAAAACACGTACTGCCCTCCAGCCTCCACCAATCCTCATTGAAGCAGGGTGGCTGAGTTTTGGGATACATCCCCATCTATTAAAGGGAGATCCCTATCCCAGCGGCGGGAAGATTATGAATTAGTATGATGATAAATTCGACAACTAGAATTTAGTAGTACAGACATTTTGAACCAGTTAGTAAGCTCTGTAGAACTTAACTGACGCGTTCAGAAACTAAGCATTAGTAAGCATACTTATCCACTAAACTATGCTATAACTTTGTTGACATTATACCCCTTTGAAACAGTTATACTTTACTCTAGAAACATACATCCATTGTGGGTGAAAGTGACAGACGTCGCGTGCAAGCGTACCCTGGAGTTACGTCATAACTTAAACTAGAACAATATAGCCGCGCCCTTTATCATATCAACCCATAATCATCCCACTGCCGGGATACGGGTCTCCCTTCAATCGAAGGTGATTAGAGCGTACTCTGCCACGCTGCTCCAATGCGGATTGGCAGAGGCCGGTGATTTCAAACCGCCATAAGGCCACCGACTTGGCTTAACGACTGTCATCGATCGACAACAGCCGGCACCGACGGCTTGACGTGCCCTCCGAAGCACGGAGAAGCTCGAGATAACAATACCCATCCAAACGCTGGCTAGGGTCGACGTCGCTTAACTTGCGTGTTCATATTAGAGTGCGACACACAGCGCCGCCATCGAGCTCCTTATCTTGACCTATTAGTATAACACTTATGTTAATTAATTGCTATTAGTTTCATTAAACTTACTTGATTTGCCATCTCAAGGTCTACGCTATGATGTTTTGCTTAATTTGTTGTCTCTCACGTAGTTACTCCGTCTAATTTCTTTTTATTTTTAATTCGTTGTGAGTTCTAATACAGCTGTAGTTTTTAGTTACGATCAAACGTGGTCCAGTAGCGGGCCTTCGAACCGTCCGGTACGACCAAGTCACCGGCACCCATGGAGCACAGGGACACCGGGGGAGTCCCATTATTTGAGGTTTCTGGTCCTTATCATTGCCTGGTTCGTTATACATTGATCCATTGCCATCACTTATTAAATAACGAAATTTAATATTGAGCGATGTAATTACAAAGTTTCATAAAGATGGCGACGCTTCGATTGTCGAACTCTTTCTTCTCAAATCAAGTTCTTAGTTCTCTACTCTGATCACGTCTTTCACTGGTTGATTGTAGTGGAACCTTCTTTTTTAAAGACAATCCAAAAAAATGTAAAATGCTTTTAGTCTCCGATGCCATGCCAGTACCCTTTATCCTCTACTCACATCCCCTAAACCATTAGCGCTTATCGTTTTAGGTGCCCTAAAGTGCTGGGTTAAAAGAGTTTAATTCATTTTTTTTATATCAAAGTGCAGCCGGGCTTGTTGCCTGATTATTATAATGGAAGATTTTTTTAAAAATTGTAATTTTGTTTAACATGGATAACTATTCATTTAGTTCCGGTTAATTTTTTTAGTGCCATATTTAGTGCCATTTAGCTTATTCGGGACTTTATTAAAAAGTAGATAAACCGAAAGTCCCGAATAGGCTAATTGCCAATTAATAAACATCACATAGGTACTAGAACTGTCAAAAACTGACAGTTTATTTAACGCTTTATATGACTAAATTCATATTATTTAAAATATAATATTTTCAGTACAGTAAAATATTTTACAAACAAATTAAAGTTGAAGTAAAATTAATCCATGATTATTTTTTTCAATTTCCAACGAATCACTAAAAAGCTTTATTGGGTGCTTTCTGAAAATATCTATTTTCGTGTTTCGCTTCTAAGAAGCTTTTATGAAAGTTTATTGGAAAGTATTTTATCGGGATATTATCGGATTACTTATTTCTTTTCATTTTTATTTCTGTATTTTATTATTTATTTCTACTTATATAGCTACCTACTGGCCCTACTGTATGTTTTTCGAGTTCTCCTCTCCTAGAGCCACTGGGGATCAGAAAACTTGATTAAAAACCTGACGACCTCTCACGGACGGGGTCGCCGGAACTTTAATACCTTTGATAGTTTTTATTTAAGAAAAATGAATGTTTGATCTAGTTTGAAGTCACCAATTATGACATTATGACATTACTTAAAGTCTAATTATTTATTAATTAATACTTTTATGGTTTCGGTATTGTTTGGCGTCATACATGAAGGAGTATGTGAAGCGTATTTAGCATAGTTGTCCTTCAATTATAACGAAATATTTTGGTCTTAAACATCAGTCAAGTGAGGAATGATAATATCAGTCTTTAGACTTTCCGTATATGGACTCGGAATTACTATACAATTTATAATGCTTGCTTTTATGGAATGATCGTCTACTAACTCGGTGTTCCTAACGTAAGCGCTTATGTGGTCTTAGACCCTGTACACATGACGCGCGTTGGTGTCGCGTTTTGTGCTACATTGCGGTCTTTGTATGTTTGATCTCACGATGAAGTGACTGCAACTCCGCGATGGATATAACACGCGGACAACGAAACTCGCCCTTTCTTGACAAGGTCTTACGTTGTCCTATACATTTTGGTGTCTTCTTTTATTTTTATTACAACTTGTTTTAAAATATTGCCGCCATTATTATGATACCAGCAAAACCCACGCAACTTCGTTTGCGAATATCCAGCTTTCTCGTGAAAATTAAAAAACGGCTCACTTACTCTTAATTTGACGGTAATGAAAATCAGTGTTTGCTGTCTGAGCAATCTTTGTCGTCGAGTCATTTTCTGACACTGCGATACAACAATGTTCTGTTGTTAATGTGTATCTGTATGTTTATACCTCAGTTATACAAATAAAGTTATACTATACTAATATAATAAACAATTCAGCATCAGCATACCAAGGATTATCAGTTCCATCTATTATGTCATCGTCCGCCACAGGCCACTTAGCAAAACAAGGCCGGTTTCTGACATTCGCCTATAACCTAAGAGGGTCAAAGTTTGAGGACATCTCTTGTAGTTGACGGAACTTTATCCCTGTTCACATTTCTGAATTCTAAAAGCAAGTTCCAGGGGTTGAGCGTCATCTGTCTGTGTTTTGTACCCAATCCTTTACCATCACTCGCTTGAACGAAAAACACTATTCATATAACACGCTAGATCTACCACTCGACCACCTGTACTCAAGCAGGGGGTATGCTGAAAATCAGCCCTGCTTAGACATAGCCTTGTCTATATCAAATATATAGCAAGGACTATATCATAATAATTTAGAATTTGTAATTTTATTGTTTTATTATTGTTCTTTAAAATGTATGTTTTTATCTTATTTTATTTATTTGATTGGAACGACTTACTTTCACGGGATAAATAGCCTATGTTGGGCTCTGTACCCCTAACAATATGTATGCAAATTTTCATAATGAACGGCTGCTTAGTCAAGCCGTGAAGGAATAACAAACAAACAAACAAACAAACTCACTTTCTCATTTATAATATTAGTAAGGAAGTAAGGATTTAACACGAGAAATGGCAATTCACGAGGGAACGGTCCGTGCTGTTGTCGGTAGATGACAGTCGGTATCTAAGTCAGTGGCCATCAGGCGGTTTGAAATCACTGGCATCTGCTAATCCGCATTGGAACTGCGTGACAGTACGCTCTAATCCTGAAGGACTGAAGGGTCCCGCATCCCTGCGGTGGAATGATTATAGTCGATTATGGGTTGAGGACTTGCACGGCGTCTGTTAATCAAGGAAATACTGATCTCCTTGTGATATATAATTAGGTCGACCATCAGCATTGATGAGGTGATCCTCGTTTGCCCTCCTTCATCAAATATTAGGTTAGGTGCTGCCCGCGGTGTTACCAGCGTTTAATTTTAAGCACAGCAGCGCCATCTAATTTGGATTTTTGACCAAATCCTACGGGAATCGCGTACTTTTCGGGATAAAAAGTACCCTACGTATTGACACAAGATATCAGCTACTTACATACCAAATATCATAAAAATTCGCCCAGCCATTTGAGCGTGAGGAGGGAACAAACATACAGACAAACTTTCGCCTTTATAATATTAGTAGGATACTCGTCTAGTCGTAAATATTTGAAACTAAACAATGTATGCATTGAGTTCAAATGTTTGCGTCACTAGCTTGCTAGTTATTTAATTAACGTCAATTAACAACTGTTTGAGGGAAACAGGCATTGCAGACTTTACCGGTGAACTTTGCACATAGATTTATCTGTTTGTCTTTATCCATAGGCATCTGTCGCATTACATGCTACAAGTGTACAGCTTGGTAAAAAATTATTTGAGGTGGTGACAGATGGAACTAATCGTTTTTTTTTTAATGGCTGGCTACACTATAGTACGCGCCAAAATTTGGACTCTCAGTTTATAAAACAATTGAAAATCGAATGTCGTTATGCACTGAATAATAAAGCATGGGTTCTTAAACTTCGTTTACGCCTGCGCGAGTCAGGCCTATTGGCGACTATTATAGTATGCTGTAAATTTGCGATCTCTATTCTAAATAACAAAAATTTCGAAATCGTTTGCGTACAAAATATTGTGAGGTAACCATAGGTGTGAAAGAAGCGCCTATTTTCTCCAAACTCTTTTTTGCCAGGCTGTTTTTCAAAGGTCAAGTTCAAAGTTAATAAATGATTACTTAAGGTTAAATTATAAATTTTGTCTTTTTTATAACAGTACGTGTGTTTCTTTGTCCCTCATCGTATCTCCTAGTTCAATCTAACAAACTCTTCTATTATAGACACAAAATAATTCATATCTCATATATGCTTTGACAAAGGTCTTGGTTGGAGCATAGAGGAATGTAAAAACTTAGTGGGTTGGCGTAAATCTTGTGTATTTTTTGATGGGGACAGAAATACGGACATAACACTTCATATTTGTCCGTTACCCCATGCAGCCACCTTTTGCATACCATGTTTTCAAACGTGTATTTCCAAACGTTGAAATTATCTTGTTCGAAAACTAAATATTTTCTCGTTGTAAATTGTAAAGCCAATAAGTTTTACGTACCAATAGTATTGTAACAATAGATCGTCGCGGCAATCGAGCTTCACTTGGTTTTCTATCACCCTAATAATCATGCTCAATAGATGTCTCATATGTTTCTTAAAGAGGAAAGATATTTCAGACTTTCTCACTCCGTCTATATCTTCGAAACAAATTAAATTCTAAGACAGTTTGATTATCTTTTGTTAAATTCACTAAGAGACAACTGCAGTTCTCTCTAGCATCGTCAATTATCATCTGATTGTCTGAGGATTTCAATGCTTTAGCTCTGAACATAATGTTCTAAGTTATATCTGCAAAGAATGTTTCCTTTTCATTCCACAGTTAATTCCAGTAGATAGAATCATGAAGCTGGAAAATACGAGGTCACTGGTCCCAATACTCCCAATACTAAGTTTTGGGGTTAAAGACATGTACTGGTCGAAGTAGTATAGTTTTGTGTCAGTAACTGGAGGGTAAAATTGAATGTCGTAAAGAACATAACTTAGCATGGTATTACATTGCAAAATACAAGCTTACAACTACTATTATAAGAATTATAACCTGCCAATCCTAATGTATTAGGACACGGTATGATTCTACATTCAGATTTCTTGCGTGCAAAGATGATTAATTATATCTTCATTTTATTCTGAGCAGTTATTATGTAATTTTCATTATTCTTTTTCATTCAAGTGAATTATTTTTTATTACATTCGGTTTAATAGTTTCTCATAGCGTCGATTTTTATATTTTATTAATGGTAATAAACATGCAAATTTCCTGGAGAACGTAAAATATATCTAAACGTTTTAGTACGTTTATTTGAGCGATTTTTCTCTGCGATTGCTGTATCCGTAATAGCGGTTATAAATTGTTAGTTATCTACGATTTCCTTTCTGCCATCTCAAGTCTAATAATCCGTGTTGCGAAGTCGCAGCTCACGTCAAATGTGAAGTATTTCTTGCAATATAATGGCTACATTGAATGGAGTACCGGTATTATCTTACTGATAAATCTCTAATGTGAAAAGGGTATTAACTAGAGGCCATTGCACAGCGCTTTTAGTTTGAGTGCAATGCCCGTTACACTAATACATCACAAGAAAATCCATCTAAATCATTATTTTATTCAAATTTAAACTCTATTACAATAGAAATAGGGTCACAAGGTTCTAACTAGCCACGTTCAGACTTTCCCACAGTTTTATAACATTTTCTAGATACATTGTAAGAACAGCTGAACTTTCAAGAATTAAGTCTCTAACCTTTTAAGGTTCCGTCTGTACAATAAAGATATCATTCTGTCACTGTCTAACGTTTATAAAGTCTGCTTCCGTCTCGCTCTCTAGGGAGTCCGTGGTGTTTTGTTGGATTTATGTTGTGCATCTAACAAAAGATGAGAATTCTGCTCTTAAAGTTAAAGTCTAGGTATTATTAGGTACAATATTATTTATTGAACAAAAAGGGAATGCAAGGTAGCCACCTTGCATCGTACTTGTGTCAAACTGAATGAACGCGTAAGTTTAGGAACGACGTCCTCACCCAGTATATAAATGGTTTTAAAATTTTTGTGCTTCTCCGTGTTGATGTCCTGTAGTTTGAAAACATTGACCTCTTCTTTCAGCAAAAAGGCTGCCCTGTTACAATTACACAAGTTTGCATATTTAACTATTAACCCAAACATTCCTGTCACTATATCTCTTTATCCGACAGGTACAGTGCCATAAGAAATCTCTGATCTAGAACTTCATTATTATTAGGGCTTATTTTACAATTTGCGGATATGTTACCAGTTAGTCTATTTACCATATAAAAAGTGTAAAATTTTTGAACTTTTAAGCGCCATGGCAAAAAAGGCTGCAACTGTGCTTTTTTCGTCATTTCTTTTACCAATAATCATTTTGTTTTTAATTCCGAAGTTGCGATAACTTGTAGAACTCTACTCTAACAGAAATTGTCTGTGAAGACCCAGTACTTGAAGTAAGGATCTCATTTTACACATGTCGTCATTATTAGAAGACAATATTTCGTCAAATGTAAAGTTGAAATATTATGAAATTGCACTCAAATAGAAATAAAACCTATGAGTAGATGCACTTACTGGAAAGCACACTCGCCCCTGCAAAGCTCTCCTACAACGTTTGTTTTTGTAAGATTTTTTAATGAAAACATTATAACTATATAGACGCCTTTGCACAATCAGCTGCAACACGTTTGATCTTAAGTCGATGTAGTTAAGTCTTATTCTGAATGCACTTGTATTATGTATGGCACATAACTACAGGAAATCGTAGTCTAATACAGCCAGTTGCTGGAACTATTTTTAAACTGTCAAACTAAACAAGTTCACAAACACAACAAATTCTGGCTATTACTTTTCCTATTTGAATCTTAGGTTGACTTAGATTTAGGTTAACTTCGGCCCAAAAAATCTAGTAAAAGCATATTAATTGGAAGCAGGGAGGTTCAAAATCAATGTATGAACCTTCATTTACAGTAAATTGCATTAAGGGATACGTTGAGGAAAATTAAGTCAGCAAGTCGAACAACCAGTAACCTCGATCCATTACGTTGACACCGAAATAGCGGTTACAGCACACCCGAAAATTCATGTACGAAAAGGGTTCGGTTATAGCATGCCCAACTATTTCAGGACTCAGATTGTCGGAAAATGTCGGCTCTTGTGGAGGCAGGGGGGGCTCGGTCGATCGCCTCTGCTCACCGGGCTTGCACGTAGCGGCAACGTCGCAGGTTCGCGGGGGCGTAGCGGAACGGCAACATCGCGATCAGCTGTTGCCAGGATCGCTTTATGATTCAAAACAGGCGGCAAAACGTGACGAGACTCCCTCGGGAATTTGGATGTGGGACAGAAAACATTGCAAGTCTAAAAATGGGATAACCACGTTAGACGTTTTCAATTTGAGAAAGGCATTACATACTACATTGTTGGGAGATGTAACAAAATCAATAACTTGTCCTTTGAAGGCGGTATTTCTAGATTTTGTTCGTCTCATTTCATCTGGACTTATTTCTTTTCTGAAAAGTGTTTTCTCTCTTTCTGTATATATTGAAAATGATGAGATAACAAATGCGTGGAATGAAATGTACGGAAGATTTAGTAAAATGTAAAAGAAAATCTAAGCGGAATTTTAAAATTTCATTGAAAATTATGCTGCTGCAAGGCTTTTGCTCATAAAAACTCATAAGCCGAATAAAACTTGGCAATCTTAATTGAAAATTATGTGCGAGAGGCTAAAAATTCCTAGCTTGGAAAGCATTTTTATTTTTTATAGAAATATCTTAAGTACTAGGAAATACTTTAGTTGTTATGAACACATCTTAACAATGAATATCTTATTTGCAAAAGTCTTCAGCTCTCTTTGTATAAAGATCTATTCCATCATGTTCGTTGCTTTCTCAATAATAATCCAAAGAAACCAAATCCCATTGGATTTCTACAACTATAAACTGTCCATCTTCATCTAGAACCTGTACTTTACAAAGTAAAGAGTGAAGAGTACAAAAACATTTATACAAATTGTTGTCCCTTTCACTCCGTTGTGGGAACCCGCATACATCTTCACAAATCATAACCTAACGCAATCACAGAGTGAAACAAACTATTCCCGGGCGAGCAGGAGTGCGCGGAAGGAAGTGCAGCGCGGACGCGGGGGGGAGGGGGCGGCTCAATAATTTGCGTGCGGGCGAGAGGGGGGCGGGGAGCGAGGGGGACAGCGCGTGCGGTGCAATAGCCTGGCCCAGTCGAGTAGTCCACAAGGTCACTGCCGCTGTTCACGCGACTCTTCCATTCATGAGCACCACAAATTATGTTCCATTTTTGAACTTTCCGATTTCTGGCAACAAATCTTTTCTAAAACAATAAAGATTTGAGGTTTCGTATTGTTTTCGGCCAGTTTCACAATGTTGCTAAATGTGAAAAACTTTTTTAAGGTTTCTCGGGTATGCTGTATGTAGCCGTTAGCGATTTTGTCATCTTTTAAGCCTCTTTGTTTTTTAATTTGTTTCTGGCTTCTTGATCGTTTTGGTCGATTCTCGGTATTGTTATAATTTTATTTATCATTAATGCCGTCTTCTTCTCCATAATATATTTAATTTTAATACAGTCCATTTCCTTACCTTAGTTCTTAGTCCTTTCAATACTTCCTACTCCCGTCTAATTTCTTTCTGGTTAATTCGTTGCGAGTTCCAAGACAGCTGTAGTTTCCCCCGGGACGTCCATAGGCTTCATTCCTTATTGTCAATCTGAGGTCGCCGTTGTTGATCCTGGCTGTACGTCTCCTGTACATACGTACAGGAGACAGCTGTGGAAATGTGCGGTTGCCTCTTCACTATAGATATTTAAAACGCGCTTACTTATTTTTCTTTCCAATTTAAGCCTAGTCATATTTTTCTTTGAATAACTGTAACTAAACATAATGTTAACTGCATTTTTATAAGGCATTTAACTTTATTTTTTATCAGTTAATCATAAATTATGTATCACTTAGTTGTTTTTTGTTGTTTGCGTTGCAAGAATGGCTGTTGCATTTCATTTACTAGCAATAATTTTGTTACTTAATCACTTAATTTATTTCATCGTTATGCATTAATATAAGGCATACCTTGACTGCAATTCTGCAATTCAGTTACATCTTTATTTTATATACTTATAATCCGTCTTCAAAAACATAATTTTTCGTACCATTCGCATCTTCTAGTCTATGACCTAGAAAATATTTTGTATTTGATTTTAATTGCTGTAAGTACATAAAATCGTCATCATATGATTGTTTTATAGATTTTACGGTTCAATTAACCATTCTTATTTTGAAACTATTTTTGAAAGAAAAAAATTTTTTTCACATCCCCTTTTTTCTCTCTCCATTTTTCTTTAAAAAATCGTCCTCTGTCGAGCGAAGCAAGAATCCTGTCCAAAGGACCATTGATATTTTTAGATGATAAGTTGGGACTCTAAAAATATCAATGGTCTGACGCTAAACTAAGTTCATAATTAATTATCCACAGATTAATTACAAAGTAATAATAATGCTAAAAAAATAAGAAAAAACAATTATTATCCCGTAATGCGAAAGTGAGTTTGTTTGCTACGCTTTCATGGCTAAACTACTCAACCGTTCATTATGATTTTTTTACAATACATGTCAAGAGTATAGAAATTGATATGATAGTATGATACAGTCACTGCATCTGTCTGCAACGCACCGCACAATATTTTGGACATACATAGAATATGATGACAGATAAGGGAAAGGAAAAAATCAAAAGAAATCAACCATAGGCGATGTATGGACCAGGAGGTCTACCAAAATTCAAAAAATTCAAAACTCTTATTCAGAGAATAGGTTTTCACAAACACGTTCTCTTGTCAGAGTATACAGTAATAAATGATTTGTATAAATTAATCTACTCTATAAACTACTACCATTTCGGAAACAAAGCAAAATGACCACTGGTAAAAAGAAATGGCGAAAGAAAACCAGTTACGGCCTTTTTTGTCATTTAAAAATATATCGTACTTTTCTTTTTTCTTTTTCAACATAAAATTTAAAACTAGGTACCGCGAAACGAAATCCGAAACTTTGGCTGAAGTTTTTTTTATGTCACAAAGGTGGCCAACAAACATACGGCCCGCCTGATGGTAAGCATCGCCGTAACTTATAGATGCTTGCAATACCAGGGATATCACTCACGCGTTGCCTTGTCAACCCTCCCAACCGCCCCAAGTGGAGCTCTGGAGAGCTTACCCACCGTAGGAACACAACATGGCCGAGACCAATGCTACTTGGCTACGATCTTCTGTAAGGTGGAGGTCCTACCCCAGACGGTCTGCTCCCCGCAGCAGTTGGGTTAGATTTCCATTTAGGTGCTTATAAAAACACGATAGAATCGCCATAAAACGCCGATCGCCGCGACTGAAAGTAGCTAGACTGAATAAGACCTATAATAACAGTAGATATTGCAACTATTTCTTAAGAATTCTTGCAGAATAAATGCATTAATGCTTGCATTCAGATATTAACATCTGAATGCATTCTCTCTTACAATGTAACACTAACGTTTATTAGCAGTAACTTTCCAACAGCGAGATGGAAAAGCGATGTAAGGCTTTCACCGCACTCCTACTTTTGTTTTACTTATTTTTAGCGCATATAGAGAAACCTAACTTTTAAGTTTATGATACTTTTTATTCGAAATAACATTCAACTATACATTTTAAAGCAGATGAGTTTGTTACATACACGATAACACGATGTGCATGAAGAAAACGAACAAAAACAAATGAACAACGAAATCCCAAAAAAATAATGTCGTGTCAATCTGAATTGCTCTCACTCACTCACTCACAATACAAAATAGCAATTGAGCGGATAGCGGATTGAGAAATTGAGATTGACACGAGATTCGAGATTTGAACTATTTTTGTTAGGAGAATAGGGGGCAGATGTTAAAAAACTCTTATAAAATATATTAACATACATTTTTTTTATAAACTTACTAACGTATATTGTCATTTACTTACATAAATACGTATATTGTCACTTTAGTACCTACGTTATAATTTTTGTATCTTTTTAATCACTGAGAACTTTTGAGTGAACATTTCAAACAATGTTGTAATGACAAAATACTAAAGCCGTAACATATTTATGCAGCTGACCGTATTGAGGTACACATTGTACTTTTAACAGCCAGTTTTTGAATCGCATTTTTATGCTCAAGTATTAAGCTATCTCTTTTTTTCTTCTTTAGTTTGACAGTGACAGAATATCATGTGTCTTTAACTTTAAATTAAAAAATAGCAATTCACAATATATGTATTTTATGTTTTAGAATTTTGACAGTTAGGGCGCGGTTTGGCGCTACGAAATGCGCCTAAGGATAGATTGACGCGCCCTCAACTATAACATTTATACTTTATGCAGTCGACTATGCACTTTAAAATTCATTGACACGCCATAATTGGTGCACAATCGCTCAATTATGCATTTCAACCACGTAATGCCACTTCGGAATGTCCAAGTGCATACCACGGAGCGCATTCAACACAATGAATTAATTTACCAGTTTTTTGTATACACAATTTACACAGCACCATCTGGTCTCATGTTAAGCAAGGTACTACCTTTTTTATGTTACACGGCAGGCAAATAAAAGGAAAAGGTCGACTATGAACATTGATAACACCGGACTACCAAATGCGTTGCCCGCTCCAAGGAATCATTTTCTCCCTATTCCCAGAAGGGAAAGCGGGAAAAGTGTTGTGGGCTTCCGGGTCTCTCACTTACCGAACTCTATCTGATATTATAAAACTGCAGTGGCGCAATATTGCTTACAAAAGATGATGTCGTTTTGATGTCAATGTGATGTTGATCACACACAAGTTGACATGGTTTTTATATGGTATTTCGGAGAGCATAATACGAAATAGTCTATAATGTCAAGTTGACATTAAAACGACATCACAATTTAAGCATAATTGCACCACAGTTTGATTGTTTGTTTAATGGCGTTAATCTCAAAAACTATTGGTTCGAATTATAAAATTCTTTCTGTGTCAGGTTTTTTGATGCTGACTGCACCTATTCACAGATTACTAAGCCTAATTTCTAATTCCACAAATGTTCATTCTGTTTGACGTAGGGACGCCATTGGACTCCAAGGCGTGTACGCACGACCGAACACGAACATGGTGAACATCGAACACGAACATGGAACATGTGGTTCCCACGTGTGGACGTACATTAGCAAAGCGAACATGGTGTCAAACAAAAGAGGCTACCAAGCCTTACTTTTTTGGCTCGATGTTCGTGTTAACAATGTTCTTGTTCGGTCTTGCTGAGAACATCGTCCACACAGAACATCCAAATTGAATCGACACGAACACTTTTGACGAACAAATTGTTTGATGTTCGTTAGTGGTACGCAAGTGCGAACAAAGTGTTCGTGTTCGATATTCACCATGTTCGTGTTCGGTCGTGCGTACACGCCTTAGACAGTTTAAAACATATTTTTACGCTCTTTTTATTTCACATTGATCAACTAAAAAACTAACTTGACCGTTTAACCACTTTTTAAAACAAAAAACAGTGGTTCAGCAACATCCGGCGTCTGTTTTTTTAGAATCGTAACAGTAAATAATGAAAAACCGAGTGGAAGTTCGATTCTAAATTACTTAATTGATTCCTGAGTTGTTCGTACATTGACTTAATAACTATTGATTTTTAAATTAGCCATTTACCCTACTATTCGTAAATCATTCTTTATTTGTAATTCTATAATCATATATTCTGCTTCAATGAACTTCTTGTGGCTGAGATGATGATGATGACTTTCTTACTAATATTTAGTAGGTATATTAATTCTGTGCTAATATTACAAAAATGCGAAAGTTTGCAAGGACGTATGGATGTGTGTTACTCTTTCACACAAAAACGGCTTGATAGATTTCCTTGAAATTTGGTACCTACATGGGTTATTTAATACCTGTATTAACACATCGTTTATTTCCCGGATATCAGCCCGGGAACGAATTTCGCGAAAAAACCGTACATCGGCTAGAAATAATAATAATTATATACTAGGAATCATACTAATAATATTAATGAGAAAGTGAGTTTGTTTGTTTGTTATTCCTTTACGGCTTGACTAATCAAATCGGCCAATCATTATGAAAGTATACATATTGTCAGGGGTACAGAGCCCAACATAGGCTACTTTTTATCCCGTGAAAGTATCATTCCAATGGGAAAATATTTTTTCTACTATAGATGGCGCCACAACTTTACAAGTCGCGCTATGGATTGTTTTGTCGTCAGACGCGATCTTTGTTATAAAATTAACCGCGAGCGAAGCCCCAGGGAAAATCTAGTAAATTATTCTTGACATTTTGTACGTTTTAATATTTTTAATGATCATTAACCAGTCTATTAACAATGAACCATTGTATATCTATGTCAGTCGCACAAGAATGCTACGCTCCGTTTCTGAGATGTCTACAAGCGGACGAACAAAAACGATTATGATAGTAATTTGCTCGCGTGCAACAGTCTTGAATGACTGTATTTTAATTAACACCTCTAATATACATACTTGTGTTTATGTACTACTGTTTTTTATATTAAAAACCTAACTTAACTAGCTGATGCTAGCGGTTTCACCCGCGTCATCTTTTCACCGTTGTTACTTTTCCTTGAAATTCTGGATAAAATGTAATGTAGGTGAGACAGGGGACAAGTGATAGGTCCGACTTATGTAAATACTCTACATATAGTACAAAAAAACCTTATGTGTTAATCCAGATTGTAAATAGCTTTGTACAGTCAGGAGCACGTTGAGCCTTACACCTTGCAGTACAATTTTGACTCTTATGACATAGAACATAAGTGTCATACAAAGTCCGATACGTAAAGGTCGACCTGCTAGGTTACTCTGCATAGAAATCGCGATTTTAATTTCAATTCTGTATAATTTCAAATGCAAAATTAACAGCAAATCCTAATTCGTACCCTTGAAATTTTATACTTTACTAACTATTTGGTTAGCAATCCGATTTCATTTAGTTTGGTATTAAGTTAGCGCTAGTTTAGCTGTAAAGAGTACCTAAAAGTAACAATCCAATGGCGATCGTGCGGAATTATCTTCAAGAGTAAGGGGGCAGCTCTTGACTGTACCAAATTTCAAGGAAACCTGTCCAGCCGATTTTGCGTGAAAAAGTAACAAACATCGATACATCCATGCATGTTCGCAAACTCCGTATTTATAATATTAGTATGATATGGCAAATAGATTTTAGTTTAGTTACGGTTCGAGACGAGGTCCACGTATCGATTCGACACGCAAATCACGTGCCGCAACATATGTACGTTACATTATATATTTTTAACCATACTAAATGTTGCCTCCAACTTAAATGGTATAACTCTAGCATTTGCACGATGCATTTATATCTGGTTTCCGAGTAAGGGTGGAAAACACACCGAAAAAAAATTGTTTTCAAGAAGAATATATGTACAGTCAAGAACAGGTCGACCTTTACATATTGGACTTTGTACCATTCTTAAGTTCTATGTCATAAGAGCCAATATTGTACTACAAGTGTAAAGCTCGACGTGCTCCTGACTGTACATTATGTGTACATCTTTAACATAAGAATGGATGGTCTAGTCTCTAAAAAAACAATTTCATTTTCAATTATTTTATTAGGATTCCTTGTTAGTTTACTTTTGACGACCTCCGTGGCGTAATGGTTACCGCGCCAGACCGCCACCCAGGAGGTCCCGGGTTCGATCCCCGGCCGGGTCATGATGAAAAACGAATTTTTTCTGATTGGCCTCGGGTCTTGGATGTTTATCTATATATGTTTAAAATATTATATCGTTGAGTTAGTATCCCCTAACACAAGTTTCGAACTTACTTTGGGGCTAGCTCAATCTGTATGAATTGTCCCTGTATATTATATTTATTTACTAAGGTACCCTAAAAAGCGACTTTACAAAACGTATATAAGTATCGTGAAATTATCCACACTAAAAACTTCATCTTAGGATGATGACCTGTAGTTTTTGCCGACAACGTAACACAAGAAACGCTAATGCCCTTTTTATAAATCATTCCTACTTTATAGTTCCGTATTTTTTCATTTCATTTTTACTAACATCATTGAGATTTATGAATAATATAAATAGTGAAACCCGCGCAACTTCGTTAGCGTGTATTTATTTATGCACAGTAGCGCCATCTATATCAGACTTTTGATGAAATCCTACGGGAATCGTGTACTTATCGGGATAAAAAGTACCCTATGTGTTAATCCAAGGTATCAGCTACCTACATACCAAATATCATAAATATTGGCCCAGCCATTTGGGCGTGAAGGAGTAATAAACATACGCATAACTTTCGCCTTTGTAATATTAGTAGGATAGCCAGTTTCAGAAAACACATTTATAATTTAATTCCACATTAAGTGTGTGTATGATCTAAGGTCTTAAGCTATCTTTTTATTTCCGCTATAAGCACAGAATAACTACTAGTTACAAGGAAGAGAGTAGAGAGAGAAGGGGTGCGAAAAAGGAGTTCATACAAATGACATAAGGCGAGCCTACCTATTGCCAATGTTAGATGGATAGATAGATATAATATGCTTTATTTGCATATCACAAAAACAGGACACAGTATACATAGATAACTTACAGACTAGTGAAATAGCAACAAGGCGGCCTTATTGCTAACAGCAATCTTTTCAAGGCAACCTTAAGGTAACGAATTATTTAATGGACTGGGCAGGGCTAGCAAGATAAGATTAAAGAAAAGTTAAGACATTCAACAATGTTTTAAACAAAATATTGTTTTGAACAGATGTTTTGAATGAATGAAATGAAGGTGAAAATGTTTTGTTCACCAAAAACACGTTCAGTTCACTCCTGCTTCATATTTTTGTACAAAACAAATTTACAAAACAACAGTAATAGCAACAAGGCGGTCTTATTGCTAACAGCAATCTTTTCAAGGCAACCTTAAGGTAACGAATTATTTAAAGGACTGGGCAGGGCTAGCAAGATAAGATTAAAGAAAAGTTAAGACATTCAACAATGTTTTAAACAAAACATTGTTTTGAACACATGTTTTGAATGAATGAAATGAAGGTGAAAATGTTTTGTTCACCAAAAACACGTTCAGTTCACTCCTGCTTCATATTTTTGTACAAAACAAATTTACAAAACAACAGTAATAGCAACAAGGCGGTCTTATTGCTAACAGCAATCTTTTCAAGGCAACCTTAAGGTAACGAATTATTTAATGGACTGGGCAGGGCTAGCAAGATAAGATTAAAGAAAAGTTAAGACATTCAACAATGTTTTAAACAAAACATTGTTTTGAACACATGTTTTGAATGAATGAAATGAAGGTGAAAATGTTTTGTTCACCAAAAACACGTTCAGTTCACTCCTGCTTCATATTTTTGTACAAAACAATGAGCTTTAAACAATGAAACGACGACGCTTGGTATTGCGATGTTTTAGTATATTTCAAGATCTTAATAATTATTACACTCTTACAACATGCTTACAACAAAGATGTCTGACAGAACCGGAAAAAGGTCAAGACCACAGATTACATATTATTGCCAGAACAAAAATAATTTATATTGATCTATTTTCTTACACCCCTTCCCAATAAAATTATTTTTACAATACAGAAAACCGCATTTTTATTAACAATTACTTAACACTTTTAACCCTGACTGTACTTAACACTTTTTATCCTTGACTGTACTTAACACTTAACAATTTTTATCCCTGACTGTACTTACTTAAACTGCAAACTATTTTATTTTTTTCTTTTTGTCTCTGGCTTACTTAACATGTTTTGAAATTAATAATCATCTAAACTAAACTGATCTCTCTGACAATAATCTATCTCTAAATTTAACAAACAATTGCCTACCCAGAGGCTTCGTAAACAAATCAGCTAACTGTTCACTTGAACATACATATTTTAAATCTACTACACCTTGTTCTATCTTTTCCTTAATAAAATAATGTTTGATACTCATATGTTTCAATCTCCTATTATTTTCTGGATACAAGGCTACTTGCATGGCTGACTGATTATCCTCAAATAACACACAAGGCTCCATATTAAGTTCAAGTTTAAAATCTAAAAGAAGGTTTCTCAACCAACACGCTTCTGTCACTGCCATACTTATAGCTAAATATTCAGATTCAGTAGATGATATTGCCACGGATTGTTGCTTTTTAGAACTCCATAAAACTGGACAACCAAATACTTTAAAAACATAGCCTGTAGTAGACTTTCTATCGACTACGTCCCCTCCCCAGTCTGCATCAACATAACCCTCTAAACACTCTGTGGCAACATCACATTTATACACCAAACTTAAATCAATAGTTGTCTTTACATATCTCAGAACCTGTTGTAACATACAGTATAACAATTTACTAGCACAGTTCTGATACCTACTAAGCATTGACACTGACACACATAAATCTGGTCTAGTTCCCAAGACTGCATACATAAGACACCCAATCAGTCTTCTACATTTTGTTTCTATTTCCCGACTCTCAGATTTATCTCTTTTTAACAATTCAAAATTAAAATTCCCATCTATTGGTACTGAAGCTGATTTACAGTTTACCATCCCAAAATTCTCTAAAACTTGTTTTAAATATTCCGTCTGATTAATAATAGTTATACCTTTCTGTAAGTCTTGATGAATTCTAATACCTAAATACTCTGACACAAAACCCATATCCTTAACCTTAAAATTATTTGCCAAAACTTGTTTAACATTTTCTATTTCACTCTGATCTGTTCCAAATAACAAAATATCATCTACATATAACAGCAAATACAACTTAAAATCTTTTGTGCATTTTGTATACAAACAAACATCACTATTTGACTGCACAAATCCTTCACTTTCAATTACACTATTAAACTTATTATTCCAATTTTTCGGTGACTTTTTAAGCCCATACAAAGATTTATTTAGTTTCACAATTTTACTCTCATCCTGTTTATTTATTTTTGGCAAACACATATAAATCTCCTCATTTAAATCCCCATTTAAAAACGCACTACATACATCCATTTGGTACAATGGTAAACTTAATTTTTTTGCTACGGCAATACACGTTCTGACAGTTGCTAACTTAGCTACAGGGGCATACAATTCATTTACATCAAAGTTATTCTCTTGTTCAAATCCCCTAGCTACTAATCTACATTTATACTTTAAATTCCCACAATTATCCTTTTTTACTTTAAATACCCACTTACTACTGATAGCTCTCTTTCCTTCTGGCAAAGTTGTCTCAGTCCAGGTATTGTTCTCTTCTATTCCCTGTATTTCATTTTTAATAGCTACTTTCCAATGTTCACTATCCTCATTTTCCATTGCTTCTTGATAAGTTAATGGCTCCAACCCAACCATACCAAAGTCATAATCCTTCCACCTTACAGGTTTCTTAACAACTCTTCCTCTTCTTGTTTTTGTAACTTCCTCCTCTTCTGTTGAGTCACTTGCATCCTCCCATACTTCCAGTTCCTCCTCAGGTAATTGTTGATCTTCTACTTCTACTTCCACTATATTTTCCTGTGTTTCTGAATTCTCTATTACCTCTCTCTGTTCTCTATCCAAATTATCTGAAGTGTTATCGACCAAACCAACCACGTTTTCAATATTTAAACTTACTTCCTTATTCTGAACAAGTGTTTCCTTTTCTCTGTTATTATTGTGTGTAAATACTATATCTCTTTTTATGACAACTTCGTTCTTCTCTGGAATGTATATCCGATAACCCTTGGTTGCATCTCCATAACCAACAAAAATACCACTCTCACTTTTTGGATCCCATTTTTGTCTCAACTGTTTAGGAACATGAACATATACCTCTTGACCAAATTCTCTCAAACTCAGTATGTCAAAGTTTTTACCAAACCACAGTTCATATGGCGTCTTTCCTGGTATTGTACTAGTACCAGTCCTATTCAAAACATAAACTGCCGTATTTACGGCTTCCGCCCATAAAAACTTTGGTAAACCCTTGGCTTGTAACATGGTACGCGCAGATTCAGTCACTGTTCTCATTTCCCTTTCAATTTTACCGTTTTGTTGTGGAGTGTAACTTACTGATGTTTCATGTCGAATTCCCTTCTCTTCAAGTAATTTACCTAACTTAAAAAACTCTGTACCATTATCGGTTCTAAGTATATTAATGTCCTGTCCAGTTTCCTTCTTAGAAAAAGTAATGAAATGTTTTAACTTATCACAAACTTCAGATTTCTCCCTAACAAAATATACTGACCTATAATGTGAATAATCATCTTTTATTAGTAAATAATACTTGGCTCCCCCTAATGATTGACATTCCATTGGTCCACAAAGATCCGCATGGATAATCTCCCCAGGCCTAGTGGTAATGGTTTCACTTCTCTTAAACGGTAATCTATGTTGCTTACCTTTCAAGCAGTCTGTGCACTGTTCTAACCCTTTTTCTACATACTCAATATTATTCCGATTCAAAATATTTTTTACATACTCAAAATTCTGATGGGCTAACCTTACATGCCATTCTAACAAACTAAGCTTCGTACCCACTATACCTACATAAGACTTTCCTACTATACTATTTAATCTATTATATCTGAACTTCATTACAAACATTTTTCCTTGCCTTTCAGCTATCGCAGCGGCTTGTCTGCTTTTATCAATAAATGTACATTGACCCTTATTCACAAACAACTCAAAACCTCTATCTATTGCGCTTGAAACAGAAAACAAATTCAACTTAATGTCCTTTACATATAACACATTATTTAATGTAGTATTTATCCACTTATGTCCATTAAATGCTTCCAGCTTAATTACGCCACATCCTACAGCTGTAATAATCTTACCGTCCCCAATAATAATTTTTCTCGGTTCTACAAGTTCACTAAAATCTGAAAATAAATTTCTGTTATTGGTCATGTGTTCTGAAGCACCACTGTCCATGTACCAACACTCGCTGTCAACTACTCCTTCACCATATAACGCTGACACTACCATTGCATTATTCTGATGCAATTGTTCTTTTCTTATCCTGTGACGACACTCTCGAATATAGTGACCAGGTTTCTTACAGTAATGGCACACTGGTTTCTGTTTTTCCTCTAATCTGTCATTCTGTTTGTGACAGTTCTTCGCAAAGTGGCCAGGTTTTCCACATGAATGACACTTTAACGTATTAAATGGTTTCCGATACTCTCTTGATTTTCCGGCAAATGCAGATGATGTCACCATATCACGACTCATAATCCTCTCTTCCTCCATTAATAGTCTCGCTGTCAAGTCATTAATATTCTGTTTACTTTCCTCGACTGACTCCCATGCACTAATGAAGTGTTTATATTCCTCAGGTAACGACATTAATATTTTTGTGAGCACCATCCTGTCATCTATTTTTTGTCCCAATTGGTCCAGTTTGCACGCCAAATCCTGAATTTTGGAAATGTGTTCACACATTTTCGTTCCAGTTTCGTAACTGTAGTTAAAGAATTTTTGCTGGACTAAGTGTATACTACTAGAAGATGTCAATTCGTAAACACTTTGCAGTTTTGCCCATATTTCCGCGGCGCTACGGCAATTCACCACATGGAGCATCACTGACTCCGCCAATCTCGTCACAATGGCAGATTGTGCTTTTGCGTCCTTAACCTTCCATTCATCCGCCCCCTCTGCGGGTTTTTTTAACGACCCATCGCACACTTCCCACACACCCAAGCTATTTAATATTATCCTAGCCTGGAACTTCCAAGTGTTCCAGTTTGCCGTGCCTTCGAGGCGAACACCCGAAGTGATATTTTCCATTGTTTTTCTGTTTATTGTTGTGCGCTGACTGGGCCCATAACCAATGAGCTTTAAACAATGAAACGACGACGCTTGGTATTGCGATGTTTTAGTATATTTCAAGATCTTAATAATTATTACACTCTTACAACATGCTTACAACAAAGATGTCTGACAGAACCGGAAAAAGGTCAAGACCACAGATTACATATTATTGCCAGAACAAAAATAATTTATATTGATCTATTTTCTTACAAAAACAAATTTACAAAACAACAGTAATAGCAACAAGGCGGTCTTATTGCTAACAGCAATCTTTTCAAGGCAACCTTAAAGTAACGAATTATTTAATGGACTGGGCAGGGCTAGCAAGATAAGATTAAAGAAAAGTTAAGACATTCAACAATGTTTTAAACAAAACATTGTTTTGAACACATGTTTTGAATGAATGAAATGAAGGTGAAAATGTTTTGTTCACCAAAAACACGTTCAGTTCACTCCTGCTTCATATTTTTGTACAAAACAAATTTTGAATGAATGAAGTGAACGAAATGAAAATGTTTTAAATATTTTGAAACATGTGGCAGCAGATGCCTTTAGGCCTCCGAATTTCTCACTCACCGTACGAAACTCAAAGCTGCTTAACACCAATATTCTATAAGAGGGTGGTACTTACGAGTTAGACGATATAATAATTCACAAAGACAAAGTCGTAGATAGAATTAACCAATTGTGTTTTCAACAATAAATAAATCAAAAGACGAGGTCAATACCTCTCAACTTGATGACTTTATTGACAGAGAAAATGATGTCATTACGAACGGTGTTAAGTAAACACTTGGTTTGCTTTCTCTGTTATTTACGTAAGAATCCATATCCATCACCTAATGACAATGTGTTACTAGTGGGATTTAGAGGATTTATATTTAGCCCATAGTTATTTCTTCTACGTTTGATGGCATTTTTTACCAACAAACAATGTGTCTAAATCCTTGTTTTTGGTACGATAAATTACGTGTATGATATATAAATATATGAAATTCATAGTCCTGACTGATTTAACTTTAACGCACAGCCCAAACCGCTGGGTCTAGAGATTCCAAAGGGGTTTGAGTAAAGTTGGTGTAGTTTTCAATTTGAGCGGACAAAAATGAAACTTAGAAATTATTATGTACTAAGAATGGGTTTTTCGAAATTCCCCCGGGAAAGCGAGATATACGCAATATAGTTAAATCAGTCAGGACTTTGAATTTTATATTTTTAGATGGTGGCCCAGAAACCATGATATACTTCAGGCCACCTTCAGACACTCCTTTGACACCTATCAGCCTGTCAGTGCTGTCAGTCCCAAGTTCTCTAGATGAAGTAATGTATTGCGGGCGCGTCAATCTCGACTGACACCGGCCTACTTCTGCGTTCTAAAGACGGAACGACTGAATTTTTTCGTTTTATACTATAACTAAACTATTAAAAGCCGCGCAACTTCGTTTCCCGTGAGAATTACGAAGAATATTTCTTATCGGTTGCGTAATTACGTGATACAAGGAACATACGCTCCAAATTTCAGTTAATATGTGTAAACATGCAAAATTACTTCTTATATTAAGCGTCTCGGATCTCGGACAGATGGACGGACATTGCATGTTGTTGTATACGCAACGCAACCCTGAAAAACGTGTCAAAATAAATTCTACACAATTTACAAATCTCCACCAGCTAGGTTACTCACTTCTATATAATTTCAAATGCAAATCCTAATTCGTACCCTTGAAATTTTATACTTTACTAACTATTTGGTTAGCATACAATCCGATTTCATTTAGTTTGGTATTTAGTTAGCGCTAGTCTAGCTGTAAAGATTCTAAAAGTAACAATCCAATGGCGATCGGGGCGGAATTATCTTCAAGAGTAAGGGGGCTGGTCCCAAAGTAATCTAGGCATAACCTACTTATGTTATGGTGGCCAGACAACGGATATATTATTGTAAATGTATTAATACATAGAAAACACCGAGACTCGAGAAGAAACACAAATGCCATCATATTATAAATGCTTGCCCCGAGCGGAAATCGAACCCGAGCCCTATAATGCCAAGATGGGGCCACTACCGCACCACCGGGATATCAAGAAACGAGAATAAATAATGAACCTGTCCTTTAATTAAGAAGCTTTAAATCAAAACACATATTGACTTAATTGCGTTTACACGTGTCGAGTTTTAATGGCACGCGATATGGCGCATGTTTTTATGTAACGCCCTGCCACCGAGACTAATGTCCAATGAAGTCCAATCTAATTGGTTGCCACGCATTTGAGAGAGGAAATTATCGAATAAAAAATTTATTTTCATGTTTTTAATCTTAAATCATTTTATACATTTAAAGGCCGAGATCTTGTATTTGACACGCCCGGTGCGGTGGTCGATTGGCTAGCAATGGCTACTGTACCCAAGGGCCGCGGGTTCTAATCCTGCGCCAGCATCTGTGTGCTTGAACATTCTCCTATTAATAAACAAAGATTAGCCAAGGTTTAACTAAAACTTGTTTTGTCACTTTCCAACTACATTCAATTTTCCTTAGGAATGACAGTGACAAAACAAGTTTTATTTAAAACTTGGCTAATCTTTGTTTATTAATGAGAGGGCATGTGTTTGTCTTGGTCTGGATGTTTTCTATATACTTATAAATATGTATTTTTTTGCAAAAAAAGTTACGTTTAAGATTAGAAATCTGTACAGTCTGAATAAGGCTGAAAGAAAAGAGCAGAACCCTAAATATGATTTTGGATTTCTAAATGTTGCGTGAAGAGATTTACTAGTCCCATAACATTTTCTAGTTTGAAACAATATTTCTCCAAAGTGTTTTTGCAGTCTCCCCAATCTCTAGTAATAAAACAATTAAACTATATACAGGATGTGTTTTATAAATGCAACAATTACGTATAACAATTCAGCGAGCAAACGCCATTCGTCACAAACTAAAATAAACTTTAACCGTTTAGAAATACAGTAGAATTTAATTAAAACACTGCACCCTCCATCCCAGCTCATCCATAACATTTCAAACAATGCTTGAACAATAAACTCGCATGGTTTTGACTACAATTGTCTGTCTGTTTGTCACCATACGGGACAAAGGGGACTAACACGTTTATGACGTGTCAAAATAAAATTTTAAGTTAGTTATCCATACTCAAAGACAGTCTCTGAAACGCTCCACTTTTTACAGGGTGGGAAGTAGTGGGAACGCGTGACTCACGTGAGTAATACCCCCGGTATTGCAAGAGTCCATAGGTGACTGCTTACCATCAGGCGGGCCGTATGCTTGTTTACCACCTTAATGTCACATGAAGTCACAAGCTATCTCCATTTATTCTTACTACATAGACAAGACAGTAGACAGTGACACCTAATAATTCAATATGTAGTTTTTTCGTTCAGAAACCGGCTGTTAATTAAAGGCTTTTAAAAATATCATAAAGATGTTTAGTTTTTGAAGTTGTAGGGTGTCTGGACTCTGGATCTACTGAACTTATTTTGAAAATTATTTTACCAATAGAAAGCAACGTTGTTTTTTAGTATCATAAGTTTATAGGGTCCCGGGTTCGATCCCCGGTCGGGTCATGATGAAAAACGAACTTTTTCTGACTGGCCTCGGGTCCTGGATGTTTATCTATATATGTATTTGTTATAAAATATAATATCGTTGAGTTAGTATCCCATAACACAAGTTTCGAACTTACCTTGGGGCTAGCTCAATCTGTATGAATTGTCCCTATATATTTATTTATTTATTTTATTTTATTTATACTTAGTTAGATATTTTTATCTCAGATATCAATCCGAGAACATCATAAACAAGATTTCGCGGGTAAAACCACGAGGTTGCTGTGCTATGTATGAAATGTTGCTATGCGATGCTCCATAAATCGAATACTAGATCTGAGTACTAGACTAACCAGGTTACAGACCGGTCTAGAAAAAAATTGTCTAGACACCTTGCTCTATGGCCACAACATGGATTTTTTATACTTCTTCTTTGAATTACATTGTATGTAACGATATTATTTAGTTGCCTACGTTAAAGATTGCTTTCAAGTTCCTGATAACATCCAGTTTGCTTACCTGACAGATAGATAATATTGACATAATACCTGACAGATAGCAATTAAATGAGCACTGAACGATTTTATTCTGTATACAGTCCGGAATTATCCGCAATAAATACAGTCCGGAATTATCTATAATTGATGATTAAACGAACTTACCTGTACGTGAAGTTCTATCATAATTATACTAGCTGGTCAATTCTCATAATTAATTTCTTACTTACAGTATTATTCGTATTTACTCGGCTAATCACACGACTTGTTCAAAGATAATCGAAAAAACATCACTATTACATAGGCGCCACGTCACACCTACATCCCTAGAAACGTCATTTTGTTTAAAGTACTCCTGACTCCGTAGACAGAGAATACTATTCTGTCTACGCCCGACTCGGACAATGTGGGCTAAATACAGATTTGTGTATCCCATACACTTACGGGAGGGGTATGGTCAGCACACCAGTTCTGAAGATGATTCTGTAGTAAACAGAAAATATAATATTATCTTTGTATTTTTGCCTATCCCAGAAAGGGTTGTCATAAAAATACAAACTCCAAATAGTTTTGAATAAATGTCCATTTCGGTCACAGTTTCAGAAAAAACATTGACTAATATTGATTCGGTGATAATAGTGAATTATTTAGTTTCTCAGTAAGTGAACATATTGTCATTTAAGTTCTCATGAGAAATAAATTTCTTAAACCATACTAATATTGATGATTAGATAGGTAAAATCTATAGTGTTGACCTACCGATATTACAGACACATTATAGATCTCGATTAAACAACATGCAAACACAATGTAAAATATATCTAATCGCTATACTTAAGTCATGCCCATAGCTTATCTCTTAGAAAAGTGGACAAGATTTGATAAGAATTAACACACTAGATGTGAGAGTTAATAGTGAATTTAAGGTAAAAGGACAAGTTATCGCAAAGTACTACAGATTTTTACCGTACAGAAAATCTCTTGCTTAGGTATTTATCTTTAAATATTATTTTAACCTATTTGTTTTAAATTTAAAAAACCAATCAGTGCAACTGGATGATTTTCAATTCTGCATAACATGTCACTACACTCCACCCCCCCCAATGTTTAAAGCAATTCAATGCAGGATTCGAAAGTCTAGTTTTAGTTATATGAAATGGAAATTTCAATAACCATTGTCCTTTCTTTTCTGGACAGGTTCAGTAATTTCTTACTGTAATATTGAATCAAAAAATATGAATTATAAAAGTACAAACTTAAAAAAGCACTATTTTCTGTTATACTGTCCATTTATTTATTTTTTAATTTTTTAAACCAACTGTTAAACTTGCAACAAGCTTTAATGACATTATCTCATACCATCAGCAACATAAGGGTTGAAGTGCTTTGTTGGGTGACAACGCTTATACATGATAAGATCTGATACCATACTAAGGTATTGCTGTTAATATAATTGAGTCAAATACTGGAAAGTCATTTGTTTACTTAAACCACTAAATAAGTTAAATAATTTATCGTTTGAATAAACGATTTTTTGTAGTTTTAAGAAAATTGAAATTCAATTTCATTTGTTTTGCGATCTGTACATAGCTCATGATAGCTTAGTTCTGAAACATAAATTCAAAGTACATACATAAATATTATGCAATCTGAAAACATCAGAATTGAGCAATTTTAATATTGTTCAATCATTAAAAGTTTTATAGACTTAAGACTTTGGTCAGGATAATTCCAATCATGAATACATCATATTATTATTATTATTAACTATAGTTTTAATGTTAATTACATTCTATTTTTGTTTATTCACAGTACCTACATAATTACTGGATAAACCATGTTGACATAGAGAATATGATAGTTTTAGTATCAACTATGTATAAATTCAACCATTTTTCAATAATAAATATATATATTACATAATAGAATAGGTTTATAATAAGTGTATATATAAAACCACAGCAAATGCTATGTAAATTATTACACAAAAGGTTTTAACACCCGTATCCAACAACCTGTCTTGAATATACACTGACGCTCATCATCAGAAAATGATCAAAGTACACATAGGTCACCCTATGTTACAAAAGATTCATAGTAATTGTAACTACTTATAGGAATTTTACATATGTAAAATCTTTCATAAAAAAAGGTCATATTTTTTACTTAAACAAGGGCAACAATCAATTGCCACTTCCATAACAGAATTACTTGCATAGTATGTGTTTTCTCACACAATATAAAAGGTAAATTATTCTACAGAAAAAAAACCACCTTATGACAAGATGTCATAACTAAATGTATTTTTCTACCAAGTAGGAAATAATTCATACAAACTTGTTTGAAACTGTATCTTGCAGGTTTGGTTAAGTACCTAATAAAAAGGACAGATTCATTGTAATTTCATTGCCGACTTTCTGGTTGTGCTGTACAAACGTACGTTACGCTTTTGGCGTAGGTACTAGGTAGTCTTTCAGGCTAAGACCGTTAAGTGCAAGAAGCGTATGTAAAACAATTAAGTATACTGGTCGCCAACACAGCTGGCTCGCGTAGTCATAAAAAACAAGTTCGAAACTCGCTCATCATACTTATTAGGTACTCAGTGCACAACGATAATCGGTTTTCCATTGTTTTATAAACTGAGCCCTTTTTTCTGCATAATTACACAACAATGCGATATATTTACTGTGTATTTACACATTATGGCTCCTATAAACTTTGTTTACACTAAAAGAAAGGATTAATAATTTTATTTTATTTATTCAAAAAACTAAAATCTTTCACTGTCACTAATGTCACTGTCAATTTCGTGACGTTTTGTTTCGACTTCTTCTTCTTTGGCAACAACTGTCTGATTACAATACAGTTTTTGGCTTACTAATACTGTTGTCCAATGAAAAAAAAAAAAAAAAAATCTTTAGTATTGCCAGTACTAAATTATTAAATTGCTAAAAAGCCATCGAAAAATATGAAGTCTCGTCTCGATCGACTGATCGAAGTCTTGTCTTGTTCAAACAAGCTGAAATTCGCAAAAGAAAAATACCTTGTAGGTATATAATGCGTAAGACGGGAGTTTTAGATATTGCCAAAGAGAGCTTTAGTTGGCATTTTTCCCGTTGTGAAAAAAGAATAATCGTTTTATGATTTTATAATTCTGAAAAAAGAAAAAACGTTATGTTTTAGCAGTAAGAGTAAATTATTTCAGGCACAATTTTCATAAATAATGCATAAAAGACAGAACAGTAGGTAACTGTCTCAAAAACCCTCCACTAAAGGCATGTAAAAACATAATAATATATTTTTATGTATATTTTTAAAATAAATCTCCAACTATAACCATCACTTTCCTTGGTTAACATATGCCATTGTGTTTAATGCATTATGGTCTGGAATAAATTAATATTATTGCTTTTAACAATTTTGGCAGCGATGGTTCTTTTAAGAAACCATTCACATAACCAGGTAAACATTGTTCACCATTGTCATTAATGCATTGCTAGAAAAATAATTTAATTTTGTGAAAGAAATGGTTCCTTCGGTTGAAGGGAAACCCGTATCCCTGCAGTGGGATGATTATGGGTTGATATATGATGTATGGTCTCATAAGGACAACTCGTATTCTGGAAATCAATCCATTATTTTCTGAAATAAATTATATTAATTCTGAAACTATATTCTTCACAAAATCATATGACCAAGGCCAACTTTGTTTTCCATTGCTTGCTTGGAAAAAGGATTTTCACGAAGGTAATGGTCCGAGAAAAGAAAATATAACCAACCATCGCTAAACATTATTGTTAATAAATGCTAATATAATATTTGTGTCAGGAAAGAGGCATTCAGCACAAACAAAACCACACGGAGCCAAGTGCCTCCTGTCTGTGGATGGCTGCAATTTTTGGATAATAAATCCAGATAAAAAACCGGGAAGAAATAGCCCCAATTGTGCTATTCGCAATCCCTAAATCCAAGATTTTTTTGAACAGGAAACATGATCTGACCCCAATGTGTCAGACGCTAATGTCCCAAAATCCATGATAAATAAGAACGGAACTAGTCCCACAAACTAGACACATCCTTTATATCTAGGATATAATTCGGAAAGAAATGATCCCGCAAATCATTCGCAGTTCCTTAATCTCGGATAATAATATAATGGTTGGCATAATAAAAAAATCCTCATGGCAGGTACACAAATTAATAAATAATTTCTTCTTTTCCAACTTTAAATTTGTGCCAAATACCTCTTATAAATTTTGTAAACTGTAAAGCAGCTGTAAAGATAGTCACTGCAAGAAATCCCATGTGTTACATAAAGGAGCGGCCAGTCTTTGTTTTTCTGTATTTAAAATATATATATATGGAAAGGGTCTTCCAAACTATATTGGTTACTTATATGTATTCTTGTTGATCCAGCAATGGCCATTTACCAAGGTTAAATAAAATAACTTCCAAATGTGTTAGTACTAACACAATAATTGTGAAGTATATTATTAATGTATTCTTATTATTCATCTAGCTAGACCAAATTGTTTTTGGTCAAACATCAAACAATTGTTTAGCTGAATGTGGTTTACATACTAAGATCACTGATATTTGAAATGAATGTATTCCATTTAATGCATGGAACGGTCGGTACCACTGAGCCACACACAATGCCTTGATTTGACATTATTAAATTTATAATAATATTATGCAAATGAATTTGCAATGCATCACATCTTGGAAAAAGGATAACGATCTTTACTTTTTCTAAAGGCAACAATCCCATAGAAAAATTTGTTCATCACAAATTTATAGGAACATTACGACAAATTATAAAAAAATTAATTGCAAAATGAAAGGCGGCCATTTTTTTCTTACCAGGTCGCCGGCCGAATTGTTTGGAAATCTAAATTATTAAGAGATTTTATTATTTTTATTCTTTTTGAGAGTTCAACTTTAAAACAACTCACCATTTTGCTTTGAAATTATATAGATATTGGATTTATATCAACCTAAGGTAACCATCATCGTAGCGGGGCGGCGACGGCGCGTGAGTTGTTTTCGTCGAATTCCTCCATTACTCGATCTTTACACATTTTCTTTTTATCTCCTCTTCTTCCACTTATATAAAGACTTAATAATGTCTTAATAATAGAAAAAACTAATAAAATTGAATAAAATATATTATTGCGTGTATTGCCGAATACACACGAAAAAAAGAATGACGTTTCTAGGGATGTAGGTGTGACGTGGCGCCTATGTAATAGTGATGTTTTTTCGATTATCTTTGAACAAGTCGTGTGATTAGCCGAGTAAATACGAATAATACTGTAAGTAAGAAATTAATTATGAGAATTGACCAGCGCTGTATAATATAATAAAAGTGTAAAAAAAGTTTGTCTGTACATTGAATATATTTTCAAAAAAATTGTTTAGGGCGATGAAGAATAAGCAATAGAACAAGAATTTCGTAAAATTTTGTCCGTCTGTTTGTATGTTTGTATGTATGTTTGTACACGCTAATCTCAGAAACGGCTGAACCGATTTGGATGCGGTTTTCACTAATATGTGGCGATTTGCTCAACTTAACATTTAGTGTATGTTTCTTTTCAAAATTCCCACGGGAATCCGAGATATACGCAAACGAAGTTGGGAGGGTATATCAACGCACAGCCCAAACCGCTGGGTCTAGAGATTCCAAATTTGGCAAGTAGGGTCCTTATATGGTCCGGACCGACCAGACCGGACCGGACCGGAACGGACCGGACCGGACCGGACCGGAACGGAACGGATCAGACCTGATCGGTCCGGAAAGAACCGCACCGTACCGAGTCCGTGCCGGACCGGACCGAACCGGACTGAACCGTTTTTTTTTTGTCCGTCTGTTTGTATGTTTATATGTTTGTATGTATGTTTGCACACGCTAATCTCAGAAACGGCTGAACCGATTTGGATGCGGTTTTCACTAATATATGGCGATTTGCTCAACTTAGCATTTAGTGTATGTTCCTTTTCAAAATTCTCACGGGAATCCGAGATATACGCAAACGAAGTTACGAGGGTATATCAACGCACAGCCCAAACCGCTGGGTCTAGAGATTCCAAATTTGGCATGTAGGGTAATTATAAGGTCCGGACCGACCGGACCGGACCGGATCGGACCGCACCGTACCGGGCCGTGCCGGACCGGACCGGTTTTTTTTTCTGTAGAAAAACATGCTAATTGGCATGTAGGTTCCATATCAGGACCGGACCGACCAGACCGGCCCGGACTGACCGGACCGACCGGACCGGATGGAACCGTACCGTACCGGGCCGTGCAGGACCGGAATTTGTTTCTGAAGAAAAATATGCTAATTGTTCCTAGGCCACGCGGGCGAAGCCGCGGGCAGAAGCTAGTCCGCAATAAATAAATTACGATTACGAGCGGTACTATTGATTATTACATAATCCATCTCACTCTGTCAATATCGGAAATGTGCGAGGGACATACTCAATCCTAGTCTGTTAAAAAAACAGAAGTTTAGATTGGATATTTGTCGGTAAAAGTTTAGACAAAAGTTTTAGAAAAAATATCTGAAAATCTTTATTTTCGAGTCTATCTCAAGCGCAATTGTTTTTTTTATGCCACCAAGTTGGCAAACAAGCATACGGCCCGCCTGATGGTAAGCATGACCGTAGCCTATGCAATACCGGGGGTATCACTCACGCGTTGCCAACCCTCCCAACCCCCCCAAGTGGAGCTCTAGACCATACTCAACGTAGGAACACAACATGTTTAATATTTTGAACAGGGTAGCGCTTGAGATGATTATTAGATTTTAACTTATGATAAGAGTTCGCCCGACAGTCATCTGAATAGATGTTACTACTACTACACAGGGCGTCAAAAATAAGTAGTACAGTTTTAAAATTGCAATTACTCTTAAACTATAGAAGTTAGAGTTTTGAAATAAAAATCTTTAAAAGACGATATTATGCATGAAGTTTTTATTGAATGAAACGAAATTGTCTTTTAACTTTTTTTTATTTCAATGGCTCAAATTTTTGACGCCTAGTGTATATTATACTGTTGTGTTGTGCCTGAAAAGGGCGACTAATATATGTAAGCACTACAATATTTTATAATACCTTTTGTATACTTCATCATCATCATCATATCAACCCATAATCATCCCACTGCTGGGATACGGATATCCCTTCAAGAGCGTACTCTGCCACGCTGCTCCAATGCAGATTCGCAGAGGTCGGTGTTTTCAAACCCTAAGGCCACCGACTTGACTCTTAGCTTAATCCATTGACAACAGCCGGGACCGATGGCTTAACGTGCCCTCCGAAGCACGGAGAAGCTCGAGATAACGAAACCCATCCAAACGCTAGCTAGGATCGACGTCGCTTAACTTGCGTGTTCATATTAGAGCGCGACACCCAGCGACGCCATCAAGCTCCTTTTGTATACTTGGTTCTCAATAAAACATTGTAATTTGTTCTGGTCGAGTTCTTCATTATGCTCTTTTAACAACAATGTTAATGCATTTAGGTATATTAGCAACGAACCTATTTCTCACGACCCGCGGTGATAACACCTATACGAAGCCAAAGCCACATCAAACCCGTTATAGTCTGCCATAGAGCGAAGAATATCTCGATAGATACTCGTACGAGTTTACTACTTTCGAATGTCATGTGACCGACGGCTAATTCCCCGAAGTCATTGGTTCGAGTGTCCGAATCGCCGAAATTCCATATCATCTATGTACCACAACTTCGACATTCGATATCAACTCTACTCGTACTGCTAAACTACATGTACTGTTGTACATACAAAAGTCGCGTTTAAAATAATTTTATGGACGTTCGACGACTTTCACTCAAAAACGGTTGGACAGATATTTGCTTGTTTGGTACGGACAGAGGTAGTTTATAACACGGATTATCACATATGATACAGAAACAAAAGTAAGTATCGCTGCGAGTAGACGTAGTTAGAATAAGCCCATTATTGTACAGTCAAGAGCAGGTCGACCTTTACAAATCGAACTTTGTGCCATTATTAAGTTCTATGTCATAAGAGCCAATATTGTATTGCAAGTGTAAAGCTCGACGTGCTCGTGACTGTACGACCAAGAGGAAAACTGAAATTGAGATGGATGGACGGCATAAAGGTAATGGCAGGACGCAACTAAATCCTAATCGTTAAAAACGAATCACTTTGTAAAATGTGATGATGTTTAAAACATGATTAGGTTCGTAGTATTGGTATCTTGTCTACTGGCTAAAGAAGATAAAATAATCCTTACTAATATTATAAATGAGAAAGTGAGTTTGTTTGTTTGTTTGTTATTCCTTCACGGCTTGACTAAGCAGCCTATCATTATGAAAATTTGCATACATATTGTTAGGGGTACAGAGTCCAACATAGGCTACTTTTTGTCCCGTGAAAGTATGTCGTTCCAATGGGAAAATAATTTTTCTACTATAGAGGACGCTGTATTGGCCAACAGATGGCGCCACAAGTCGCGCTATGGGTTGTTTTGTTGTCAAACGAGATCTATGTCATAAAATTAGCGCGAAGCCGCGGGTAAAGCTAGTAAAAAATAAAATAAAATCATTTATTTTACTAGTAATTTACAGGAAATACTATTAAACGACAATATTTTTTTAATTGATTGATTTTTTAATTGAATTTGAAAAGACGTTAAATATTTTTTTATCTGTACATTACCAAATATTCTTTGCTCTGTGGTCCTCTCGGTACAAACCAGACACACCCTATATGCAATGCTAATAATGTCCCTTGAATACCTTGCAAGTACGACATCTTTAACCAGAAACCCCGTTCAAACGATATTAAACTTTAAATGTATTATTATTAAAGCGAAGTGTTGTGCACGACGGGTTTGTTTAAAACTAATTTATTAGTGTCAAAGGACTTTAAACGCTATTTGTAGGGTGTTAAAGGTTAATCGACGCATTTTGTAGTTTCATTGTAAGGTGCGGTTAGGGCGCGTGCCCATTGTTAGATAAGACTTTTTATTCTTTTATGAAAGATATTTCTATACTTGGATTAGGGTGCGTTCATAGAGCACAAGAAACGGGTTATCGGTGCCGACATACTTTATGCAATCTTAACCATATTTTTTACGTCAGGAAAGTGCATTGCTGCATGTCCCGCCGCTAGGAGTAGCGGCGACGGCGGCGGTCTGTCGGACTCTCCGCTAGAGATGTATCGACTAGAAACCTAGTCTACCACGCTTCCCACCGCCTTCCACGACAGTGCGATAGACTCGCGCAGAACCTGACCGCTATGATCCGCTGCGTCCTCCGTAGAATATCCCTATTTTATGCGATGCAAGTTAACCCTGCACCGATCGGTACCGACCCGCACGGGTTTGTCGGCTTCGGAAACCTGCTGCTCTGTGTTAACACCCTTAAACTATACCGGCTACGTGTTGAATTTTTTTTACACTAACCTACTATGCAGTGAGTAAATTACTTTGTGGGAATGTTAGCTACGTTACCGAAGAACGAGGTATAAAGCGCCAGTGGCGCCTCGGTTTTTTGTATAACCTTTCAATAAACCTACACTCTCTGGAAGTTAAGCGAAGTTAGGCACGAAATTTTTTTTCTTTAAACTTTATTATGGGGTTCTTCAAAAGGGGCATTAAAAGATTTAGAACGTCGGCAACGCGCGGTGATACTCCCGATGTTGCAAGCGTCCATAGGTTTCGGTGATCGCTTACCATCACGCAGGCCGTATGCTTGTTTGCCATCTTAGTTGGTATAAAAAAGACAAAGTCAAAGTAAAAATGAAGTTGGACGAGGCACACTCTAATTTGATTTCACATATTTTTTTGACGACAACTTGCACGGCTATGCATAATTGAGCTAACTATGTAGAATCAGCTACAAAAACCCTTTTTTCGAGATGACGAAACCCATCCAAAAACTGGCTCGGGTCGACGTTGCACTTGCGTGTTCGTTTTATAGTGCGACAGACAGCGACATGATTGTAAAATTGCAATTTGTAATATGGAAAGTATTAAAAAAATATTCATAGCAAGAAATTTTATTTTATGCGAATTTTGCACCGACACGTCTGTATTCAAAGAGCATTCTTGTTAAATAAACTTATAAAATATAATTAGCTTGTTATTTTTTATGTCTTCTCTAGCAGATAAGAATTGTAAGACGTTGGATATATATGGATGGATGAACCACGTTCATGAATACATTGGCTTAGTTTGTGACTCCAATTTTAAAAGATGCGGGTTGCGGGTTCTAGGCTAAACTTATTTAAACTTACGGTGAATAGTATGATGTGGAGCTCGCTATGTCTAGCAATCTATAACAAAAGTTAAGCAACGTTGCCTATGTTTGGATGGGTTAATACGGAAAGCGTAATAATACAAAATCTGTTCTTAAAATATGATATACGGCGACACCCGATATAGGTGAGCTCAGAATAAAAGCCTTTTAGCAACTTGAAACTGAGGCTCTGATACAATAGCGGAGGTTCTTTTGTCCGTTGGGAAAACTTCGTATCTATAAAAGGAGAGCTTTTTCTACTTACCTAAAGTATTTTTTTTTTGTAAAATGTGATATAAGGCTTAGATTTTATTTTTGAAAATTTCACATTTTTTAGCTATTTTATCCGACCGAAGCAGGCTATTATTAATACTACTTAGTAACTGTACTAAACAACTAATTACAACGAATAAATTAATTTTAAATTAGTGCAGCTTGTTACGATGAGTTGCAGAAATACATTTTAAAGTTAAAAACACGTTAATCGGCGTTAGCGATTCGTGTTTTTTCGATGACAAGCCCACCACACATTTCCACCACTGTGTCTCCTGTGTATCCAGGATCAACAACGGCGACCTCAGATAGACAATAAGCAATGAAGCTTATTGACGTCCCGGGGAAGAAAACTACAGCTGTCTTGGAACTCACAACGAATTTAATCAGAAAGAAGATAGTCGGAGTAGGAAGTATTGAAAGGACTTCCCTCCTTAACAACTACGTGAGAAACAGCAATTTGAAGCAAAAGGCATTATACCCTAGAGGGTAGCTCAATCTGTGTAAAAAAAACTCTGAAAACCCTGACTTTTGTTTCCTTTCATGTAAAAGTATAGGTAGGTTTTTTAAGGTACATTTTTTTTTAATCATTTCTCGGTATGTAACTATGATAACATACACCATTACAACTCCTTTTTAAATACGCCATTAAGTGCCATTACAGTAATTGGCGTATAGGCGTCGGTATAATGTAAATGCACCTTGTAATGGTTGTAAGTAGGCCTTGAGTGTGCATTGAACTCGCTGTGTTTTATCTATATACATAAAACCGTTTGTCTTGATCAAAGACATGCTATGATACATGACAAGGTTGTTGATATATAAGCACATAATGCTCGCTAAAGACTGTGCTACACCGGTTTAAAATGGATTTATACCCTCCAAACTTCCGTATGTATAGACGCTGTATCAAACACTTGTCCTGCTACCAAGATCATTAAAAACCAAGCGTGTGTCTATATTGTTTTCAACCTCGTTTCTAAACCAATGTTTTAGTAGGCTTAAATTAGCAACTTCAACTTCAAAACATCTTGGAGGAGCTCAAGATCAAGGATAGATTATCGTCGACTGTGCAACTACGAATCATCAAATACTTTGGACACATCGTTCGAAACCAGAGCTGCTACTACGAAACGTTAATCCGATATTTCGGCCGAAGTATCGGAAGAATTTTAACCGTGAAATACAAGGTATTTCATGGTTATTTTAGTAATTCCTTGAATTCTATCCATGAAATACCTTGTACTTTATGGTTATTTTAGTAGTTCATTGAATTATAATCATGAAATAACTTGTATTTCACGGTTAAAATTCTTCCGATACTTCGGCCGAAGTATCGGATTTACGTTTCGTAGTAGCCCTCCTGAACTCCATGGAACGACTCGTTGTCCAGGGACAAGTGGAAGGAAAGCGGTCTAGAGGTCGATCACCCACACGTTGGACAGATTCAATAAAAGCTGCCACACAAAATACCAGCATAGTCCAATGTTCCCGGAACGCTGAAGACCGCAACGAATGGAGGCGCATCGCGAGGGCCGCGTTATCTAATGACACCATCATGAAACCACGACCACTCTGACAAGAGTGAACGACTGAGAAGGAGAGGAGGAGGAAATTAGCAACATAGACGACACACATTTTGTGCGATAGATTCTGCGGCGCACAAAGTCGCACATGGGCGCATGGCGCGCAAAAAAATTGTCGCAGATTTTCACAGACAAAATTTGTTGATAATGAGCATAGTGATGCGAAGCCGGCTACCAGTCCTACTTCGTCTTCACTTTTCCTTTGGCTTCTAACTAAGTGTCTAGCTGCACTTCTCTTCACTTCCCGAGAGTGTAGAGGAAGCATAAAACAAAATAAAAATAATATTTCATAATATCAAGTTCCTTTTATTACAAAAATTCTTTTACTCCGCGATATCTTGAACGCTCGAGGCACTACTCGTTTCAGCTGCTACTTACAATGTTATATTATGAACAGACAAAAATCTATAGAAATAGATGCCGCATACAGTGTTGTAACAAACAATAGAGTAGCAGTAAATTGTGCTATAAAAACTACTTACTAGCCATCGCTAGAATATTTTCTTATTCTTAGTTTGAATTTCTGCCTGTTGATCCTGCCTTTAAAGGAGACACAACTGTGGGTAATTACACAAGGGCCTTACTATTGAAAATAATTCTCATTGGATGTTCAGTTACTTTTGACAGACTATAGCGCTAAATAAATTCTAAACTAAACGAAATCAGATAAAGTTCCAAGAGCACTATATAGAATTTTCCATTGGTTTTTTTTAAGTAAGCTAGATGCCCCCCTATTCTTGTCATAAAAACAGTTACAATCTAAGTCATGTCAATCTAAGCTCTGTCTCACTCAAACAAAATAGGAATTGAGCGAGATAGAAATTGAAATTGACACGAAAGAACGATATTTGCTACGAGAATAGAACCGCGCCGCAGATCTTGACATTACATGCGGTATCTATTCACATTTACGTCCACTACACCTCTGTAACATGGCTGTATATAATTACATTCCTTATTTGCCGTACAATCTGTAGAATTTTATTATCTGTCCATTTTATCATTGTCGTGAATGGTAGGGTTTTGAGACAATGTTGTAATAATTAATTATCTATAATAATACACTGCCAACCCCCTCGTGTGATGGTATAGTGAACTATAGTGAGTAGTGAGAAGTTATTTAAGAAGTAAGCACAAAAACAATTAAATGTTTATGGAATGGTAAATTAAAAAATATCCTACTAATATTATAAAGGCGAAAGTTGTGTGTATGTTTGTTACTTCTTCACGCTCAAATGGCTGGGCCAATATTTATGATATTTGGTACGTAGGTAGCTCATAGCAAATACTATAGAAGACTAATACCCACAGCTCTTGACGTTTCTCATACAATGACTTGGCAACCTCCGTTCACCTCATGCCGCTAGGGGCGCTATAACATTTTGCATACAAAACGCACAGTTCACCTCATGCCGCTAGGGGCGCTATAACATTTTGCATACAAAAGTTTTGAAATCGTTCACCTCATGCCGTAGGGGCGCTAGTGTCGCGTCTTGCCCGAATTCTTCCGAAGCTGTGGGTATTACTCGTCTATAGTATTTGCTCATAGTAATATTATATTTCAGTTAATTTTAGACTATTTCCACCATCTAAGGCTTTGTCTCTCAATATGATGAGTATCAAAATAAAATACGATTATGTAACTTTAATAGCAATCACGATTCACGATAGATCGGTATTGAAATTTTGACGTTTCGTACTCTTGGCATGATAATACAATATTTCTCTAAAAAATTTGGCAAATTGCATGTTAGTGAACGAGACTGACGGACGACTCTCGTCACTGACGATTTGGCATTTTTGAGGAGAAGGTCCTAGAAGCTAAACGTTCTTGGTATCATATTAAATTTACCGCTATATAAAACGCCCTTAGAGCAATTTAATTTTTAAAAATTTTATTTAATTTTCACCTTACAAGCTCGGAAAGAATCTGTTTGTCATTCGAAATCTGAGCGCAAAAGTGCATTTTGTGCCCTAGCGTGGAAAGTATTTTTAAAATTCGAACCTTTCTATTCTTTAATTTTTTATACCGCGAGTCCTCTGAAAATGCATTAATACTTATTTCATGCCAGTGCGCCAACCTTATTTTTAGAATAATCGAACTGGCCAGCACGACACCGCATGAAAAAAAAAACACTTATTTAATATATTATTTGCGTTTTTCTTGCACCTAGGATTTTCCTCGCTGTAGTGAGGTGAAAAATTTTGTGTTTCGCTCAGCAGCATAGTTATTCTGCGTCTCGTACCTTCGAAACCCTCGCTACGCTCAGGATTCAATTTAAGTACTCGCGCCAAAAAACAACTTTGCAGCCTTGCATAACAAATAACTATTTCACTTCTCATGCTCAGAAAGTGCTTATTTGCGCAGGATATAGGCTGCACAAAATCGAATTTTGTGCACAAGGGCAGAAACGTATCTACTCATAAATGTATCTATATCAAGGCGAAGGAAATGAGTCATACAGCAACAATAAAAAGTTCAGAGATAGAATTTATTATTTTATAATATTTACTTTAATTTATTTGCCTTATATGTTTTATAAGTCATAAAAGATATTAAAATTTAAATTAAAGTACGGTAGGTTATTTAATTAATTTAAGAAAATTATTTTATTACAAAATTAATTTAATAGTAGGCTGTATAGGTCTGCAGCCCAAGCCTAATTTTAATGTCGTAAGATTTAAAAAAAAAACGGCGGGAAAGGGAAAACAATGTTTTTCGTGCGTTTATTTATTTTTCACTTCTCATGCTCAGAAAGTGCTTATTTGCGCAGGATATAGGCTGCACAAAATCGAATTTTGTGCACAAGGGCAGAAAAGTAAACTCATAAATGTATCTATATTAAGGCAAAGGAAATGACCCATACAGCCAAACACAATAAAAAGTTCAGAGATAGAATTTGTTATTTTATAATATTTACTTTAATTTATTTGCCTTATGTGTTTTTTAAGTCATAAAAGATATTAGAATTTAAATAAAGTACGGTAGGTTATTTATTTAATTTAAGAAAATTATTTTATTCCAAAATTAATTTAATAGTAGGCTGTATAGGTCTGCAGCCCAAGCCTAATTTCAATGTCGTAAGATTTAAAAAAAAGCGGCGGGAAAGGAGAAACAGGTCTTGTTTTTCGTGCGTTTATTTATTTATTTCCTCGCAATCGAAGTGAAAAGCAGAGTTTATAACTCGTCCACAAAACCATTTCTATCCTCGACATTACTATCAGCCCTCGCCTTCGGCACGGGCTGCTAAAAGTCTCGGATAGAAATGATTCGTTTTGTGCACTTGTTGTAAAATCTACTATTTCGTCGTACTGCAAGGAATATTCTAATAAAAGAATTAGCGAAATCGTTCTTGAGATATGATTTGCGCTAGCAACAAGAAAGAAAGAACAACACATTTAGCGATTCATTTTTAATAGTTTTATGTTATGTTATATTTTTGACGGGATTACGGGAGTCATCGAAAGACACCCATCCCAGTATCAAAAATTCGAACCTTTCTATTCTTTAATTTTTTATACCGCGAGTCCTCTGAAAATGCATTAATACTTATTTCATGCCAGTGCGCCAACCTTATTTTTAGAATAATCGAACTGGCCAGCACGACACCGCATGAAAAAAAAACACTTATTTAATATATTATTTGCGTCTTTCTTGCACCTAGGATTTTCCTAGCTGTAGTGAGGTGAAAAATTTTGTGTTTCGCTCAGCAGCATAGTTATTCTGCGTCTCGTACCTTTGAAACCCTCGCTACGCTCAGGATTCAATTTAAGTACTCGCGCCAAAAAACAACTTTGCAGCCTTGCATAACAAATAACTATTTCACTTCTCATGCTCAGAAAGTGCTTATTTGCGCAGGATATAGGCTGCACAAAATCGAATTTTGTGCACAAGGGCAGAAACGTATCTACTCATAAATGTATCTATATCAAGGCGAAGGAAATGAGTCATACAGCCAAACACAATAAAAAGTTCAGAGATAGAATTTATTATTTTATAATATTTACTTTAATTTATTTGCCTTATATGTTTTATAAGTCATAAAAGATATTAAAATTTAAATTAAAGTACGGTAGGTTATTTAATTAATTTAAGAAAATTATTTTATTACAAAATTAATTTAATAGTAGGCTGTATAGGTCTGCAGCCCAAGCCTAATTTTAATGTCGTAAGATTTTAAAAAAAAACGGCGGGAAAGGGAAAACAATGTTTTTCGTGCGTTTATTTATTTTTCACTTCTCATGCTCAGAAAGTGCTTATTTGCGCAGGATATAGGCTGCACAAAATCGAATTTTGTGCACAAGGGCAGAAAAGTAAACTCATAAATGTATCTATATTAAGGCAAAGGAAATGACCCATACAGCCAAACACAATAAAAAGTTCAGAGATAGAATTTGTTATTTTATAATATTTACTTTAATTTATTTGCCTTATGTGTTTTTTAAGTCATAAAAGATATTAGAATTTAAATAAAGTACGGTAGGTTATTTATTTAATTTAAGAAAATTATTTTATTCCAAAATTAATTTAATAGTAGGCTGTATAGGTCTGCAGCCCAAGCCTAATTTCAATGTCGTAAGATTTAAAAAAAAGCGGCGGGAAAGGAGAAACAGGTCTTGTTTTTCGTGCGTTTATTTATTTATTTCCTCGCAATCGAAGTGAAAAGCAGAGTTTATAACTCGTCCACAAAACCATTTCTATCCTCGACATTACTACCAGCCCTCGCCTTCGACTCGGGCTGCTAAAAGTCTCGGATAGAAATGATTCGTTTTGTGCACTTGTTGTAAAATCTACTATATTTCCTCGCAATCAAAGTGAAAAGCAGAGTTTATAACTCGTCCACAAAACCATTTTTATCCTCGACATTACTATCAGCCCTCGCCTTCGGCACGGGCTGCTAAAAGTCTCGGATAGAAATGATTCGTTTTGTGCACTTGTTGTAAAATCTACTATTTCGTCGTACTGCAAGGAATATTCTAATAAAAGAATTTGCGAAATCGTTCTTGATATATGATTTGCGCTAGCAACAAGAAAGAAAGAACAACACATTTAGCGATTCATTTTTAATAGTTTTATGTTCTGTTATATTTTTGACGGGATTACGGGAGTCATCGAAAGACACCCATCCCAGTACCAAAAAAATGAAATTTGGTATTGAATAATGCTGCCATTATTCAATTGGATTAACACAACTACGCTGTGTATACGAAGTGGTAGTCACTATTCGCAAAAGAATTTCGTTAGCGCGATGTAGGATTCGATAAAAGTTGTACAGCGCCATCTAGTTGAGATTTTACGTAACTAATTCTCAATTTATGTTTTACTGTTTTCCTTACTTTGCGATACATACTATAATTTTATATTTTTAACCGACTTCATAATAAATAATATTTAATTAAAACTAGGAAAATTCGGATCCTCTGATGGACTAGTGCCTCAAAAATTATTTAAATAGGTAATTGTTACGCTTAGCGGCTTATGTACTCTTGACAGATTACACGAGCGCTAATTAAATACTAAACTAAATGATATCGGATTGTAATAAAGTTTTAAGAAAATTAATTAGGCTCATTTTCTGGATTTGCTTATGACAAGAAATCGTCATCATTTGTTTATATAATCGTCACTTTCATATACGTATTTTGTTTACTTATTTTTACTTATTTTATCTTTTTTTTTCACCCTCTTTGTTTTTATGTTGCATAGGAATCATCTTTACATGTATTATATATTTATTATCTATGTATTTTATTATATTGTATCTATTATTATTATATTTATTTAATAATATTTTATTCTTTCGTGAATTTCTGCACTCCCAAAGGTTGACTGGTAGATCTACCACTGAGTATCTAATTTGTGTATTGTGGTTTAAAGATAATTAAATCCTAACTAATATTATAAATGAGAAAGTGAGTTTGTTTGTTTGTTACGGCTTAACTAATCAGCCGATCATTATGAAAATTTGTATATATATTGTCACGGGTACAGAGCCCAACATAGGCTAATTTTTATCCCGTGAAGTGAAAGTATATCATTCCAATGGAAAAATATTTTTTCTACCATAGAGGGCGCTGTATCGGCCAACAGATGGCGCCACAATTCGCGCTATGAGTTGTTTTGTTGTCAAACGAGATCTATGTCATAAAATTAACGCGAACGTAGCCGCGGGGAAAAGCTAGTAAATAAATAAAGGATATTCCATTGATTTTGAATTAAAATTATACAGAATTGAAAATAAAATCGTGATATTATTGAAAGGGAATTAAATAACTATAAATATAAACTACTCTGTACTCTGTACTACTCTATATGGTTTCATTTAATTCCATTTCGTGACAAAAGACGGCATGTCACTAGTTCATAATGTCAGTACTCTCGTTCTCCTGTTCATTTTAGTTGACTGACCGCATCCGCAGCGGCGCGCGGCGGAGGCACGACCGCAGAGCACAGCGAACATTGCGGTCCGTTTGTAAAACACCCCGTATTGGTCGTACCACTACTCTTGTTTAAAATGTCATTGTGTTTTTTTTTTACTATTCTTTTTTCGCATTGGATCAGAGCAGCGTGGCAGGGTACGCTCTAATCACCTTCGATTGAAGGGAGACCCGTAACCCGGCAGTAATTATGGGTTGATATGATGATGATATTTTTTTAATGTTATGGCACTTTTAATATGCATACAATACAACACTCCAATCACAATGCACTTTAACCAAAGTTTGCATCACATTACCCTATCAATATTATGAATATCTCGTATGCCTACATAAGTAACTATTATTTTAAAATAACCATTATAGTATACTGAATGTCAGTAATAGTCAGTATTTAATTTTAACAGAACACACAACTTTATCTGTACTAATATAATAAAGAGGAAAGATTTGTATATTTGTTTGTAACGAATAAACTGAAAAACTGCTGGACCCATTTCAAAAATTCTTTCACTGTTGGAAAGGTTAACCCCTGAGTAACATAAACTATTTTTTATACCCTTGCGAAGCTGGGACGGGGCGCTAGTCCTTACTAATATCACTAATATTATAAATGAGAAAGTGAGTTTGTTTGTTTGTTATTCCTTCACGGCTTGACTAAGCAGCCGATCAATATGAAACTTTGCATACATATTTTTAGGGGTACAGCCCAAAATAGGCTATTTTTTATCCCGTGAAAGTATGTCGTTCCAATGGGAAAATATTTTTTCTACTATAGAGGGCGCTGTATTGGCCAACAGATGGCGTCACAAGTCGCGCTATGGGTTGTTTTGTTGTCAAACGAGATCTATACAGTCATAAAATTAACGCGAGCGAAGCCGCGGGGAAAAGATAGTCAATAATAAAAAGAGAAGTAAGATTTGTTAAGACATATGAAAAGCAAGGTTTCATAGTTCTTTCAATCAATCGTACAATACCCTGTAACCTAGATTGTATTGAGGTATTATGAAAATAGCTGAAGTGAATTGAGAGCTCCCACGTAACTCCTAAGGTCTTTGTACTGTAACTGCATAATGCAAATGAATACTATCTTTAAAATTAACATTTCCACTTTAGTACTATGTTTGGGTTCATTGACATTTCGCAAAAGCTCTCATGGCACGTCAAGATTCAAGATATATTCCTTACTTTATAAATACTAGCAGCCTGCCTCGGCTTCACGCTAGTTTTACTAAGGAACTCAATTTAATAATAATAATTATAATAAATACTCTTATTTCTCCCACAAAGGTAACAATTACAAAGTCTTAAGCCTAGAAAAATAAAACAACAGTACCATTTGTTACACACAAAATAAAAATACAATGAATGGCAACATTATACAAGTGAAATGTGGGAGACTGGTGCCTAAGCTAGGCGAGGCCTGTATTATAGGTCACCAGGACTCCACCCCAAGGAATTTTTCTAATTAAGCAAAAACAAAAAACCACAACAAAAACAATAACTTACTCATATCATATCAAATATTTTGTTATAACTTAAAACATAATATTTTAATATTTTTTTACTTATAAGCTAATAAAATATAATCAAAATTTAAAAAATATAAAATACGGCCTATTATGTTACCCGGGGATATATTGGCTTTGAATGAAAGAATTTTTCATATCGGTCTAGTAATTTCAGAGCCTATTCAATGCAAACAATCAAGATATGTAGATAATTTTTCCCCATAATATTTGACCCTACCTTCGGCATCAGATGCCGCAGGGATCGATCTCCGCGGGCAAAAATTTATGTGATTGACCAAATGCCATCACATAAATATTTGACACACATCACATCAGTCATAATGTTCAACACTACATTATTTAGTATTTACGTTTCTGGATGAGTCATTGACCTCTGACCATCAAATATTCAGGCTTTAGCGCTCGGGAGATCAACGGGTAGTGAATTGAAATTGCTCAAACCATAACTTTGTTTACAAGTAACGTAAATATTATGTTTAAGTACAAATTTACAACAATTCAAACTTGAACAATGGCCCCTTCGCCAAACATTCGTCAGTGTATTGGTACGTCAAGTCAATCAGTCCCTCAAGAAAGAAGTTAGTCAGCTGGCTAAGTTTTCACATGTCTTGAATGATAATATTTTGATTACGTCTAGTTTTTTTTATACCACAAAGTTGGCAAACAAGCATACGGCCCGCCTGGTGGTAAGCATCACCGTAGCCTATAGACGCTTGCAATACCGGGGGTATCACCATGTGGTATCACTCACGCGTTGCCAACCCCCCCAACTGGGGGGGTTGGCAAGTGGAGCTCTGGAGACCTTACTCACCGTAGAAACACAACATGGCCGAGACCTTCTATTATAGGGTGGAGGCACATGGGTGGAGGTCCTTCTCCAGACGGGCTGCTCTGATTTGAGCGGATTATCCGCTGTGCCCTACCTATCTTAGGAATAGAAATCTCTCCTAGTATTCGATGAATTTGAAATCTGATAAGAGTTACCTAAAAACTTCAGGTCAGGTTTGTCTGCAGCTGACTGTACATTTATCGTCATAAAGCTTCTAATCTGATACCTACCTTGAGTTTTTTACACCATGTTTTGCGGGCCAATGATTCTATAGATCATCTGGATGGCTCAGCGATGCCTTTGATTTTTACATGCATTCCCTACACTACAAGATCGCCTATCATAGTGGACCATTACGATGGGCCATCGTGTGAAGTAGCCTTTAGAAATTATCATTCCTAATGGTTTGCAGGTCACTTATTATATTTATCAGGAAAAGTTTTCTTTATTACTAAACTTGACACAAGATTTCCAGTGAAATTCAACGATTGTTGGATGGTCTTAAATATGTTGTAGACGTTGTAGTGTGGTTGTAGTATTGATTGCGATTCATGTTTATTTCATATCGATTATTTTTTTTAATCATATGATTGTTTTTAACGTTTCTGCCAAGTATAATGGAACAGATTATATATTATTATCTAACATAGTCTTAATATGAACAAAATTACTATACTCACGTCTCGGTGTTGTGGAGCCGCGCAGTCTCAAACCAACCGGTCGATGACCTCCCCCTCCCCCCCGTTGCACCTCACACCCCCCTCAGTTCCGAATCCGATTCATCGTGACAAAATTCTCAAGGTGGGAAACTCTTAAAAATATAAGACAATGATGGAACGACGATTGGATTGATTGCTTCTAAATCAACCCAGAATGCTTACTCTTAAATCATACCAACCGATAAATCATCCCACTGCAGAGATACGGGTCTCCCTTTAATCGAAGAGGATTATACCGTACTCTGCCACGTTGCCCAAATGCAGACTGAAGCCAGTGTTTTCAAGCCGCATGAAGACCACCGACTTGACTTAACGACTGTCATCCATCAACAACAGCCGACGATGGCTTAACGTGCCCTCCGAAGCACGAAGAAACTCCAGATAACAAAATCGATTCAAACACTAGTTAGGTTCCAAGTTGCTTAATTTGCGTGTTCATTTTGAGTGCGACACACAGCGACGCCATCAACCTCATCGATTTTTTTTTATTCCACAAAGGTGGCAAACAAGCATACGGCCCGGCCCGCCTGTTGGTAAGCATCACCGTAGCCTATAGACGCTTGTAATACCGGGGCTATTACTCACGCGTTGCCAACTCTCCCATAACTCTCCCAAGTGGCGCTCTAGAAACCTTACTCACCGTAGGAACACAACATGGCCGAGACCAATGCTATTTGGCTACGATCTTCTGTAAGGTGGAGGTCCTGCCCCAGACGGGCTACTCCGATTTGAGCGGATTATCCGCTGTGCCCTACCTCTCTAAACTCAAAACATAAAAAATCTCTATTAATTCTTCTTCTCCATTTAAGAACTGCGCACTTGTCGGTGTAGCAACCTCTATTTTCCCTCTCTTGTGCCATCTCTTTCACCTCCGCCTGCCTTTTTATATTATTTATTACTTTGTTGAAATTGTTAACTAATCATTAACTTGTTAAAAGGAAAGTGCGATTACCGCAATATTCACGTTAACTGTAAACAGTCGGTTACGGTAACTGTAATCCTCTGTTTAGCGATCAAAAACTGGGTTAAGAAATGATTTACTGATTCATCAGTAATTTGATGAATGAACGTAACTGTTGATCTTTTCATACTGTAATGATAAATAAATAAATAATCATTTTGACATATTGTTAGATGAGGTGGGAGTTTAAAGAGTAGGTACCTAGCTTATTTATTCAATACATAATATTAAATATGTCTTGGAACTCATGTCGAATTTTATTTGCAAAAAATTTGACGGAGTTCCTTTCAATACTTCATTGAAATGATTTCCCTCCGTAACAACTATGCGAGAGACATCTATTTGAAACAAATGGCATTAAAGCCTAGAGAGATGGCAAATCAAGTGAGGTTCGATTCCCGAGCACCACAGTCTATCGTATCGTCTATCGCTGCCGTCTATAATAATACCACAGATTACTTAATAGTTATTTAATACCTCAGACCTGACTGTCTCATACAGAAACCACGTTTCCGCTGTTTTCTACATATTTTCTATAAAACGGTATTTCCGACACTTCAACATCCCGTCTTGTTCAGTCCGTAACCCGTAACGTATGTATCCTGATTATAATACTCATGCAAGATCCAATGTTTATTTCGTTACCACACCCCATCCCCACATGTAATCTCCCTCTGTCCGTCCGTCCCCAGGGATCAATGGGACTCGCCAATTGATAGGATTCAAACCATCAGCCAAAATCCTTCCGTTTTGTTATATTGATATTTGTTTTCGCAGAGCAGACACGTTTATTAGATTTAAGTGTGTACTGTGTACCATAAATCTCCTAGTTTTTATTGTTATTTTTTTGGTATCATAACGATTTCCAAATCGTCGTTATCTCCACATCGTCTGATGTGTGTCAACTAACAGTTTTTTACACAACACAACAATTATATCGTTTATCTCCCTGTTAATTATGAAGGGATCTGTCACTGGTCTCAAAACCTAGAGCTAGAAGGACCCAAAAATGTGATATCCTACTCTTACTGACGTTTCTCATGAGAAATCCTGTACAAGTGATAAACTACAGGATTTCTCATGAGAAACGAAAGTTCTCATATTTTTTTTGGAATACATTTCCTTAAATTTTCTGTTAGCTTTATTACGATTTTCGCATCATAAATAAGCACAACAGATGTGCGCAGATCCGGAACATGTCTGTGTACAATCGATAACATATCATCTCTTATTTAACAATATAATATAACTCTTATTACGACATCATAAGGTGCAAATTTATTTAATTCATCTAGATATTACTAATGAATCTTATTATTATTAACGTAAGGACGAAAGTCGTAAGTCGAGAAACGTATGTTATGAACGACATCCGCTTCGTTTAAGGCGATGTGCTTCTTATGTCAGCTCTACACTCTTGCGAAGTTATGCGAAAATGTACTCTTCGTCATACCTTTGTCTACTGTGCCTAACTTCACTATACTTAAACTGTAGTGAACTTGGCAAATTCATATACCGTTTTTTTTAGTCATCACTGTTACTGATAAGATGGGACACTGTTAGCATTTCACCCTACTCTACGTCTACGGTCGTTGTATTGAAGCTTACAGTGTTAATAATAGTCTCTTTTAAGAACGTCAATTATTAATTAAACTTTGCTCTAGCAATTTTTTATTTTTATTTTAAAAAACTTGCGACCCGTCCGTCTCCTTTACTTATCATAAAATCACAACTAACAACATATCACGCTTTGTAGATCTCTCCCCCCCTATAGGTGTGATCTAATTAATGGATGAGCCCAAAGTATAGTCACGTATAGTCGAGGAAAGGGACATATAAAATCTTTTTTTAATAATGTGCGTCTTCCATTTAAGGGACAGGAAACACATATACTCGCTATAACAAACGTAGCTCTTTTATCGATCTCCCGAGATATAGTACAAACAGATATACAGACTTATATGACAATGTTATACTGACATTGAAAAATAATTCTTATTGCTAGCAGCGTACACATTAATTTCGTACGAAGACACTCGACCTACTAAGGGGTCGGATTAAATTGCAACAGGCCCGTATTTAGTTTCATGAGGAAAAAACTTTTTTACTTTTTGTACGTTTTCACATGAATGACTTAATTTTGTGAAACGTATTAAAATAATTATTTTGACAACTCAGCGAAATTTTTAACTCTTTTTGGTTTGACAATGTCTAAATTTCAATTTAGCGAACTGCTTTTGTTAGATAAGTTATTAGATACTCTATCTATCAGAAAACTCATAAGTACAAAATCTGAATTGACATTCTGTGTATATTAAAAGTTAGTATCTATTTAATAATGTTGTGGAAAAATATCTATTTACAAAACAATTTCTTGTAGATAACATTCTTAAAGTAATACAAGTAAGTACATACACGAAATTATTTTATAAAGGGTTTTACTTCTAATAATACCAAAAAAAAAACAATTTTTCCACGAATTGTTGAGAAACGGCAACGGAAGACAGAAAAAGAACGAAATTTTTCACACGCGACTAAATTTATTTGCTTGTTGTTTTTAACGTGTATTAATATATTTTTCCTGACCATTTATTACACGCAATTCCACGTTATGGTTAACTTGGCTGTAGCACGCATTTTATCGTTATGTATGTTATTGAAGTTAATTACATAATTATTAATCGTTTTTATATAGAGTAGAGTAGAGCACTAGTCGTGGGACAGCACCAGTAGGCTCTTCATATTCTTTTGGATTTAAAAAAAGAAATAGGATGAGATTTTGTAATCACAAAAGAAATAGGAATCCATCACAATGTTCAAAATTGCTAATAGCTGGCGAAGTTGTTTGTTACCACCACTGTTCCAAGAATAGATTTTAGGATAAAATGCCGAATTGAGGGCTAATTTATATATCCACCCATTATCCACCTAGCATAAACTTGTACAGAGTAGACAATTTTTTTCAAAGAAATCCGATTAAGTGTCTTACGACTAGTGCTTTACCTTATTTTATAACAGTGTTTCCCAGGCATGATATTATTATTATTATTATATTTGCTTTTTGATCTCGGCCATAGGCCGGTATAGTTTAATGTGCACGGGCCAAGGCCAAGTGCACATCAAGTTTAAGGGTTAAGTGTCATTGTGGTTGAGTTGTGGCAGTGTTTGTTGTGCATGTATCTTGTGGTGTTGAGGTTGTGTGTGTTTGTTCAATTTGTAAGAACTTTCTGACTAGTCGGCATGTGTTCAATAGTACGGCTTTCTGTAAAAGCTTGTAAATCTGGGGCGGAAGATTCAAAGTTAAAAGTGATTGGTGCAGTTGTTTGGGCACTATTCCTGTAGTAGAGAGTACGATTGGGACTATTGTAACTGCTTTGAGATGCCACAGACGAATTATCTCATCTTTCAACTCTATATATTTCGAGATTTTTTCGGCTATTGTATTCTGTACATTATGGGTGTTTGGTACAGCGATATCTATCAGATATCCTGTTTGGGCTGTTTTGTCTATTAGTGTGATGTCGGGTCTATTATAGTGTACTGTTCGGTCAGTGAGAATGGCTCTATCATAATATAATTTGGTTGTCGAGTTTTCTAAAACGGTGTCCGGGTTATATTTGTAATATGGCTGAATTGAATCTACGAGATTGTATTGGTGTGCAAGTTTCTGATGTATAATGTTGGCTACTTGATCATGACGATATTTATAGTCAGATTGGGCTATTGATTTACATGCACCTGTGATGTGTTGGATAGTCTCAGAGCAGCTATTACATTTTCTACAGATGTCGTTCACAGTTTGCTTCATAATAAACTTCTGATAGTTCTTGGTCTCTACCACCTGATCTTGTATGGCTAGCATGAAGCCTTCAGTCTCCGGAAATAACTCGCCGCGACGGAGCCACTCGTTCGACGCCTTTTTGTCGACACTGTGGTGGCTCAAATCTTGGTAATGCCTCCCATGTAGAGACTTTCCAGCCCACTCTGCTAGTTTTGCCTTCTCATCATGAACACTTTCGTTGTTTTGTACTGTCAAGTCAGATAAGTTTAAGGGTGTAAATTTTTTGTCGTTTTGTGTCACTGCTTTGTGTAGTGTAGAGTTTTCTGCCTTGGAGAAGAAGTACTGTCTAAGGTTTTTAATTTGGTTGTTGTGTAGATTAACAATATCTATAAATCCTCTACCTCCTTCTTTTCTAGGCAGTGTTAACCTCTGTAAGCAAGATCGTGGGTGATGTTTCCGGTGTTTTGTCATACTTGTGTTGATAATCCGTTGCAAGTTTTTTAAATCTGTTTTGCTCCAAATTATTATGCCAAAGGAATATGTTAAAACTGGTATGGCAAAAGTGTTGATTGCTTTGGTTGTATTACTAGCATAAAGATGTGACCTTAAAACTGTGTTAACCCTGTGTCTAAACTCTTGTTTAAGTTTTAGTTTTATTTCTTTAGAGTTTATCTGCATAGATTGGTTGTAACCTAAATATTTGTATGAGTCGAGTTCATCTAATGATTCTATGTTAGCACCTGTTTCTAATGTGTGTTGATGTTGGTATCTGTATCCACCTTTGATTGAGTTTATTTTGCACTTATCTAGACCAAACTCCATCTTTATGTCACTTGTGAATTGTTCTGCTAAATTGGCTAGCTGGGATAGGTGTTCTTCAGTTGTAGCATAGAGTTTGATATCATCCATGTACATAAGATGGTTTATAGTGGTTTCGTTCTGGCTTGTCCCATTGTGTCTGTCTGTCTGTGTATAGTGTAAAGGATATCCTATTTCAGTCGAATTTAATATATTAGAAAGAGGGTTGAGAGCTAAGCAGAACCAGAGAGGACTGAGTGAGTCTCCCTGGAAGATGCCACGCTGGATTTTAATAGATTCAGTTTCAATAGTGTCGAGAGAGATAGAAAGTCTTAATCTTGTCGTCCAGTTTGTCATTGCAGTCTTAAGGAAATCTGAGATTTTTGGATGAATTTTATATATATTCAGGACTTCTAACAACCAGGAGTGCGGGACTGAATCGAATGCCTTTTTGTAGTCTATGTACATAGTGAATAGGTCGGATTTAGATTTGTTAGTTTTTCTATGTATTACTGAGTCTATAAGTAATTGCTCCTTACATCCCTGACTAAATTTACGGCACCCTTTCTGTTGCTCAGCTAAGATGTTGTTTGCCGCAACATGATTGTAAATTACTTCTGTTATACAAGATGTTATGATTTTGTACAGAGTTTGCAGGCAAGTTATTGGTCTATATTTTGCAGGGTTGCTGGAGTCATGTCGGTCTTTGGGTATCATAAAAGTAGAAGAAAATAAAGACACTGTATCATCGCCCGAATATACGGCTGTAGCTTCTTCGTCGTCATGAGCCCGCCTGTTCAACTCTTGACGATCGGCTGTAGCTTCGTCGTCGTGAGCCCGCCTGTTCAACTCCCGACGATCGGCTGTAGTAGGTTGTGTGACGAGCGCCCGCCTGCTCAGCGGCTCATCACCGGTGGTCCGTAAACTGTGGCATCCAGCACCGGCTCCAGATGCGCCCCGGCGACCCCCGGGCAGCGACCGCAAATTATACCTTTCTTTACTTGGCTCCATTGAGGGTTTTGTTGTTGGGAATGATTGGTTAGGAAGGGTAACCTGGGTGAAATTGGTTGTACGAGTAGTATCTCCCTTTCGGGGTGTTTGGTCGAGATGTTAAGACCATAAAATTGTGCCTGCTTCCTCTAAGCCCCCCCACCGCGACAAGGTTCATTCCCTGGGGGGGATATTATTATTATTATTATCAGCCCACATTCACCCACTGCTGGGTATAGGCCTCCCTTTTCTCACTCCTCATTACTCGGTCCTGTACCAGTCTCATCCCAAACATGATGCCTGATTATTTTCATTTGTATTACAAAAAATAAAATATATTTGTGCTATTACGCAAAATAAAAAAACGCTTTTTAATTTGCACGATGAAATCATAAATTAAAAAATATATTAATATCTCACTTATCCATCATTATTTGGGATCCATTAATTTTATGAATCCCCATGAGGGTAATGAGGTTTAACAGTTTTGCCAGCGATGCCTTTGTTACCGTTCCCAGACTGATATTTTTTTTATGCCACAAAGTTGGCAAACAAGCATACGGCCCGCCTGATGGTAAGCATCACCGTAGCCTAACACAACGTGGCCGAGACCAATGCAATTTGGCTACGATCTTCCCCAGACGGGCTGCTGCGATTTGAGCGGATTATCCACTGTGCCCTACCTCTCTTAATCCGGGATGATATCCGGGATAAAAACTATCCTATACGTTAATCCAGTCTATAAACTACAAGTGTACCAAATTTGAAGCAATTTTTCCCAGCCGTTTTTGCGTGAAAGTGTAACTAACAGCCATACATACATCCTCACACACTTTCGTATTATAATATTAGTATGGATATTCGTTTTCCAATATATTAGTCTACCTAGGTTCAACTTTATCATCTTATGTAGTGGGATACAGCTGCTAAATGACTATATCTTTAGAGTATCAACTCTGTTACATTTACTTTTGTAGGTAAATTAATATATTGCTACTCAGGGAGTTAGGGAGACACTTTTTATAGCGAAAAATTCATTTAGGAGAAGAGTGTACTTTAAGAATATTACGTCGTAACCCGTTTTGTAACAACAATTTATATTACTTTCTGTTGCAATGTCTAGGGAGTCAACCTCACAGCCTAGACAAGTTGTATTTTTTTTATTTTCAGTAAAAAATTGATAATGGTCACGACAAAAATGAACGCTTTTTCCATAGAGTACTCGATGTTTTTTTTCCTTTTTTTTAAAAAGAATTTTTATTGGTGTCTTTTGTTTCTATATTTAAATAAAAATGTTTTTAAAAGGTTTAGGCTGTGGATTGTTCCGTCACTCACTCAGGAGAAAGCATTTTTTATGTTTAGAATAGGTTTTAGATAGTCCTGTACTGTATTTGATTTTTTTGTTTACAAGTCATTATTAGCAACACTTTTTCGTGATGACTCTGACCCAATTTCAGGGCCCTCCAGCACAGGATATCCCGTCTATCGAACTTCCCGTGTGTAGGAACAAATTAATTACGCGCCACAACGATTACACTCAAACTTATCCCTCACGTATTTAATTCTGTTACCGGAGGGGTGGGACACCCCACTAAGACGAAACCAATTACAATAGAATTTAATATTATACTATTTTCCAACCATTTCGTAGCAGATTTTTGCTCTATCAAAATCATAGTTTTTAATATTAAATAATAAATATTCTTGGACGAATCACACAACGCACAACAATCTAGTCCCAACTTCCCAAACGAAGCAAAGAAAGCTTATACATATACATACATAAATATATATTTTTTGTAAATAAATAGGTGCTTATTACATAGAAAACATCCAGAACAAGCAAAGAGACATGTTCATGCACACAAATGTTTCTCGTGCGCAATAATTCGAACCCGCGGCCATCTGGATAAAAAGATCATTGCTAGCCACTCGACCAGAGACTGTATACTGAATCGACAAAACATGAATACGTTGCTTTGAAACATTATCATATTATTTGATCCTGGCAAATTGGAACGAAAAAGTATACAGAAACCCATAAGAAACCATAACTTGAAAAAAACTTGCGGCGAAACCGGTCCATAATTTTAAGTCACTCGGTACTCGGTACACATCGCTTCCTATCCTGGAGGGCTATTACAAAACGTAAATCCGATACTTCGGCCGAAGTATCGGAAGAATTTTAACCATGAAATACAACGTAGTTCACGGTTATAAGTATTATAATTCAACGAACTACTAAAATAACCATAAAGTACAAGGTATTTCAAGGATAGAATTCAAGGAATTACTAAAATAACCATTAAATACCTTGTATTTCGAGGTTATAATTCTTCCGATACTTCGGCCGAAGTATCGCATTAACGTTTCGTAGCCCTCTAGTATAGGACACAGTATCGCAGTCAGTATATAATGTACCATCGAAGCGCACATAATATACGTCACATTGTGACTAGATTACGACTCATCAGACTGTTTAATCCCATCATTCCATTACGGGCGTTGTTTATGCCTGACATTACGCCGAGGGCACATTGTGATTTAATTAACAGGAAACCTAAAACTAGATGTAGGTAATACTAACCTAAAATAGACTAGAATTTATAAATTAAACTAAACATTTGTAGAAAATGTTAGCAGAAAAGAATAGATTTAAAAAAAATTTTTTTTTTTAAATTTGTACTAATTAAAAAAAAATGGATTACATCTTTCTTTTGTTATGTGGATCCCGCTTCATCGTAAGAATTTCGGAAAATTCTTGTGTGTATCCTACTAATATTATAAAGGCGAAAGTTTCTTTGTATGTTTGTTACTTCTTCACGCTCAAATGGCTAGGCCAATTTTTATGATATTTGGTATGTAGGTAGCTGATACCTTGGATTAACCCATAGGTTATTTTTTATCCCGAAAAGTACACGATTCCCGTGGGATTTGGTAAAAGTCTGATAAAGATGGCGCTGCTGTGCATAAAATTAAACGCGGGTAATACCGCGCCGCAGCTAGTCATACATATTAATATTCCTCTGTATCACTCTATTTTCCGAAACTCTATCTATGTATTAGTGAAAACAGCGGCTTCTCGTAACAAAAATCTTTCAAATCTCGTGTCAATCTCAAATCCTCTCTCAATTCATATTTTGTATGAGTAATGTAATATTTCAGTTTTGTTACGAGAATAGCAGCCACTTTACTGTCAAAACTTGCTATTAACTTTTTCGTTAATCAGCGGCCTATGAATATTCAGAAGGTTTACGACTCAGTTTATGTCTACATTTTTTAAAATTGTCATGGGAATCAGAAAACTGCATTGATTGTACGATAAAATAACAAGCAGGTGTGTAATAAAAATAAAATAAGTTAGTATTGTAGAATGTAACCAGTTTTAGCTCAAGGCGAATATGATTTTTTTATACTATTTATTACATTATAAACAACTATAAAATGTTCAATGTTTAGTATTTTACAAGGCAATGTAAAATATAATTAGTTTTAAGTTGGTTGGCAACAAAATTCGCATATATGACTAAAGGCGATTTTCTGGTACGCTCATTAGTTTTTTAAAACGCCATCAAACCGTAAAACTATATCTATAATTAAACTGTTGCAAATATCATAAAATAGTCTCCCGTTCTGTTAAAATAATAGAAACTTTATTTTTTTCTAAATCTAATTAATGTAATTAAGTAAAATTAATTAAAACTAAACTAACAATAAAAATTAAAAACTAAACTAACAATAAAAATTAAAAACTAAAATTAAGCATTAAAAAGACATGGTCCCTTGGCAGGGTGCCCAAAATGCTAGCAGCGTTACCTCGCTGAACGGCGATAGATATCCGTTGAACGAAGTAACTGCTAGCCTTTGGGTCAGCAGTGGTTTGTCGCAGCCTTTTTGCGATGTCCCTAAAAAAGGACAACGCACTGGAACCCCACGGGCCTAATGTTTCTACACCAAAAGTCACAAAATCGTAGGAGCCAGTCAGCTGCTGATATTTTGTGGCTTTTAATTTCTCGGCGGACTCCGCCGCCGCTCCCGCACTCCTACTCGTACCGTGAAGACGTGACGGGGCAAGTGTGTCAACGTTAATAATTTATTTTATTTTATTTCATGTTATTTAGTTATGTATTTTACCAAGTAATGTAATTCTAGAAGCCTAAAAGTGTAAAAACTTATACTTACTTAAAAGTGAAATAATGGCTAGAAAAATTAAAATATTTGTTTGATATAATATTAAAATCAAGTAACTAAAAACGTAAACATCATAAAAACATTATTAGAAAAAAAACATTATATTTTTCATTATTTAGACTACAATTTTTAATAAGCTAAATTCTCTCCCGTGGGGAATTTTTCAAGTGTATGTACACTAAGCGTAAGAATACGCACAGGGTGTTACTGGGTCAGGGGGTGGGCCCCGGGGGTGTACTCCCCTCGCTAAAGGGGGTGGCAGCCCCTATGCGTGTTCCAATAGGCGTCTTCCTTTTTTTTCACAGTACCCCAATTAGTACCTTTTTTGTCGAATAGTTTCTTAAAGAAACGATTTTCATTAATTAAAAGTAATGTTCCTTTGAAGGAAATTTCGTAAATAAGCTTGTTAAGGTTTTTTTTTGTATTTTCTTGTTGTTTTGTTAATAAATCAAGTCAAGTAAACAAGGAATATGTATTATAATTTAATGTTCGGATTTGTTTTTGTTACATCGTTCGTACTTATTTGGAAAATTATTTGTTTTTAATTATTGTCAAATTATCGTATTTGAAAAGGCGACTTTTTCCCAGATAATTTCTGAATAGATTACTCGTATAGTCAAAAGACCAGTTCTTATGTACCAGTCACCTCCATAAATATGTAAGCATTTTAGTACCTGTCACCTTCGTTTATCATTTCAATTACCTAAGACATTGTTATACAATGAACATGTCAACAATGTTATAGTGACAAGGTGATATAGACTCAAGTGATTACATATTTATGGAGGTGACTGTACTGCCGTCTCAGTAATAAATATAGATAGCAATAGAGTGATTCAAGAGGAAGGATTTTCCAAAATTCCCACGGGAAAGCGCGATACACGCAAACATAGTTTTGTATTAAGAATAGGCCTAACTGTTGTTATTCTTATTATTATTCTACTCCATAAGGCCAAGCTTAGTGTAAAATATTAACTTGTATCAAATATAACTCAACAACGAATTCTTGTTTAGTACCTCCCATTTTGGAGCACTCAAAAAAAATTGGATCCATTTTTTTTTATTTCAATGCCATTCGTGAAAAATACCGCACTTTTTTCGCAGCAAAAATAATCTCTTTGATCTCGCAGAACGAATGAAAAGAATTTTATTTTAAAAAATATTATACGTATCTCGTGAAAACTGGAATTCTTTTTACAACCAAAATAAGACTGAGCTTTTTTTTTATTCACAGAAATGAATTCCGGTTATTCAGTTCCTACATTATGATGTTATAATCTACATATGTATTATATAAAATTCAAAATCCTGACTTCTATTTAACAACGCACAGCCCAAACCAAACCGCTGGGTCTAAGATTCCAAATTAATGTAGGTTAAGGGTTAATTAATGTAGGTCTAGACCCCTAGACGTCCGCGTCGTAAAGAACCTACATTAATTTGGAATCTCAGACCCAGCGGTTTGGTTTGGGCTGTGCGTTGTTAAATAGAAGTCAGGATTTTGAACAATCCTTTCTTAGTACACCCGTACTAAGAAAGGATTGTTCAAAATTCCCACAGGAAAATCTTTTATTCAGATAAACAGACACAAACTGTCACAAACTCTAGTCATATTTTACATAATATTTCAGTATGTGTTGAATATTATACAAATACGCTACTGGGACTACTGACTGGGAAAAGAAATGTCGAAAGTAACCAGTAAAAAGTAAAAGTTAAGGCCTTTTTATTCATTCAATTTATATTTTAACAATGTTTTGATAACACTGGTATTCAAAATAATACAAATACAATGTTAATAAACATATAAGTTACATACATAAAAAAATAGTACACAAAATATACATTTAAAGGAGTTTTGACTTAGTCCACATATTTTTTTTCGTACCTACGTGCACAAATTCGGCATGCAAAAAGTACGTAAAATTGCATCCGACGACGGAACAAATGCAAAGTTGCATCGTATGCTAGTAAAATTATTTTTTGAATCTTTTTGCATAGATAAAAATAAATGTTAATTTTTTAAAATATTTGCCAACAAACATTTAGTCAATAAAATAAACTAATGTATTTTATACAATAGGTAATATCTGATTCTCAAAAGTAATTTTTTACAATTTTCGAGAAATTCTTTTTGCGAACGCACAAATTCGCGTTTACATCGTCTTCACTTTTCCTTTGCCTTCTTACTTCCAACAACTTCGAGTGTAGAGCTATCAGGGTTTCTTAAAGTGTGGTCCACGGACACGTTAGGCGTCCGTGGCATATGAGCCAAAAAGGGCGAATTCGCCGCGTGTCTCCATAGCGCTTTATTATCCATCGCGAAGTTGCAATCAATTAATCGTGAGCTCAATGATAGATACAAAGAACTCAATGTAGCATGAAACGCGAAGACAACGCGCGTACACATACATGTGCATGTATGAGTACAGGGTCCAAGAGTATTGCATTTTTGAACAAAAAATCAAACATGCTGCGAGCGAAGTTTTACTACAAAGTAGTTGCACAGCAAACTAATGGAGAGGTGTCTCCGTTAATTATTGCCGTTAGGTAAACTGTTACTTGACACCACAGAAAATAGATCTGAATAGAAACAGCGCTAAATAAAAAATCAGAAAGTCATTTACAGTTCCCTCGAACTGTGGTAATTTTAATGGTTAAGAATAATGTTAGAGTTATACCAGTTAAGATATTTATAAGTTAAGGACAGGATGAATATCGGTTTCATAACATTTCTTTTGCATTTTGTTACAAATCTCGATGGTTTACTAAATGTATTACTTATTGAATAATTTGTGGAAATAAACAAATAAATTCATAATCACCGCCACCAACTCGTGACTTATTTAGTGTGATGTCGTTCATAGAAATATATGAAATACAGATGCCGCCGCGCCGCTCCCGACCCGCTTTTGCTGGCAGTGTATTTTGCGCTTAATAGTAGCGTGCCAGCTCGCCAGCTCTGACCCTAACGCCCATTTACTAGCTCTAAGAGCAATTAGAGAAACAGTGGCATTTCACGAGTGTCATAATCAGGTCATAGGCCATCTAAATATCATTGGAAATATCAAACTAACTATAAACAACAAAATTTATAAATGTACAATAACTCTAACAAACTATAAATGTATTACAAAGCCGCGTATACGTTCCCCGCAGCTTCGCCCGTGTGGTCAAGCGTAATGACAAAATAATAATAAACTTAATTTTTTCCCGTCTGAATAAGATGTTTTTCCAGAACAAAAAGTAGCATAAGTCACTCTCCAGACCTTACCTACCCCAAAAAAAACCGTATCAATCCGTTCATTACTTTTGACGAGAAAGAAGAACAAATACGGACGATCACTGCTTTGGATTAACATCGGGACAACAAACGGGACCGATAGAAATGAGAATTTTAGCCAGTTTCTGAAACTCATTTTTAAAGTTAATGACTCATTAAATTATAGCCGCGTCAAACTAAAGATGTAATATTTTGAGACTTGTGTAATTAAAATTAAAGAAACTGGCTGATAGAGCAATAAGATAATGAAATACACTGTTTGCACCCTCTCGCAATAAAAAAAATGTTGAGAACACAACTTTGCTACCAAAACCTTAAACAAAGGTTTACCTAAGTTACTGTAAGTATTATTATCAGCCATTAAACCCTTTGTTTCAAGTTTATTTTAACCACAGCGTTGTGTGAATGAACGACAGTTATTTGTGGTTACATGTGGTAAGTTTGACCATGTCATGTGACAGAAGTATAATATAGTAAGTAAAAATGTAATCTGCTAGGGGTAGACACAGTCTCAACGACTAACACTGTAATAAAGTTTCAAACTTTTTATTTTATTAGTTTATCTTTTTACAACGAAAACACTGGCTAGGCTCGACGTTGCTTAACTTGGGTGTTCGTTAAGACTGCGACACACAGCCACGCCATCGATCTCCTCAAGGAATATATAAAGTCTGATTCAAATGTAGGAAGAACCCAGACAGATGAGGTCTAACATATAAAGAGATCAATGTAGCACGAAACGCGCGTGCTCTGCGCGTTTAAAATAAGCCGTGTGCTATTCAACAAATTATATCCCACAATTTTCCGGCATATGACGTTTGAATCAGAGATAAACTACCGTTATTTTGCATTTAACCCAACACTTCCTAGTTTACAAAGTAGGGTCTAGGGAGTAGGTAGAGGATGAGTTCAAGGCTCGATCGGATAGCTGCCGGGAATTACATTCAATAGTTTTTTTTCTACTTATATGGTAAACATATCCATGTAGCCAATTTTGGTCTGACTAAGCAAACACGTAAGTAGGCATACGTAGCAGGCAACCGAAGAGGTGAACAGGGCCGTAATATGATTCATGTTTTTTATATTTCGAGAAGGGATTTACTCGAAATTTTTGTTTAATAGTATTCATATTTTTAATATAACTTGTTTTTCACGGTTAAAATTCTTCCGATTCCGATTTACGTTTCGTGGTAGCCCTCCAGGTGCTATGTGAATTACTAAATTAAAAAAATACCGAATACAAACTTCAAACTCGATTCTGTTAGTTCGCATGACTTCGGTCACAAGCCAATTGGTTCCAATTACCACCGACCCCTGGGTCAAGCGACCATCTGGTCATACATCTTACGATGTCAATCTAACCGCTTGTGGGACAATTGTCTTTGGTATTGAGATAAGTGTATGATTGATTCTATTGAGAGTTTAAAATAGCCTGCGAACCTCGATAGATTAGAGTTAGAGGGTTTGAGCTTAGAGCCACAGCACATGGCGTATTTTAAACCGCAAATGACACGCTATCATTATCCAAGGCGGCGTTGGAATAATTTCATCGTGAGCTCTAACATACAAAGAGCTCAATGTAGCACGAAACGTGCTCTGCGCTTTTAAAATAGACCGTGTGCTACGGCTCTTAAGGCTCTCGTCCATGAAGAGATGAGCGGAGACCAGTAAAAACGGGCCAAGTGCAAGTCGAACTCCCGCACGAAAGGTTCCGTGCCGATTATTTAGACAACATTAGACACCAACTAAATGGTCTGTGAATATTTCAAGCGTTTAACCGTTATTAAATAATACAGAGCAAAACAGGGCAAAAAATCGTTATTTCTATTGGAACATTAAATATTTATTTTATTCTATTTTTACAAAGATTATCCCTTAAATATTTCATTTTATTCATGAAAAACCTTAATTCTTACTTTGCTGCGTGGTAAGGTTTCTCTGACGCTGACATGAGTTACCCTTCTACACTTTTTAAAATATCTTCAGTAAAAATATCCATAAAAACATAAACTACATAATTCGCGACGTTTTTCACACGTGTGCCTAATAACTCTTGCGATTTCTTTTCTTCAGTGTTAAGTTAACACCCGCATATTTTGAACGCATGCGCAGGTAAAGGTCTAAGATACTTATGAGCGGAGCGGAAAGCGATTTTTATATTATTAAAATTTAGATATTTTTTGCAAGCCCAAGCTTCTATTTCTGTAAAATAAGTTCTGCTAAATATTTTATCTGTTAATTTTAAACATTTATGATAAACTTTTTATTGATTCCTTTAGAGGGGATTCTGTTAACACCACGGTTCTAAATTGAACGCTCCTAACTTTTAATTGGTGACAGTAGAAATATGTATGTATGTCGGTGTCATGTAAACGAAAAACAGACATTGTACGTACTTTTGCCACATCTACCCGGTACGTCAATAATGAAAGAAAACCGGTATGAAATACCCCTAGGAAAGTGCGTTTTTCATAATATGAAAACGTTCGCGTGTATCCCACTTTCCCGTGGGAATTTCGGATAATCCTTTCTTATCGGATGTCCACATCATACCAAGAACCCACCCTCCAAGTTTCAGGTCTCTACGTTCAACGGTTTGGGATATGCGTTGAGACAGACAGACAAAAGTTTTTCTATATCGATATTACCAGGCGGCCCAATCGGGCCGTACGCAGTCTGAAATACCCCGTTCTCCCTTCCCAACTCCCTTTCTCAGTTTCCTTCCCCCGCCCTTCGTTTTTCATTCCTTCATAGGTGGACAACTCATCCAAGATTCTTGTAGTCATGGATGTCCATGGACAACGGTGTCTGCTTACCATCAGATGACCCGCTCGTTTGTTCTACTCTGTCATTAAAAAGCAAAAATATGCAAAAACCAATTACGTTATGTATAAAAGTGTATCGTTACACCATTACTAGAACTGAACTCGTAAAAATAAAATGTTGTATGCATAAAGTTACTTACAAAAAAATTCCAACGCGAAATTATTTGCTAGTAGTTTTTCACAGATCCATTAGTTTTGTGAGAAATCAATAGCCGTTGCATGTTGCTGGCAACAGGTGCTATTCAATTTGCATACTGTACATTAGAAAGGACTTTCATAAAAGTCGACAGCCGAGTCCTATTACATTTTTCATTAGTTAAATACTCAGTTTTAATTGCCAAACTAATATACTTTTATTACATGTTGTGTTCCTAAGGTGAGTAAGGTCTCCGGAGCTCCACTTGGAGGGGGTTGGGAGGGTTGGCAACGCGTGAGTGATGGCCCCGGTATTGCTAGCGTCTATAGGCTACGGTGATGCTTACCATCAGGCGGGCTGTATGCTTGTTTGCCAAATTTGTGGTATAAAAAAAATACAGGATGGAATTCACGAGAAATGGTCCAATAAATTCTACACAATTCAAAACAGCGCCACCTGCTGGATCACTCTGGAATACAATCGCGATTTTTAATTTCAACCTAAAAATATTGGCAAATGCTAGGTAATTCGTACCTTTGAAATATTATACTTTACTAACAATTCGTGATTTGTCCCCATATATTTATTTATTTATAATTTAGTTAACGTACATTTTAATAAATAAATATATAGGGAAAAATCACACAGATTGAGCTAGCCCCGAAGTAAGTTCGAAACTTGTGTTATGGGATACTAACTCAACGATACTATTTTTTTTATAACAAATACATAATATATAGATAAACATCCAAGACCCGAGGCCAATCAGAAAAAGATCGTTTTTCATCATGGACCGGGATTCGAACCAACCATTACGCCACGGAGGTCGTCAAAGATTTCATTTAGTTTAGTATTTAGCTAATCTAGTCTGTTAAGAGTTTCATCACTTCAGTCATATTTATTATGGTCCTGGTTAACTCTATCATTGGTTTGACCAAGAGAGATTGAACAATCACTAACTCTAGCCTCTAGTCAATAAAACCTCACCCTACGCATAATGACTGCAAAGAATGTTTATAAAATGTTGCGTGCGCGTCGAAAAACATTAAATAATTTATCGTTTCCAGCAAGTGGGTCAAGTTTGCGTGCGTTGCTCTTGTCGTGCATTCGTGCGTCGACGCGTGAACGCGCAATGCATGGCGATTACTAAAAAAAAACTTACCTACTACAGTTTCCGTCCGAACAGCTGTAGCTGGTGTGTTGACGTTCAGTTATTTATTGGCATTTTCTAGATTGATTCAAAGTCAAATATTCTTATTCAAATAGGCATATTACAAGCACTTTCGAATCGTCACATTTTTTCCTACCACCAGTTCAGACGGCACATTTTTGTGCTAAGAAGAACTAGCAAGAAACTTAGCACTTGCTCTTTTAAAATGGTAATGATAAAAGTTACAATTAAGTACGATATATAAAAGTAAACATTAAAACATTAATAAAAATAAATTGAAATTTTAAATAAGTAATTAAGAAAAAAATTATATCTAATATTTGATGTGTCCATTGAATTTTTATTTCATTAGATTTAGTTGGAAACAAAAGCATTCTTTGAGATCTAGGGCCGTATCACGACTAGCGAGAATAGACCATTCTTGTAATAAAATCAGTTTAGACCTAGTCTCAATCTCGAACGCTGTCTTGCTCGTTTTATTTTGTATGAGCAAGATAACGCTTGAGATTCAGACTACTTAGATTATAACTAATAGACTCGCAGTTAAGATCCTAATAAATAAATGACTGTGTAAAGGAGGTATCGGTAATTCGGTATACAACATGTATTGCGCAGTATCACATAAAGCCAGTTTCTGAAAAGCATTTTAATTTTAATTCCACGTTAAGTTTTAAGTTTCTGCTGTACTTCAACAGTGACAGCATAGTTAATGTTAATCTCATTACTCAAATTAAGTTTTTATTACACATTATAAGGTTAATTACGATAAATACTCATTTATAACTCAAATGTAAGGTTCATTTAGAAACTATGGTGGGTGAAAATCCAACTTAACAGTAGATAGTATTAAAAAAATAAGTGGGCATATATTAAGATTATGCCTTTCAGATTTACCCAGCGAAGCGTCTTACCACGTCTTACACCGTTCTAATTAACTATACCTAATTACACAAAATATGCACATAATGTGTTATGTAATAATCATTTATATTTTGTAGTATATAAGGTATATTTTCGGTTACGTAAATAGTCAGATACGAATCACATTGCAACAAAGTGCAGCGGAGTTAATCCATTTAAGTATGTATTGAAATAACCCTGCACGGGCATGGTATGCATCACTGATTAAATATCGACAAGGAATAACATCGCCCAATGGTATAAGGTTTACGAGTTGTACAAGAACATTTTTAAGTTAATGACACTGTTTCTTTTACTTCTTTATGTACATATGTACACATATTTCATACTAGTGAACCCGCGCAACTTGGTTTGTTCGTTTTTATTATTCCCGTTCCCGTGGGAATTACGGGATAAAAAGTACCCTGTGTTATTCCAGGTTACGTCACCCGTGTACCTACCAAATTTCATCAAAATCCGTTCAGTAGTTTTTGCGTGAAAGAGCAACAAACATACTCACAAACTTTAGCCTTTATAATATTAGTAGGAAGGATAGGATAAACTTTCTTCTTGAATCAGTCTATCTATTGATGAAAACTGCATTACAATCTGTAGAACGGTTAAAAAGATCTAAGCGAATAGATAGCTTCTGCTGTGTGTTCGATTCGACAGCGGAAGCGCCTTCATTTTTATAATATGTAAAGATGACGTCATATGGTGCTCTACAATTTAACAGATATCTGTGTTTTCAAGCCACAAGGGTCATCGACTCGATGATTATATCATCTACAGACTACTATCTGAACCATAGACCTAGAAAACGCGCTATGATCTGAACATAGACCTAGCATTATCAACCATGTTAAACTTCAAACTTACTCACTACTATATATCCCAATAGACATAGACATACTACTAAATAGACAATTCGATAAATGCCTAACATTTGCTTTCTCTTTCTTTCCAGTCAAAAAGGCTACAGCAGCCCATGGAGTTGGACTACAGTAACAGCTACGGGCGACTGACCGCGAGCCCCGCGCGGGCCCCCGCCCGCGCACCCGCAGTGAACGACACGGGAGGGGGGTAGAGAGGGACGGGGGAGGGGTGAAGGAAGCTAATGATTGTCTAACCGCATTTGTAGCTAAGATAATGCATAAAAACTAAGATATTTTTTCGTTAAATTCGACTTTCTGATGTCTATTCTTTGTCAGTCAGTCCCGATTTTTCGGAATTGTGAAAGAAAGAAAACATATTTAATTTTGTATTAAAGTACATATTTTGTAAGTATTAGTCCTTGCCTTAAATTTATTCATTTAAAATTTAATAGTGAAATTGAAATATGTAACTACGTTGAAATTATTCTTAAATCTGTTTTTTAACCTAACCTTTAAAATATATCATTCAAATAATTTTGCTTTCAAAAAACTATAGTCGGGATAGACAAAGATTACAGGTTTCCTTCACCCCAAACTCCGCCTGAAAGGTGAACGAATTGATCCGTCCGATGTTGTTAGACCCCCGTGACTCCACTGCGGCCGTCCGCAAGGACATTCATAGCTTGTGAACATATCTGTATTTATCCACAACATAAATGATGTAAAATATATCCATCCTTTTTCATATTCTTTGTCTTTATTTACAGGCGGATACTGATCAATGCCTAAATATTTAAAAAAAAATGTCTTTGTCTATGATCAGAATTTAGTGTTGGTCTATGGTCAAGGTCAATGACCGTTTTTCCATGTGTGAATCGACGCCATGTTTACTTTAATTTTTGCAATTTTTTTCGCGCTAACTTTCCGTGAAATACTATTTTGAGAAAACTGTTTTTGTTTGTATTTACTAATTGATGACAGATTCCTACAAACTTTTAATGTAAATTATGTAGAATCATACAGTAACGATTGATGACGGAAAAATCATAAATTCTTACTAAGTTAAAAAATCATTAAATTAATAAGTCAACTTTAGCTAAGATTTCTTTACTTTACTTTGTGTGTGCCATTTCAAGTGTCTACTACAGCTGGGTCAAGTCACACGACACTGCGATTATCCCACGACCCCACAATCTGGCAATCTTAGTTCCATTACAGTACAATACAATACAGATACGTTCACATCCCTATGCCTATCACTGGTACGGAATTGCATCTACAATTAAAACCCACCTTAAACAAAAACCAACGACATTCTTAACTATATTAAATTGCTATTAGATATAATTTCAGTAGTTAAGACTGTAGTTGGTGTCCTAGTACATTTTCGAAGCTGTTTTTAGTCAATTCGTATACGGATCTTAAACGTAATCGTCTCGTAGTCTCGTAAAAGCATCAAACCGCGTTTCATATATCTTTATGAATGGAAAACTATTTCGCGCGAAAGGTGCTAATAGACGATCGAATTTGATCCAGCCCGCACCACGGACATCGTCCGGTACCGCACCATATTCGATCATGTAGCGCACGGTGCGCCACACAAAGGTTCGGTCGGTTCGACTCGCTTCTGGACAGTCAGTGGTGCGGGTGGTGTGGTGTGTTGACCGCACGGTTTGAAGGTGCGGCCGCACCAAGTTGATCGTTTATTAGTAGAAAATGAACATAATTGCTCTAGTTCGCACGTGTTTACGTTTACTAAACGTTTACGTTACGATCCCGTTTGCGAACTGGCTTGATTGGCGATAGACAACATTTTGTAGATGCTCAGAAAACTACCATATCCCTAAATTAAGTATTCGGGTAACAGTGACGAAATGAAGTGCTAGAAACTATTATTTATTTAGTTGTGATATTTATACGACACAGTGCGAGCCGGCGGCTGCGCGGTAGTTCCATAATGAGTGCAATCGAAGGACTATATTATATGTATATTTATCGTAGTTAGAAAACTTAAGTGGCGGTGTACGATGCATTTAATTTATGTGTGGGGGCGCTTGCAAGTCTCTGATGTTTTTGTGTTTACATCGTTGTAATTGTTGTTTTTTTATAAAACTGTTAACATTCTTATAAAATAAAGGTCACGCCAACTAATGTCTTAATATACATACACATATACATTATGCAATTGGTCTTTGGCAATAATAACGTAAAACAACGCATAGAATGTTAATGGTATAACTTAAAATTCCTGTAGTATTTTGAGTTATGCCCTTATTTTTGTTAAATGCTAAAAGACTTTATGATAATTTGCAGATACAGATTTCTTTTATGTATTATGTGTATATATGTGATCGATTGAACACATTTGTGTATGTTCTATAATTACGTATTTTTCTAGTTATTCATACATAATACACAGAATAGGAAATGTCGTCAATGTATTAAATGTATTCAAAGATTTTATAAACTATTTGTAAAACCTTCGGAACGTCGGCAATTTTGCAAAATTGTACTTTACGCTGTCGATATAAGGATAATTTTGAAAGTACATACTATTTTACTACTCGAAATATAAGTATTATGTTTTATTTTGTTTAAGAACGACTTGTATTAGTGCCCTCATTATATTTATAGAAAAAATGTGAGCTGAAAATTTCAAAGGAACATTGTAATAAGGCTTCGGGAAACCGGTAACAGACTTGTCCTCAACATTAAAGAAAATTATTCTTTTCACAGAGTTATTTTTCTAATGTATCCCTTTTGAAAAGTTGTAAATATTTTTTTTATGAAAAGTTATTAATTAATTATTTTATTTCTATTGTTCTCAATACTATTACATTATTATAAACTAAACTATTGTAAAATTTAAAAATAAGCTTATTGTTTCTCAAAACAATTGTAAAGTTTAAATAATAAGCTTAAATTGTTAATTTGAAATTTTCAGTTGACAACATTGTAACTTGGCTAAAATGAGTAAGAAATATCTTGTGATCTCTCTTTCCCACTGTGTTATTATAGTACACTGAATGTCTCATTTTAGCCAGTCTGTGTTAGCTTAGTAGATAACCGATGCAATTTCTTATGATTTCTGATTTTTTAGTGCTTAGATAATTCAAAGATATGTTTTAAAAAAAATCTGTATTGGACTAAGTACATTTCATTCCATTACAAACATTTTGGATAAATGAAAAAGATGTAACCTTTAAGAATTTTATGTATGAAAAAACTTTTGAAATAGATCAAAAAGTGGAGTGAATTTTTCATAAACTTTTACAGATTTAAAATTAAATACGAATTAAAATGCGTATACAAACTCCTACAATACAAATCTATATAACATTCTTAATTTTAGAACTCATAAGAAGTTGCCATCGGTAAAATACTTTTTTATATAAAAAAAATACTATTTATTTCGTTATTATTTAAGTTTTCCATTATTTAATTGTTCTTGTTGCTTTCCTTGTGGATTTTTATCAATTTTAGCGTAGTAAGTACAATTTCTTGTGCAGTATGTAACGCGGGGGTTGATGGGTCGGTGTTTTTTATAATATCGAATGGCGAAGAAATACTTTTCTATGTATAATACCATTTTTCTATTCCGATTTCTCTGCGATTTAGAATTACAATTAGAAAACTGTAAAGAGCATAAATAAAATCCCGTCTTGGTATAGAATTTTACTATAGTTCAGGTAACACTTTCTACAGATAAATGCCAGTAGCTGAAAAATTATTATAAGAGTAAAATTTTTACAAAATCTAAAAACTAAGTTTTTTTTGTCATTGGATTATTAGTCGTTGGAAGAAATTACACTGGTTAAAATTTCATAAGAACTGATATAAAAAAGTTGTTTTTTGATGTAAATAAAAATAAAATAATGAGTTGTATTGTATACTATGCATAAATATTCGACTACCTATATGTTTAAGGATATGCTAACAAAAAAATAAATTTGTTATTGTAATTCTATCGCACGACACCGGCCACAGGTTCGATTCCCGCGTATAATGTTGTTGGTTATATCGTGAGACTCACTATTCCAAGTTTCCTGTAATTTATGATTCGAATAAAAAATTACGCTTCTAAAGTGTACTATTATATGTAAATATAGGACGAACTAATACTTACAATAATAGTGAATGTTGTCATTTGTATATAGGTAATGAAAATTAAATTTTAAATACATAGATAATATTGTGTGTATTTATTTATTTCCGCCAACCATCATTAAGCATTGTTTTTCTACTAAGACAGTCGTGGGGAAGTAAACCTGCGCAGTGCAAAGCCATACAGGGCCGTACCACATCCTTTTATAACTATCCTTAAACTATGAGTAAACGAGACGTCGCCTTACATCATGTATTGCGCTGTCTCCCTTACTCAGCAGTTCTTGTTTTGTTTTAAGCGGTCATAGTAGGGGCCCAGTAGGGCCAAAATAATAGATCACATTTGATACTTCATCAAAATCCATCAACGTAGATTTTTATCGGCGGTGCATAAAATATTATTTATTGCAAGATAGAAGTGCAAAATGAAGTGCAAAATTAGATAACTTTTTACAATTATTAATAAATAATTACTGTAATAATTTATTTATTAAACAAGATTAACAGCATCACATACAAAAATATAGAAACTAAAAGGCTAATTACAAAGAATCATTCCTCCATCGAAACCAGTTATCAGGCGGACCGTAAGCTTGTTTGCCACCTTTGTGGTATAAAAATAAAAAATAAAAAAAGTTATGAAACTACGGTTTCGTAGACGGCCGAAGGGTACAAATCTTCGTAAATAAAATGATCAGAATAGATTGACATTGACGCTATGAAGTATGAGACTGACATATGTCAAATGTGATTTTGGTCCACCTTTAGATAAGTTGTGTCGTCCATGTACATACTGTCGCAAATCACTTGGTACAAGGCCCAACGGTCCGCAAGAAGATGCTCGGGCAAGACTACACTAGAGGCGCTGTTTAAAGATCATTTATACCAAAAACCCTCTGCTCTCTGAAACAGAGCAATTTTTCCAAGAAAGAAGTTCTAATAAAAACACGATATAAATGACAAAAAAGGCCGTAACTGGTTTTCTTTCGTCATTTCTTTTACCGGTGATCATTTTGCTTTTGTTTCCGAAATGGTAGTAGTTTATAGAGTAGATTAATTTATAAAAATCATTTATTACTGTATACTCTGACAAGAGAACGAAAACCTATTCTCGGAATAAATGTTTGGAATTTGAATAAAACGACAATTAAAAAATCAATATACAGAAATATAATACAATAACACATTATAATACATTTCATTGGTTGTACATAATTATTGGGAGTCAGGAACGCACGGCTGAATAACTTTATACAATTATTTATATTTAATACTAATACTACGTAACGTTTTGTATATGTCTCGGTGTGGCCAATAAAAAAAATACACTATTAAAACGCAATGAGTCAATATTTTTTTAGTTATGTGTTGCGTTTGCGTTTAAATAATGTGTTTAATTTTAAAATATAGCTATCACTGTTAAACTAAAGGATAAAAAAGAGATAGAATGAGACTGTGGAATTAATATTAAATGCATTCCCGAAACAGGCTTTTAGATAGATAGGCAGTGTAGTATAATAACCAGTGTACGGTGGCCTCGAAGATAGGAGGACCATTTTAAAACAAAATCGCTTGCACATCTTGTAAGTGGAATTTTTGTCAGCTCCGCCCTTTTCTTCGTTACCAAACAGGATTTTTGTTTATTAGAGCCACGTGTGTCCACTAGATACTAAGAGGTTAGGATTTTTTCAACAAAATTTTATTTTATGTCATAAACTTTAAACCTTTGGTCAACAACAAAAATCGCTATCTTGGATGTTGCAACCAAAAGTCATCCTAACGATGATCCTGCTATCCTCGAGCAGACATTATTGTCAATAGATTAATTTACAATAATTTAAAAAAAACTAATTTCATTATAGGATCAATCAAACCAATCTAATTAAATTGGATTTCTTTCACAATAAGACACACACAATACGTTATAAATCTTTGAGCCGATGTTAGAGTGAAACAGACCATAGCATGTCTCTCTCACTCTACTCGGGAAGAACAAAGACAAAGCTATCTAGCTGAATCTCTTGTGTTAACAAATGCTTAATTAAATAAACCTTAATTATTGGAAATAAAATGGACCTAATAGCCATTCACGGGCACTCCAGGTCTCGACTCTAAGCGTCTTCACGCGGGCTACCAACTACACGACAACCAGACCACAACAGACACGTGGTCCGACGTTATTTTAGTATGAAAATGAATCGTAGACATGTGTCATGTCAACTATTCATTTTCATACAAAAATAACGACACATTCCAGTCATTATTGACTGCGTGGTTGATACCGACCCCATCGCAGCCACATCGGTACGCGCCACATAAACACAAATAGGTCAAAAACCTTTATTATCTTTCCGTTGTCACATGGATTTTGAATGGGGCAAGTTGGACGTAATCCATCGACGAAGAGAGTGGAGTGCATGTGAATATGAACCATATTACTACAGATTAAATTTGATTTAACAATTTATTGCATATAAAATACCCTAGAAATATGTATTTGTATAAAATATAGATATAAAAATCACAGAAGGGCAGCACTATAATAATATATGGGGAAATCATACGTGGAGATTAATAAACAAGCGTGAAACACACAAAGGACGAGCATGGGTCGAGCGCGGGTCAAGCATGTGTCGAGCGCGAGTTGGGCGCGGTGCTAGAACGGGTCTATTCCGTACCATTATATCAACCCATAATTATCCCACTATAGGGATACGGGTCTCCCTTCAATCGAAGGGGATTAGAACGTACTCTGCTCCAATACGTCTACTGGTTACATTCTTTGTGTGCTTACCGCCTTAACATTTCTTAATATTTGTACCGATTTTTGTCAAGTTTTCAAACATGTTGCCACTGTTGAAATAGATATTGTCGTAAAATTCTAGGCACAGAGCGACCTTTGGACAATGAAAAACAAAAAGTCCATCCAGATGTCAAAAAAAATACTATTACCAACATGAAAAAAATTGCTAACTGTTTTTATAAATTCTGTGAGTAACTATAACTATAAGAGCAATGATTTACGTACTTTGTTTTTTAAATAGTCATTGGTAAGGGTAGCTACACATAAGCGGGCCGGCAGTAATATTGCGATAGTTATTCGATTTTACCGCCCAGCTGTGTAACTACCCTAACTTACAAAGCAAATTTTATGTCACTTTCAATAATTTACTTAGGCCTTCACAATGACTGAATAATATATCACGTGGAAAAAATAATAATAATTAGATAAAGTAGGTGATACAATTCCATTAGTAGAAAAACCGACAATAAGCGGGCCAACCATGAAAGGAAATTCCGAAAATACCGAGTGACGTTTTAAACCTTATTCTAACTAGTAATGTATCTTTTGACAGAACTACGTGTTTCGTTGTTTCGGATGGACATTTTCATAGTAGACCCGAAGATTTTAATTTGAACGCCTACAAATCTTTATGAGCTAAATAAAAAGTGTTAGCCACCCGATAGAGAGATAGTGGTGCTAATTCTCTTGTACATTTAACTAGACTAAACTATTTTTGACAGGACCAAAGGTGTTGTTGTCCTTGCTTGGTTTACAATTAGTGACAAGGATAGCAACACTTCTAGTCCTGTCAAAATTAGTTTAGTCTAGTTAGATGTACAACAGAATTAGCACCAGTGATAGTTTAGAATAGTATTTATAAATATCCTCTAAAATCTAGAATACAAAATTTTTGCGCCGGAACCTGGGTTTGTTTTGGATCACCTCTTTTGGTCTCGGAATCGTATCAAAATGGCGGTCGGAATTGTATGAAAAGGTATAGGAAAATTTTACGAATTTTATCGTATGTAGATACCGCCGTGTGCGAACACAGGAGAGAGTCGCATACTAGTGTGCGACTTGGTTTTTCTAATTCCTTTCAGAGTTAAAACCGTTATTATAAACATTTTACATTCTATAAGTATTTTTGTTAGAGATCAAATTAAATACTTTTATACATTTCACATATTGATGCACTTTAAAAATAAATTAAAAGGATAAACAAACACTAATTAAGTTATTTTAGTGTAAACCTTTTATAATAATATAACAAAATCGATCGACGAGATACAACGTCAAAAATGTTAATATGATCCGACGTTGGTCGAAATCAATTAACATCAATGGTTCGATCGACGTAGAACGAAATCGATCGTTATGGAACGATTTAGTCTGGTAACACGCTTGTTAGAAATAATTTGTTACATCGTACAAAACAAGAAAGCTTATAACACCGCATATTTAGAGCAGGTCTCACAGATCTCTGATAAGATACTGATAGTTAGCGTATTTGCCAGATATGCATGACTTTTCGACAATTTCTCTGACAGTCTGTGAAACCTACCTAATTTAAAATTAAAACATAAAACTATAAAATAATCACAATGGTTTCTGAACGCTTTTTTCCGTCAAATAAATAATTATCTATGCTACTGGACGGAATAATATTTTCAGTTCGATAAGTTTTCCCATTTGTGATTATATTAAAATAAATTATTTTTCTACCGAGTTATCTAATCATAGGGTGCTTACATAGATGTCTCCGGTGCCGTCAAGTCGGTGTGGGTCTTATTTTTTATTTTGTATTTTACGCCCAAAGATTTCATTCCTTTTTTCCTATGTCAGATTGAAAAAGTCGAATTACGCGTCTCTTTAACCAATCGATGCATTGAATTTTTAATCTATGTAAGTAAACTGTGAATCAATACTTCCGTCAATCACGAACAATCATCCATAGAAGATTGTCAAAGTCAAATATTTTTATTCAAATAGGCATATTACGCATACTTGTCAACGAAGGTCGTCAAGATGGCGACCTCGGATCCTCCCTTGAACGTTGCCCTTTTAAAATGTACTTTATTGGTTAAAAAGTGTTCATTTAAAATACTCGACATTGGCGAAATTGACACATGTCATGACAAATTGTCGTTAAGACACGACATTTCTGTCGCCACTAATTAAGAAAGAAAAGAAAGAAGAGAAGTAGGCATATTACAAACTCTTTTGAATCGTCATATTGAGATCGCATATTGGGTTCGTCCGTTAATGCGATCGTAAGGGTACAAAAGGCGGACTTAACCATAATGCATTATCTACCAGTCAAGTTGGGAAGTGCAGATTCAGGTTATTGGTGCCGACAAACTATGCAAATTAACCCTGCGCCGATCGGTACTGACTCGCACGACCTACTCTCTCATTGTAAAAGACGTGTCTAAGTGCCGACGGCCAACAGAAAGTGGTTGTGACTTTGTCGCCGGAAACCTGCTGCTCTATGTAAGCACCCTTATGCTCGGAGAAAATGTTGTAATATTACTTAAGTGTGATGTATTTTATTATAAACTAACAATGCCTGCGGCTGTGGAACAATTTAAGTAGGTTAGACCTCGACAACTCATCTTACATAATGGTCTATAGTCTATACCAAAAATCATCAAACTTAGTCCAAAGGTTTGTATATAGAAGCGTGCGGTACATGACAAAATAAATATGTTTTATCTTCAATTAAACCTGTCATTTCCGTGATAGAGTAAATTTTTCTTCGTTATAGGCCTCTCACACATAGATGCGAATTCGCGCTTTTTATTATCAGAAGCGATGATGATGAAAGTTATGTGTGGGCATACACAACAAAAAAATATGAAGCCTTAAAAAATCTTTTTTTTTTAATGTGGAAATATGAACTGAACACGGAAATTTCACCACAGGGGTCCACATTTTGAACTTTGAAATTTTCTTGGCAGTGAAAAATACATCGGTCCCCAAAAAAGTAAAAAGTAATAAATGAATTTCCACTATTATCCGATAAATATTTTGAAACATATAAAAAGTAGTATATACACAAAATAAGAGACCATACACAATGGCGTTCGACCGGCATCGGCGTTGAATACGCAGCGCATATAAATAATAAAAAAAATCTAAGGCGCATCGCTACTTTGTTTTGCGTGTCGCCGCAAAGACGTATCCAGTACCGACGCCGGAGAAAGGACAGTGTGAAGGATCTCTAATAGAACGCACCAACGTTTCAACTTATAACTACTAGATACAATTCAAATATATGACCACTGGTTAAGGTGGTTCGTTTCGCACGGCTGGGAAATTCAAATTTTCACACGTTTCTAAAAAATTCAATGTTTCATTGCACGTTCGTTAGAATGCGATTCCCGACTATAAACACAATATATCTATTGTATAGTCATCACATCACTACATAGTATAAAACAAAGTCGCTTTCTCTGTCCCTATGTCCCTTTGTATGCTTAAATCTTTAAAACTACGCAAAGGATTTTGATGCGGTTTTTTTTAATTAATAGAGTGATTCAAGGGGAAGGTTTTAAAGTATCATACATTCCAAAATTCCCACGGGAAAGCGGGATACACGCAAACGAAGTTGCGCGGGTTTCGCTAGTTAATTATAAATAGTAGCGTTTCTCTTTGTATTTATGACAAATACAAGTTTATAGAAGAAAAAATGCATTTGTTATCCATCGCAAATCGGTGTTCAAATCTTTGAAGCTGTATCTAGAGCTTATCGAGAAATGGCATGGTAAAGCAATCGTGTTTTCAAATGTGTTTTAAATATCTTATTTTTTTAATACTAAAACTTGGTTATAGCTTCATTGCCGATGACAGAGAAACGCTGAAGAAAAGAAATATTTTTATACTACTTACATGTTTTTTGGAGACATAATTACATTAAATGCGAGATTCATTTAAAATAGGCCTATCAGGACCAACCCATCAAATACAATACGGTTGTTTCCAGGGTCAAATAATTACATTATATTTAGTCCGTATTTTAGATTTTTCAAAATATTGGACACGTATTTTTTCTTTTTTCGATTAAACAAAAAATAACAAAGATACAAGGCATAAAAATTTGGAGTACTTTGACGTCAACCCGTGCGAAAAAATGCCACACGGCGTGACGCCACACGTAACTTTAATGGGCTATATCTTTGTCATTTTTGGTCTAATTTACAATGAAAAAATGAGTTGCCCTTATTTTTTAATAATCTAAAAGACGGACCAATTACATTCTTTACGGCAATTAGCCTATTCGTGTGATGACGATATTATTTTCACAGATTACTTTTATATACAAAATTTTATCGAAATACTCATTTATAATAAAAACCCGATCACTACACCATGCCAGTCAATAATAATCTTTATTACACGGTAATAAGTTACACAATCAGTTTATACAATAATAACGCTGAATAAATATCTATATTGAATAAGGGTCACTAATTTATAAATAAAAGTACCTTCTGGCTTTAGTCTTCTTTTGGTGGACGCTGCGTTTATACTATTTTGAGATCTGAAAAATATTAACAATACATTATTATAAAATCCATATTTCCATACTAATATTATAAATGTGAAGTGTGTTTGTTTGTTTGTCTTACCTTCACGTCCAAAGTAATGAACAGATTGTTATGATTTTTTTAATGGGGATAGTTTAAAGTCTGGAGAGTGATATAAAAGAGATAAAGAGATTCCCATGGGAAAATTATTGACATTTTCCCTTGACCACGCGGGCGGTGCCGCGGGTAACAGAAACTTCGTCTGCGTGGCATGATATTATACAGCCTAATGAAGCCTGGATAAATGGGCTGTCAAACACTAAACAAGTCAACAAGTCTTTTCTGAAGTATTCAAATGCCAGTGGTATCTTTGTACCATTTAAATCGAGTTTATTAATTAATTTTTAATTATTTATTGCTTTAAAAAACATCTTGTCATCAACATTATTCGAAAGAAATTTCTAAAAAAATCTCTGTCAGTTTGCGTTCAAAATAAAATTTCGAAAAACGTGTAGGTCATTTCCCTTCTAGGTTGTGCAGGTCTGATGAAAGATGCTGGATAACGCTAGGAGGAAAGAATTAAAAATAAAATAGTCACACTAAAAATAAACAAAAATGTTCACCTTATTTATCGAGCAGCGACAGTCGGAGCGCCTCGTCGAGCGCCCGCTGCTCGGCCAGCATCTCCTGCTCGCGCCGGCGCTGCTCCTGCGCCGACAGCGCCAGCGCCGCCGCCAGCTCGGCGTCCGACGCCGCTTCTTCCGGCGGGCTCTCGGGCTCCGGCGCCGCCAGGCAGCGCAGGGACGCCTCGATGGCCCTGGGGGGACTAGCGGTCAACTCTCTAGCCTAACGTGCTAATTATATCGACTTGAACATATATGGTGCTAATATTTTATTCACTAATTACATATTTTTAGTTTTAATGCAGCACATAAAAAATACATATTAAAAGCGCCAGCGCCTGTAAATTAAAGATACGCTTTACTCGTACTGTGCTGTTATCTTCAACTCCTTAAAGTGAACCATGCACCACCATGTATACCTCTGCAGCTGCGTCTCCTCGCTGGCCAGCAGCGGCGGCCGCGACGGCGACGCCGGCCGCGCGCCGCGCAGCGCCTCCCACACGTCCACCTGCGTACACGGCCATATGTTACCAAACGAATATCAGGGCTATAATGCAACGAGAATAATAGTTATAGAAACCTGGTCGTCGCTGGTGCCGGCCTCCATGAGGCTCTGCTGGATGGCGTACTGCAGCAGCCCCTCGTCGTCGTCCTGCGCCAGCCGCGACTGCCTCGCCGCGTCCTTGTAGGCGCGCGCGGCGAAGCACTCGTCCTCCACCACGCACGCCAGACGCGCGTCAGAGCCGGAGCCGACGGGCACGGCCGACACGTGCTCGACGGGCGTCTCGGTGCCGAAGATGTTGCCGAACGTGATGCGCGCGTTCAGCACGTGGAACAACGGGATCTCGATCTTCACAGGGAACCCGGAAGGTAACTGCATTTGTATGAAGTCCTTTAACTTTGCGAAGTGTGGAGACGAGATCGCCGCCATTAGGTCGAGTATCGGCATTATTTGTTCTTGTAACTGTAATATAAAACAATACGGAATATATAACGCCATCTGGCATAACTTGCTTGTGTTATGAGTACCAGACAACGAAAATATTAATGTAAATATATACTCAAAATTACATAGAAAACACTCAAACTCGAGAACAAACAGACATTTTTGCTCTGAGCGGGAAAAATTTAAGTGTCTTAAAAAAGATAAGAATTATTTGTGATGAATCCTTTTGAATCAATTTCTCATTAGCATGTAATGTTGCTTGACACTTATATCAAACTGTAACAAAAACGTTAAATAATAGTTCTGGTTGTTCATAGTGAATACGAAATTACTAGTGACCCTTACGTACTGTTTGGGACGAATCGAAATACACCTGACCAAAACTTATCGGCAAATTTTTATGTGCACTCTCAGTGCTTCTCGAATGTTCCATCCATGTCATGTTTTTTATATTCTTACCCACTACTTTTTTATTGTTCATTCGTTCTACTTTGCTAACGTCGACAGACACGAAATGTACTCTTATAATTTTAAAATAATTAAACCAAGTTTATTGTAATATTTGAGTTTATTCTTTAATAAATTCCATCGTGTCCACTACGAGACACGTACTTATAAATTTTACGTAGATTTTTTTAATACCACTGAGGTGGCAAACAAGCATACGGCCCGCCTGATGGTAAGCGGTCGCCGTAGCCTATGAACGCTCGCAACACCGGGAGTATCACTCGCGCATGTTATAGTCTAAAGAAAATGGCAAAACACAATCTCAGTCACCTCTAAAGGATAGTTCTCGCACAAGCACAGCGTGGCTCTGAACTTCTGCACCTTCGTAGCTACGTCTCTGGGCCGGCCGATGTCCGTCTCCGGCGGGGCTTCGGCGAAGTACTGCTGCCACGTGACGGGCGCCAGTGGCGCCGCCGCCGCGCTGAGGGACTCGCGGGAACGGCTGCGGCTGGGGGGGGGGCTCTGGAATATACAGGGCCGAGATTGGGGGTAGACAATGGGGTAACACGACAAAAAAAGACTTATCAAAATAAGGTTAGTTGAACTATAAAAAACTAATAAATAAAAATGGGTGCACAGTATCTTTAACAGACTTGTTTTCGCTGTGTTAATTCAAGGTAACAGCTACCTACATACCAAATATCATGAATATTGGCCCAGCTATTTGAGCGTGAAGGAGTAACAAACATGCACATAATTTTCGTCTGTGAAGACCTGCTCTCTAAATGTAGGTTTGGAATGTTACCGTGTCCTGAGCCTCGGCCGGCGCGTCAGTGGCGGGCTCGGCCAGCGCCAGCAAGCCGGCCAGCGGCGCCGTGCGCGACGGCGGCCTGCGCTGGTCCTTGGGCAGGTGCTCGCTGCGCGTCTTGGAGACCAGCTCGACGTTGTTCGCGCTGAACACCTTGCACTCGTAGCCGTTCACGTTCTCCGTTTTGTCTTGGCGCCAGCCCCAGATGCCGCTTTTGTTACTGAAATTTGTTTAAATCGAAATGATAATTAGGATGTCAATTTTTTTTTTATAAATCGTATCAACCCATAATCATTCCACTTCATTCGTATACGACGACGTCAAACCCATATTAGAATTGTCAAAAACATACAGTGTATTATTAAACAGAGAAATAAGCTATTCGGAAGTGGTGAAGCCAGTCTTTATCCATGTCTTTTTCCCCCTAATTTAACAGTGAACCTATCATATTAATAATAAAAATAATAAATTTTTTTATTTGGTCCACAAACATATACAGTTTAAAAAGTACGGTTTACAAAAATTCTTAATATAAACATTTAGCCAATATTTAAAGTAACATGAACTTTTAAAGTTTAACCAGCTTCTCATCAACATTTTTGACATTAAAATGTGTTGACATGATAACAATAAAATTTTCTTGGGGAACGGGAAGCTTACTCACCGTTCAAAGCTAATCTTATCAGTATCCAAATAGTTGATAGCAATAGGCGCGGACAACCGTTGCTGCAGCGCGTGGCTGGTCGGCGCAGGCCAATCCTTGGGCCCCACCGCCGTCAGGGGCTCCAGGTACTCCACCCAGGAGGTGCCCGCTTCATGGTCTAACTCCATCAAACTTGCTGTTCGACCTGAAAAAGGATTTTAATTAAGTGAAGAAATGACAAACAAACAAATATATTCACTTTCACATATTATATTATTAATTAGGATGTTAGGATTCAAATGTCTGATCGAAACAGAAAACTTTTACGTCGCTATAAATCAGACTCAATTACAAAATGTCCAACATATTGATTTAACTTTAATTTTTCTTGTGAATCCAACTTGCACGGCGCGGAAATATTCTGTATTTCATATATTTGTGTAAACGACATCACACTAAAAGCTCGATGGTAACAGTCGCGGGCTGTCGTAGTCGCGATGACAGTCATGCTGAATCCAACGCGCGCCGAGAGCAGTGTATTTTGCCCAAAAATAACCAGGGTATCAAAATAATGCATCATTATACTTTGAAATGGAATTTAAGAAACTACAGCTGTCTTGGAACTCACAACAAATTTAAACAGAAAAAATAAGATGGAGTAGGAAATATTGAAAGGACTCACAACTCAATATCAATGCAAAATAATTACCTTGCCCTCTAAAAATGTATGTCCTGTCCCCACGTTGCCACCGATTGTTCTCGAAGCCGACGAGTGTGGTATCAACACGAACATTCCCACCACGCTTGTACACTTTGTAGGTGTCAAAGGGGCACATACGGGACACCAGTGGTACTAGAAATAGAAATAAAATATAGTACTTTTATTTGTGCAATAAAGAATAAATAAAAATAAAATCGCAATTTTAACTTCAATTCTGTATTATTTCATTTTAAAATTAATGGCAAATCCTAAATACTCGTACGTATTCTTTGCTAATTAATTTGTTGGCGTATGTACTATCCTATTTCATTTAGTTTTGCGACGGCCGTGTAGTGTAGACACAACCTAGAAAGAGATAATAATATCTAGAGCAGTAATTATGTTTTATTTTAATTCGTTTTCAAAATAATGAAGCGATTTACTCGAAATTTTATATATCAACAGTATTTTTATTGTAATTACAAAGTTTCATAACGATGGCATACGATGGTTACATTATTAACATAAAAATCTTTGTTCTTAGTTCTCTATCCTGAAATGAAATCATTTATCCAAAAAGTAGGCCTTCACAGGCACGTTAATTTTTTTTATACCACTACGGTGGCAAACAAGCTAACGGCCCGCCTGATGGTAAACGGTCACCGTAGCCTATGGACGCTTGCAATGCCGGGAGTATCACTCGCGCGTTGCCGACCCAGTAAAAGCCTTTTAATGCCCCTTTTATAGAACCCCATACCACCCCATACTATATTATAGTCTCTTGTCATATTGTATTAAATAATATAGCTACTCTTTAATTGGTTGATTGTGCACGAGCGCTAAGGAACTGTATTTGATAAGGCCTAACCACAAAACCGCATTTAGGCTTCGCGTAGAATAAAATTCCCGCGGTTGAATGCAGTCTTGAATTCGTTAATAGTGGTTATGGATTCTATTCCATGAACCACAAGGCACATTTCTTTTTACACCAAACCATATGGCCTCGCCACTATACGGCTATTGCCTCGTTATGTATATACTTAGGTATAGGTCTAAATAACTGTATTAGACGGAGTGTCTATTCTGCAATGTCATTGATGAAAGTATAGAGGTATATTTTTTTTTTAAAACAGGCATATCCTATGCGCACGCGCCGCCTTTTGACAACAAGAAGAAAGTAACAAAATTATTGATATCTTTTTACTTAAACTATAGTTGGAGAATAAGAGAGGTCTTTGCCTAGTTTGGGACATAAAGAGCTGGTAAAAAAAATAAAAAAAAATATGGTAGTAGCTCATTAAGGCTGATGGTTTCTGGTCATTCAGGTATTTCTGAAAGAAGGCATTACACTCACCCCAACTAGTGAACTCCCACTTCATCTCAACATAGAAGTCCGTTGCGAGTGACAGTCGCTGTAGTAGATCTGGAATGCCGCCCGCGCGGACCACCAGTCGTTGGTAGTCCCGCCGCGATAGCACCAAGGAAAGCAAATCCGCATCACCGGTCGCTGTTGCCTCTTGAACGGCTTTATGTAAAGACATTTAATTTATTAAGTAAAAAAGATAATCTTATAACTAACAACAGATTAATAACTGTAAATAGCTTTCCCCGCTTGGGTTTTCAGCCTATGACACTCACAAATAACGTGCCGTAAATAATTGTTAAAATCGGTTTAGTAGAACCAAAGATTACCCCCCTACAATCTCACAAACTTTACCTCTTTATAATATTAGGATAAGATTTATAGGCGAATACAGCACGCACAGACTAAATGCATAAATCAGGCGGGCAGTATGCTTGTTTTCCACCTCAGTAGTAAAAAAAAATGTCTGAGAAGACATACAAATACAATCGCGTACGCAGCTCTAATCGCAATATCACAGATTAAAAATATAGTCGCGGCAATCGGCGTTTTTTTGCGATTAGCAATATTTTAATTTGTTGTCAAAATCGCCGATCTCCGTAAATAAAAGAAACTAGTCTGAATGAGCCGTTAATGACAAAAGACCTGAAGGAACAGGTCAACAATGTGAAGCTCTTACCAGTCCATCCATCCTTTTCGCAGTTGACATCAGCACCAGCATCAATGAGGGCACTCACAGAGTCTATATAACCCAATGTGACTGCTAGCAATAATGGTGTCCTACCACGAGGATCTTTCAATTCTATATCTTCTGATGTAAACTGTAACAAGATAAGTTTTACTAGAAAAATGTATAAAATATTGTTTTTTTTAATAATAAAAAAACTGACTGAACCTTGCGACTTCGTTGTCGTATATCCCGCTTTCCTGTGGGAATTTCTGAAAACCCTTGTATGTATTATAACATACAAACTTTCCTCTTTCATCTATTACTGAAAACAGCATTAAAATCTGTTGAATATTTTAATAGATCTAAGCGAACAGACAGCAGAAGCAACTTCAATATATACTATGTACCTAAAGATGAATTAAAGTTTGATGGGTACTGACCACCTATTCTCGTAACACAACACGATTCTATTTCGATTCAAATTCAATCGCTGTCTCACTCATAAAAAATAGGAATTGTATGAGACAGCGAGTGTGTTTGAATCTAATTGATTTTTGTTACGAGAATCAGCAACCTGAACTATACAGAATTTAATCTTAATCGGTTGAGTGAAGTGGTAACAGACAAACAAAGTTACGTTTACAATTATATTATTTCCTTTGAAGATTCCTTTCAGCAATACAGCCGCCTTGTTTCATATACACTAGTCCGTAACGTTCAGTTTACTTTATCACTTGTTTGTTGTGTATCTTTACATAACATAGTATAAAATAAAGTCATTTTACTATCTGTCTGTGCGTTCATATGTTCCTATACGCTTAAATCTTTAAAACTACGCAACGGATTTTGATGTTTTTTTTTATTAGATATCGTGATCCAAGGGGAAGGTGTTTAAGTATAATACATTCCAAAATTCCCACGGGAAAACGGGATACACACAAACGAAGTTGCGCGGGTTTCGCTAGTTGCAAATAAAGTGTATTCTATCTTTCTATTTAATAATAGTAAGGATAAGTATTAGTATTTGGCAATGCCGCCACACCCACATAGCACTGATATGGCTTCTCCTGATAATAGGATTATTTTCATGGTTTCTTATACAGTTGAATGTTTGGCTTCATTAACACTGATTGTTTTAAAACTATGAGGTGGACAAAAGAAAATAAAATAAATACAAATATTTCAATTTTTTTTTTCTTTCTAGTGTTATCCCATTTACTGTTGCATTCGGTGTAGCGGGATCTGCTGCCGAAGAATTGTCGAAGATACTCATTTTTACATGGATTTCATGCAATTTTTACATGTAAATTTTTTACTAAAGAAAGTGCCTATCTCTGAATAAATGTTTTGATGTTGAATGACTGATAACAGATCTCTATAATCCAGAGGGTAAATCAACTAGCTTATTTTTTATTGAACATAGCAATTTAAATTTAAATTCGGTATCTGTGGGGATTTATACCTGAGACCAGGTTATTAAGAATAAAGATAAGAAAACCACTACAGACTCTTCTGATTCCTCTCGGATTTGAACTTAGAAAGGAGTATAATGACACATAAGATACCTCAATGTGTTAAGGTTCTTGATCAAACCCACAAAAAAATGAAAGGAAGAAAAACATTTATTCAGTACAGCACAATAAGGTAACTAAAATTACCGACTGTTTTTGCCCCTAAAGCGACTCTGACCCTGTTTTTCTAAAATTCTCTTTCCCATAGTTGGTGTGACAATATGTAATAAATAAATTTAAAGTAATACAGATTACTAACACTTGTCCATGCATTATTTGCACATAAACTACATGACTCAATTCACACAGTATTGCTAACTGAATGAACAAATTCAAGATTTCAAATAATCTATTTTAACAATACATTTTGCCACATCTCCTATTGGAAAAGGATAAAGAATAAAAACAATAACTATATTAAATTTTTCGATGAATCATTGGCAAGAATTTATAAATTTGCATTAAAAACGAGAAAGCCGTGCCGAATAGAATTACTCATTGATAACCTACAAATATGTTGTGTTAGAAAAACATAAATGCTATTAAATTTTGTGTAATATTCACCTTATTAGCTTCAAGGGAACTCCTTAGTTCTTCGTGTTGTTTATTCCAAACCATCCAATGTATGGGAAAACGTTTAGCGACTTCTTCAGCGGTTATCGCCATTATGTAAACACTTTCAATATTTATACACAACAATACAATTAACTACGCTTTAGCGAAAATATAGCGCATTCTAACTATACGTAATTACACAAATAATGTAAATTAATTAGGTACATTTACAAGTAAATCGTACAGAATTTACGCTCTCTACCAAAAATGTCATTCATCGAACGTCCGTCGGACGGAGGTGGCAAAGCAAAACCCACAGATAAAACAAATATGACAGAAAAGAAAAAGTGTTGTCATTTATTTCTCTATTTTAATATTAGCAACATCTAAAGCATTTTTTTAATTTTTTTAAGCAAGACTTTATCCGGACAGTGCTTTAACTTGAAATAAAAATCTCAGGATGTATCCAATAGAGAAAAATAGACATTAGTCAATCCAGTATTACCTTGCGTGGGATTGGATAGCTTCGTGGGATTAGCCGATTCATAAAATTTCAGGTAACAGAGGTTGCCAGTAATGAAAAGAAGAATAACAAAAAAAAAACTAAATGTCAATGTCAATTCAAAATTGACATGACAATATTTATAAAAATAGAAAATATTTCGTAAAACTAATCACATTCTTATCAATTTTATTTTATCATGTAAATAAAATCCTGTAATTCCAATCCTTTGCTACATAATGTGTTAACTAACATAAAGAAGATGAATTCACCTGTACACCCTGTTAATTATTTCAGACAATTAAGTCGTATACGTTCCTGTTATGGAGTGCTTCAACGTAGAAACATTACGTCGTCGCCTTCACAGAAGAGTTTAGAGGTGATTTTAATGTTACATACGTTTTTTTAAAATATTTTATTATATAATACTAGCTTTTCCCCGAGGCTTCGCTCGCGTTAATTTTATGACAGATCTCGTTTGACAACAAAACAACCCATAGCACGACTTGTGGCGCCATCTGTTGGCCGATACAGCGCCCTCTATAGTAGAAAAAATATTTTCCCATTGGAATGACATACTTTTACGGGATAAAAAGTAGCCTATGTTGGGCTCTGTACCCGTGACAATATATATACAAATTTTCATAATGTTCGGCTGATTAGTTAAGCCGTGAAGGAAAAACAAACAAACAGACAAACTCACTTTCTCATTTATAATATTAGTTAGGACAAGGGCTACCATCTGAATTCTTGCACAGTTGGTCAGTCAGACAGAACTATAGCGACTCTCTGACCGAAAGTTCTGTTTTATAGCTCGGGTTAGTTTATTACATCATTATAAATCATACAAATAAGATCGATCATTATATGTCTGTGTAGGCCTTATTTTGCAATAAATGAAAAAATTAAAATTATTTTTTTTATAACTATGTGCCACCTGTAATAAAATTCACATTCTTAAATTTTACAGGAATGTTATCGAATACTAAAAGTGCCATTAAATTCCAAACAAAGTGTAGTCCGTGAGGCCTTTCTGGTACTTTCTAAGAAGTACCACCCCGATTCTGGATCACCCGAAGCCAGTATAGATAAATTTGTAACCATAGAGAATGCATTTAGGACACTGACAAAGCACAACACTGGGAATGTTGAGGAGGCTGAGAGAATTGTCTATGATATTAGGGTAGGTATTACAAACAGTCACAATTTTAAATTTTAGAATACTTTAAAAAAAATTGCAAATACACCAAATGAAAAAATTGTTGAAACAGTTTTTCTTTACGATTTTTGAAGACTTATGTCAGCCTCATAGGAAGTTCATTTGACTAGCTACTTCAGGCCCCAACATTTTCAAACTTTAAAAATAAATTGATTTTTATTTATCCACTGATGGCACCGATAGATCCTGCATGACTGCATAAAGATCATAATATACAGAAAACATATTTCTAATCTAAAATCTTGCTGATTACAGCACACAGCACCTCAGCATCGTCAGTACCTAAGCTACGAAGGAATTGGTTATGGGACTCCATCTCAGAGACAAAAACAATGGGTTCATGTCAAAGCGCAAAGAGCAGCAAACAATGTCATGGAACATCGGGAAGCCAAAGCTATCGCATCCGAGAACACTCTTATGAAAAAAGGACAACAATATAAGAAGAAACATGATATAAAAACTCAGTACGGATTTGATAGGTCAGTTGTTACGCAACTCATTTATGAACACACAAGCTAGATTGCAACTGATACAAGTGTAATTTAAAACTAGGTTGTAATCCAAAACGATGTGTGTATATAAAAACAGACCCCCTATACTTGTAACAAATACAAATTAAATCACGATTCAAACTCACGCGCTGTCTCATTCAATTCCTATTTTGTATGAGTGAGACAGCAACCATACCGTAGGTAGACCATACGGTAAGAATTTGTTTCTGAAGAAAAATATGCTAATTGTTAGTAGGCCACACGGGCGAAGCCGCCGCTGGCAGAAGCTAGTACCTATTATAATTCGATAATAAAGTGAGATGAATTCAAGACAACTTAAGAATACATAGTGGTTTCGAATCTGGCACAATGGAAATATTTGTGTTAAAATTACTGGTTGTCATGGTCTGGATGTATAAACTATATTTGAAATTAGATGGCATTGTGTAATTCGTCCAGGAATATTTTTTATTTATTTATAGATTGGTTGAAGATTTAATCCAAGAATCCATGTCGAAAGGGGAGTTCGAGAATTTGAGTGGGAAAGGAAAGCCTTTGAAGGATCAAAACACAAATCCTTATGTGGATTTTACAACACATAAGTTAAATGAGGTGAGTTGTTATGATATACAAACTGGGGGCCGATTCTACTAACACAAATGCACCAATGGACTCTCAATAGTGTCTCAAAAGAATGCCAATAGTGTACCAGTGGAATAGTTTTTGACATTTGTAATGGACTTAAACAATAAGTTAAACATTATGTTATTGTTTAAGTCCATAACAAATGTCAAAAACTATTCTACTGATACACTATCAGCATTCTTTTGAGACACGATTGAGACACCATTGAGAGTCCATTGGTGCATTTGTGTTAGTAGAATCGGGCCCCTGTTCTCCTTTATGAGTAAAACACACTGTCCGCGGCAGCAGGTCGGTAGCGTGAGAGACGCGCTGTTGTAGTAGCGATGACTTCCGCGCGACTTAGTGTGATGTCGTTCACACAAATATTTTAAATACAGATGCTCCCGCGGCCTGCTGCTGCTGGCAGTGTTTTGCCCTTTCTCTTTAGTTAGACCTGATTCATGGCATTCCATTCGGCTGTGGTCCACGTCAGTGGATGCTGTCTTTTTTCAATTACCTGAAACCCTCAATCGAATCGAAAGGGAACCAATATAATATATATAGCCTATGTCGCCTGGGGATATTTTCAAATTGGTCTAGTAGTTTCGGAGAGTATTCAATGCAAGCAGTCAAATCTTTTCTATAATATTAGTATAGGTACATGGTTTTTCTTTAATAGTAAATTTAGATTGGATTTCTTTTAGGTCCTAATAAACAACGGCTTCACACCAGAATGGATAACAATGGCCAAAGAAATAGAAGGAGACATAAAAGCCCTAAAGAAAGAGATAGAAAAAGATCGACAAGACTTAGGACCATATTCATTGACTGTAAACGATGAAGTAAAATGGACTAAACTATGTGAATTCAATCGAGACTTAGCAAAGTCTATAAATAATAAAATTAATACATACAACCTTATTGTTCCATTATTAAATAAACAAAAGTTACATGTTGATGTAGAAGCAATGTTTGATGACGTATTAAGAAATGGTGATTTCCTAAAAAATAATATAAAACAAATAAGTAAACCTGAAAAACAAATACACACAGAAAATGGTGAGGATATTTTTGGTGTATTTTTAAAAGCTATAGGTAATTTGTTTACATTTAAAAAAGAAACTAAGTGATAGTCAAATATGAAATTTATATAACTTTTGGTGAGTGGCACAGAACACAATGTACGCGCGTTGTCGCGTATTGTGCTACATTGAGCTCTTTGTATATCAGACCTCACGTTGAAATGATTGCAACTCCTCGATGGTTAATAAATCGAGGCGAAACTCCGTACTCGGCCCTTCTGGACAAGGTCTAAGTCAGTTGAATTGTTTAACTTATTGTAACTAATCTGTGATATTTAGAGACAATTAAAAAGAGAAAGAACGTCTAAAATGTTTTATTTATAAACTTACAATATAATTATAATAAAAACAACTTGAACTTTTTAACAGTAAAACAAACAGATAAAATTCGCTTCAAAATGTATACTTAGTATTTTTTTATTATATTCCATGTTTTCATGATAAACTTTACATGCACTTTTTTTAAATGGCAAATATTTCAATCTTATTTCTAGTGACCTTAGGGACTAGAAATTGAGAAAAAAAGTTAACAATACACCATATTAATACTTCATACATTAATATTATAAAGCACTTATTTGGTCCCAAGATGTGCACTTAAAGAAAACATTCTTAGAGATTCGGATGAGTTTCAGTTCCTCAATTACCTTCTGAATCTTATATTTAATTTTTATGATATATCGCAATATCATATTCTATTCTAATTTATATGTATATGAACAAGCATTCATTTATTGTTATGTATATGAACACAACCAGTAACTGTTTTTTCCTTATCAAAGTTTCGAAAAATTTGTAGGGTGAAACGACCAATAATCAGCATCCTTGTACCAAATATCAGTAATATTTTAAAATACGCTTATTCATAATGTGATTTTATCACTGATATACATGGATCACTTCATTTGGGGTTTTCACCTTAAAAAAGTATTGCAATAACACATTACAATAGAATCTGACCGCTTCGGCCGCCATCGAAACTTCTGGTTCGTTACTAGTTGAGAAGGAGGAAAAAATGATTGACATGTCAATTTTGTCATAAAATATTTTCTTTAACAATGTATAATTATGACAGATAAAGTTTCTGTCATAATTTATCACATGATTGTTTTTTTTTGTTGATGATACAAAAATAAACTAGATTTTCACACAGAACGTTCAGAATTGCGTGTCTATCTTCTAAACTTAAACTGCCAAAATCAAAAGATTTTACACTATCTCGCTCATATTAAAAGTGAAATGCTCGCTCTTATCAAAAGAAGCCAGACACCGTATTTGAAATTTTTTTTTTTTTTTTCTACAACGAGAATAGACCATTTACAGCCAATTTCTGTCTCTGTCAAAGTAAAGAAGAAAGAGATAGATTGAGAATTAATGTGGAATTAAAATGCCGTTTCAGAAACGTCACAGACTGCTGTAACGTAACATGTTATGTAACAAGTTCCCATAGTGTGAACGTTGTCACAAGCCATGTTACGAAGTCTGTACTCGACATTAGTAGGGATGCCCTTAAGAGTACCACATGATGTTGCCTTGGTTGTTGAGCCGGACGCGTCCCGTGCAGACGAGCCTTAGCGCCCTCGGGAAGGCGCGGTGCTCCGCCTCGTGAATGCGCTCCGTGAGGGACTCCGCGGAGTCTTCCTTCAGGACCGGCACGCGCTCCTGGATTATTATCGGCCCGGTGTCCATTCCCTCCTATTAGAAATGAAAATACCAAACTAAGCAACTAAGCTTGTACTATGGGTACTAGATTGCTAATAAATATACTTAAATACTTTTTTTTTGTAAATAAATACTTATTATATATTTATTACTATTTATTACATCCAGACCAACGCAAACAGACATGTTCGTGCACACAAATGTTTGCCTTGCGCAGGATTCGAACCCGCGGCCCTTGGGATAAAGTGACCATGTGAAAGACTCACGTCGACGAAGTGCACCGTGCAGCCGCTCTCGCGATCGCCCGCGTCCAGGCACTGCTGCTGCGCGTTGAGGCCGGGATGGCGCGGCAGCAGGGACGGGTGGATGTTTATAAGGCGCCCTTTCCATCTGTGCATTCAAAATTAAAAAATAATAATTAAATAGGCATATATTACAATATGTTTCGAATCGTCCTATTCTAGACGGCAAATTTGTACTAAAAAGAACTGGTAAGAAAAGTAGTTGCTCTTTACCCGACTGTATTTGAAAAAAGGAATAAACAACAATATAATGATACTTGCAGGTTAGTCTATAATTCACATAAAAATTTCATAAAACTTTCTACAAAAGATCTTATTATGAAAAAATAACAGTTAAACAAGTTTTTCTGCAACTGTACTTAGTCTTGCAAAAAAAATGATTTTATTATGTATATTTGGCAAATGGCCTTCGGGACTTTATTAGCAAGTAAAGCCGGAACTAAAACAACTTGTAATCTACTTACCTTTGCACAAATTCAGTGGACAGAATCCGCATGTATCCCGCAAGACAAACGACGTCTATTTTGTGCGCCTCCAGGGCCGCCGTGATGGCGCGGTCGAACTCCTCGCGGGATTCGTACTTCGTGTAGTTGAATATCTATAACATAATAGTATAAATAAATGCTGGATTCAAATATTAATTTGCGGAATAAATAAATAACTACAGGTGAATTATATTACATCTATTCTCAAAAGAAAAAGATAAGTCTGCATGTCAATTATACTAATATTATAAATGAGAAAGTGAGTTTGTTTGTTTGTTATTCCTACACGGCTTAACTAATCAGCCGATCATTATGAAAAATTGGATATTTATTGTCAGGGGTACAGAGTCCAACATAGGCTTTTTATCCCGAGAAAGTATGTCATTCCAATGGGAAAATATTTTTTCTACTATAGAGGGCGCTGTATCGCCCAACAGATGGCGCCACAAGTCTCGTCATAGGTTGTTTTGTTGTCAAACGAGATCAATGTCATAAAATTAGCCGCGAGCGAAGCCGCGCGGAAAAGCTAGTATTCCTATAAAAACTACTGTTAATTTAATAATCTCAGATTCCCTTACACTTTATTCATGAATATAAGGAAGATGCCTTTGCCCAGCAGTGGGACATTTTGCAATCATACTTTTTTTTATTTTTTTTTATTGGGACACGGCATGTGACGCCAGCTCCTGCCAGATGGGCCGCAGGTCTCTGGGGTCCAGGAATAGGAGCGACGAGACCTCCTTTATGGTGTCTCGTCGCTTCTACTATGCCGGCCTGAAAGGTGCCTCTTCACGCTTCGCTTGAAGGACCCCATGTCGTACACGTGAGGTGCAGGGAACACATCGTCGGGCAGCTTGTTCCACCGTTCAATGGTTCGACACAAGAAATACTCTGCGCGGGTCGATGTCATGTCAATCGAATCAATGATTCCCACACATGACAAATATTCGTTGAATATTTCTGACTGCTTACAAACTTATCTATCAGTAAGTATATTTTTTGCTGTAAATTACTAAACGCTTGTTATGTTTCACTTTCACCTCATTGTTTGTAAGTTAACTCTTTTGTAAATTATTGTTTAAATTCATTTTGCTTCTCTGGTAATATAATACTGTGTCACTATATTTTAAGAAATTGTACCATGAGGGGAGACCTGATGTCCTGAAATACAGGTTTTACCTAGTTTAGGCATCAGCAGTCTCTCACAAATCAAAATTATCCTACCTACAATGTATGTATCAGTTTTTGTTAGAGAAAATTAAGATTATTTTTATCTATCTTATAATATCAGTGGCTTACCAATGAAGGTACACCAGCTTTCTCGGCCCTGGTGAGTGCAAATGCATTCTTCTTGTTGCTGATGACTAATGATATCTCACTGCACATGCACTGCGTGGCGTCCCGCGTCGTGTCAATAAGCACTTGCAGATTACTACCGTTGCCCGATACTAATACGGCCACCTGAAATTAACAGAAGATCGTAGCCAAATAGCATTGGTCTCGGCCATGTTGTGTTCCTACGGTGAGTAAGGTCTCCAGAGCTCCACTTGGGGGTTGAGAGGGTTGGCAACGCGTGAGTGTTGCAAGCGCCGGTATTGCAAGCGTCTATAGGCTACGGTGATGCTTACCATCAGGCGGTCCTTATGCTTGTTTGCCAACTTTGTGGCATAATATTATTCATATTCATTTATTCACAGTAATTTGCAACAATAAGTACATTAGTTGTGTGTTAGATGTTAGGTAGTAATAAATAAAGAAGTAGTAATAATAAATAAAGAAGCTAGATTTCGTTTAATTATTTTTATTTATTTATTTTCTACTCACACACAAGGTATTACAAAATTGATTATTAAGCTCATGTAATAAGTATTTAAAGTATGTGTGAGAAACTGGAGCTTAAATATTTTTAATAGACTACTTTACAAGCCTAGTTTTTTTCCCTTCTTTCTTTTGAATATCCCTTTCTCTCCTTATTCCCTTTGTAGTTTTTTTAAAGGAGGGCAGCGGAGAAGAGTCTTATTTTGCTCATAACAACAATCCAAGCGGACAGAGTTGTGGGCAAAACCTTTGAATATAGTTATTTTTTTAAACAAATCACACAGATTGAGCTAGCCCTAAAGTAAGTTCGAAACTTGTGTTATGGGATACTTTTATAACAATTACATATATCAAACATCCAAGAGCAGAGGCCAATCAGAAAAAGTTCGTTTTTCATCATGACCCGACCGGGATTCGAACCCGGGACCTCCTGGGTGGCGGTCCGGCGTGGTAACCATTGCGCCACGGAGGTCGTCGACGCCGAGAAGATTAGAAAAATGTCTGCGATTATACAAGAGACTATTATATTGATACATACCTTTTTATTAGGCAAGAGCGGCATCCGTCTCGTGAAGTCGATGGCGGAGGCGAAGTTGTCGACGACGACCCTGGCGCCCCCCGGCGGCCGCGCCTGGATGCTGCCGATCACCATCGCGCCGAAGGAGCGCGTGCTGTTCATCACCTAGGACCAAATATAAAATAATTGCCCGGTACATTGAAGATTAAAAAAATATCACCACCTGTTAGTAGCGCCTTTTTAACAAGGTACCCTCGGAAATTAAAAATATTGACTCGTTCGACGCATTTAAAAAGCGATTGGCCAAATATATAATTTTAAATTGTTAAAACTGTAAATTTTTAGTGAGTACTACTTTGTTATTCTGTACTACTGTAATTGGTGTGTCAAGAATTTGTGCATTTAATTATTTTTAAAATATCTATGTTCTCATGTGAGTGATGTATTTTATGTCATAAAGAGAATAAAAGTCTTTAAACCTAGTATACGCATGAATTGTTAAAATTCGGCGATTGTAGCGCCATCTACAGTTGCATTTCTTTTTCATGAAATGAATGAGTACCCCATACAATCCTATTGAGTTACTTTCGAATTTATATGTAAAATACGAAAGCAGAGCACTAAGAATTTCATACAATGACCAGTTATTACCTATCTTTGTCGCCCTCGCACATGTCCACAAGTGTCACGCTCGCACAAGCGCAATGACCTCCGGGTTATTGCATCTATGCGAGTAGGATGGTAATATAATCACGCGGGAATACATAGGTCAACGCACAAAATTCTTCCCACATTCCCACCGATGTGTCTCCTGTGTAGCCAGGATCAACAACGGCGACCTCAGATTGACAGTAAGCGATGAAGCTTATTGACGTCCCGGGGGAGAAAACTACAGCTGTCTTGGAACTCACAACGAATTTAATCAGAAAGAAGAAAGGAGCCAGAATGAAATAGTGTAAGTGTACTTACATAAGCCTGGTCCTCGGGAGATACGATCAGCACCATCCCGATGCCGCAGTTGAAAGTGCGCAGCATCTCGTTCTCCTGCACCGAGCCGGTGTCCGCTATCCAGGCGAACACCGGGTGCACGTTCCACCAGTGCGCGTTGAGCCTCGCGCGCACGGAGGGCGGGATCACGCGCGGGATGTTCTCCACCAAGCCGCCGCCCGTGATGTGCGCGACGGCCTTCACGCGGCCGCTGCGCAAGGCGGGCAGCACGCTGCGCACGTAGATACGGGTCGGCTTGATCAGCTCTTCACCTGACCAAATATGTTTTCTATGTGTAATATGAATTCATATCGCAAAAAAAAGTATTTATGTATATTTTTCCAGAATACAATCATAGCTTAGTTTTGGAATAACCATGAGTTGCACAAAAGAAAGTTACATTAAATTATCTCTTTTTTAAAATTAAATTTAATAATGATCTTCATTTTCATTTCGTCAGCGGCAAACATTTATTACGTAGGTCAAAAAAAGGAATAGTCTCATTATGAAATTAAGATTAAAATAATTTTCTACAACTGGCAGTTAATAACGTTGTTTAATTAGTCTAATAATATTTATTTATATTTACCTAATGTCAACCCTTCTTTGCTGAACGGCGCTCTTTCATCAAGTGCGAGTGAGGACTTCTTCATCAACTTATGGATCAAACTGTATCCGTTGCTGTGCAGCCCATTTGACGGCAGACCTATTATTATGTCTCCAACCTGTTTAGAAAAGGCAACATTACCTATCTTTCTCTCTCTATCTTACTTCCTTTCTGTCCAGTATAATTTTATCTACTATGTTTTTTTTAAAGTACCATCATCAATGACGTAGGTAGGAAACTAGAAAGTGTATTTAGAAAGCTGGCGAAGTTGAGCGAAAACGAAACTCTTTTTCTTCTCTCACTTTTCCTTTGTCTTCTATTTATGATGGCTAAACAGGCATGCCACATATTCAATTGTAACAACTAAAAATGTACTTTGTATAATATAAATAAATTATTTAGAATTTCACTTCACTTGACTTCTATCAACTTGGCAGAAGTATAGAGCTAGCATTAGTGTATCTAATTGTTTCTCTCTCTCTCTCTCCTGCATAGTGTAATGTTACCGTGATGTCGTTGATCTTGGGCAGGATGTGCGACCTCTCGACGACGCCCAGCGCGAAGCCCGCGATGTCGTACACGCCCGGCGCGTACATGCCCGGCATCTCCGCCGTCTCGCCGCCTGCAAGTGCACGTTTTTTTTCATATTCCCCTTTTTTATCACACAAAGGTGGCAAACAAGCATACTGGTGCCTGATGGTAAACATCACCGTAGCCTATAGACGCTTGCAATACCGGGGGTTATCACTCACGCGTTGCCAACCCTCCCAACCCCCAAGTGGAGCTCTGGAGACCTTACTCACCGTAGGAACACAGCATGGCCGAGACCAATGCTATGTGGCTACGAACTTCTGTAAGGTGGAGGTCCTTCCCGACGGATTCTCTCCGATTTGAGCGGATGATCCGCTGTGCCCTACCTCTCTTTGTATCTTTAGTGTACATAATCGTATTTCAAATTTAAATCCACATAATTCTTTAACCCGTGGTCAATGTTGTATGCGTTGCAATTATTAGTGTTTATAAGTTTTTTTATTACAATGCTGTCTGTTGTGCCCTAAATGAAATCTCAAACTCTCTCAATTGCTCGAAACCAATTAAACCAAACCGAAAAAAAAGAAAAGTAAATCCCTTCATGCATAAGATAGATAGATAGATAAAATATCCTTTATTTGCATTACACAAAATAAAATGAAAAATACAGTAAAATCTTACAAACTAGTGTATACGCAACAAGGCGGCCTTATTGCTAAAAAGCAATCTTTTCAAGGCAACCTTAAGGTAACGAATATCTGTATGGAGTGGGCAGGGCTAGCAAGACACATAACTAAATTTATGAAAATGATAGCTATATAAATAAAAGTATTAAATAACTAACTATACTATGCATAATTTAGATAACTTGAATCACATTTAGGCCTGGTTAGCTCATTCATTTGTTGACTTTTAAATCTAAATTTTGACGGCGATACTTACCTATAAGAGCAGAAGTGGCTTGCCGACAACCCTCAGCTACTCCAGACACCACATTCCTGGCAACATTCACGTCCAAAGCACCACAGGCAAAGTAGTCTAAGAACGTCAATGGCGCCGCTCCATTACACAGAATGTCGTTAACACACATCGCCACTAAGTCTATTCCAATTGTATCATGATTGTTGATTTTCTGTGCGATCTTCAGTTTAGTACCAACACCATCCGCTGCGAGAACCAAAACTGGATCCTGTTGGTAAGGATAATTTTTTGGTTAGACATTCCAGTGATTCAGTCACTAGTAATACTAACTCTAAGATATATTTTTGTTAATAGATAGATTTAGTATATACTAGCGTACCTATAGATCGGCAATGGTTTGATTAAGGCGAGACCAAAAACAAAATACACTAGTGTGCGTGTAATGTACATGTGTGCAAGCAAGATAGTGCTAATTATGTGGATTTTCCTTTTTGTTTGAGTTACACCCAGGCACTGCACAGGTAACCATATTTAATCACGTCTAATTAACACCAAAACTACACTTAAAAACCATAAATTTTGTAAAAATAAGTGGGATTTGTTTTTAACACAACTGACGTCAGGCCGACACAGGCCGATAGCGTGTATAGGAAGAATGGTCTCGCCTATCTATCTCGCTCTAACAAACGCGTATGCTATGATCTATCTCTTTTGCATAGCCAATCTAACGCTAGTATATAAAAATCTATGGTTACTAGTCTGTATTTTAAACAAACGTACTGAGTATGTCCTTCGCACATTTCCAATATTGACAGAGTGAGATGGGTCACTATATTAGCCAACGCTCGCAATCGCAATGCAACTAATGGTAAATATGGTTCCTTTCTTTGGACCAATTGGGTTCTTTCTTAATTTTTGTAGGTGTGATAAGACCGCCTATTGTACATATCGTGTATTATTTATCATGTATTTCATCTGTCTTGGTGCAAATGAAGAGTTTTGTGTTGTACCTACTAGTAAAATACTCGCAACTACGTTTGCATATATCTCGCTTTCCCGTGGGAATTTTGAAAAATCCTTTCTTAGTACACCCCTAGCCGTCGTAAGGAACCTACATTCCAAATTTGGAATCTCTAGACCCAGCGGTTTGGGCTGTGCGTTGATATATAGTTAAATCAGTCAGGACTTTGAATTGATTTTTGACCTTATACTCCTGTTCCACAGCCTTCAGCTGGAAGCAGCCACCAAAACCGCCAAGACCGCCAATCACTCCAGATCGGATTGTTGATCTGTAAAGATAAATATTATAACTTTATTTTTCCTCGGCCATATCTCGCTCTAAGCTAACTGTATAGAAGTTGGTAGTAACTCTTATACTAATTTGGTAATGTAGTGTAGTGTGATGACACACGTCCACATTATTGTTACCTTAACCTCATATAAAACCTTGTACTGAAACCTTGTCATCATTACAAGTAGAACACCTATATTAATATCCTTGCTCTAAACTCCATACAACTATGTACCCGTAACCTACTTCAGTAATTGTATATAAACCCATGTATTTTCCAATAAAGGAGTCATTCATACATTCAGCATTCAGTGTACGACCAGCAAAGTGTTTCATTAAACACACCCCCTCGTGTGACATTACAGTAGAATTGTAGAGGAATCATGCTAAACCTGTAGGAATTTCCAGACTATTCGGCATGTATTCAAAATAATATTATTATATACTTCAACACACTAGCAGCTTATAAACCTGATGCGTGTGCATCTTTATGCTCGGAGATTTTATCGAGATGGTTTTTTACTCTACAATAAAAACGAAATTTTGTTTTCACATCGGAACAATTTCAAATTCTAATTCGTTTTATTTGAATCTTTTATACTTTACCCTAACGATCCAATTCCAATCGACCGAATTTTTAAAGAGTAAGTCCACAGGTGGCTCTGTGTAAATTGTGTAAAATTTATTTATCTGTATAAGTTTCTGTTACTTGCTTATATCTTACTTGGCCAACGGTTTGATGAGGGAGACGAGCGAGTCGCCGGCTTCGATGTCGACGCCGCTGTCCTTGTACGACAAGGACTTCTTGAGCTGAGGCCCCGCCGCGTGCGCAGCCAGCAACGGAGCCATGGCTTCCTTGAAGTTATCTACTTCTACTTGGTGGTCGCCTGAAAGTGAAAGTCAAACTCAAATCATTTATTCAAAGACTAGACCTTTGCAGGCAATTTGTCAAGAGCAGGTCATGTACATATTGGACTTTGTACCATTCTTAAGTTCTTTTTTAAAATATTATATTGCGTATTTTAGTAGGGCAAGCCCGGCTTTTCGGCTTTTTTGGAAGTACCGCCACTGTTTTCAAGTTAATGTTTTTCAAAAAAAATCTACGAATAAATATAATTACGATGAAGTCATATTTTTATATTGTTCTATTGAGCTTATTTTAAAAAAATGGCAACCCTTGAAGAGTCAAGTCAAGTCCTGTATATCAAATTGCAATTTAGCTGTGTCTAAAATCTTGTAATCATACTTACCTTCCTCTTGCAATTTCTCAACAACACCAACAACAGCGACTTCGCCCTCGATGGCCTCAAGCGTCTGCTGCACTAAATCTGCGCTCACTATCACGACCATGCCGACGCCGCAGTTGAATGTACGGAGCATCTCGAAGTCTGACACTTTGCCTAAGGACATTTTTTTTTTATATTCTTGGACAAATCACACAACGCCATCTAGTTCCAAAGCTTGTACTATGGATACTAGATTGCTGATAAATATAGACAAATAGTATTTTTTTGTAAAATAAATACTTATGTATACATAGAAAACAACCAGACCAAAGCATACCGACATGTTCATGCGCACAACTGTTTGTCTTGCGCAGATTACTTAATATACTAATTATTTTAACACCCACACAGCTGACTCACGCAATTTCGCCTGTGCTTTCTCGTTTTTACAACATTTCTCATTGATTCGATTTCTCTTTCTCTCTTCAACTTTCTTTCTCACTACCCCCACTTCCCTCACCCTCGACCAACTTTTTTTTTCTAGTAAACTATCAGTAGAAATCGTGGGTTTCAGTTGTACTCCTCCAAAATATTCCCACAGGCTCTTAGACAACATTTATTATGAAAATTTCTATGTAAGTCTACCTTCAATAATGCGACTAACCTAATAACTAATCTTCTAAAGCAAATAAATGAAAAATCACTTACCTTTGGCCTGCAACCATCCAAAGATAGGTTTGATATTAAACTTGGTTGCGTCCAATCTGACTTTGACATCGGCTGGTAGTATCCTTGGTATGTTCTCTATGAGACCCCCGCCTGTTATATGCGCTAAACCTTTGATTAAGTCTTGTTTGATTGCAGGAAGTAAAGCTTGGACGTAAATACCCGTCGGAGTAAGAAATTCTTCGCCAAATGACTTGTATGTTGTTGAAAATGAAGCTGTTTCTGTGAAGCTATAAAAAAAAGTATTTTACAACACACGTGCGGTAATAAGAATAGTTTGGTGTCTTATTTTGAAAAGCAATTTGCTAAAATAAGATACAGCGCACTCGGAACATAACGATATTATTTTTCGTTGAAAAAAAAAACAAGATGTACGGCGAAAGTACTACTTTAAAAAGAGTTGTCGAGATGCAGAGGATTTGGACATATTTGGTGACAGCGTCAATATCTTCAGGAATAAGGTGCTGCAGTTTGTGAGCAATACTTGACCTCAACGTTATTTTTTAAAGACTTAATTAAGCTTCTTTGATATATAAAAATAAAAAATAAAATGTTGTGTATACCTATTATTGGTGTTTGCATTAGTCCTAAGGTGTAATTGTTATTTTTAAGCGTATTATGTAGATACTGTTGGTGTACCTTATTTAATAAAAATAAAATAAAATGAAAGTTAAAGAGAGCATGTTTTAAAAAGAGTAACTTTCAAATATAGTTTCTATATGAAATAATTCTTTACGAGATGTATGCTAATGTCACAAACGAGCTGCTGCCCGCGGTGTCAACCGCGTTTAATTTTATGCACAGCAGCGCCATCTATATCAGACTTTTGATCAAATCCTACGTGTATCGCGAACTTCGAGGTATCAGCAACATACCAAATATCATAAAAATTGGTCCAGCCATTTGAGCGTGAAGAAGTAACAAACATACAAACTTTCGCCTTTATAATATTAGTAGGATATGAAAGTATATTTGTTGACTATGCAGCCGATCATTATAAAAATTTGTATACATAATTATCTGAGGTACAGAGAAGGACGTAGGCTACTTTTTATCCTGGATCTAATTCCAACAACAAGAAATGTATAGCGCTTTAATCGCCAAATCCTAATAGTTCTTATGTCGGGCAACAGATGGCGCTATGGTTTGGATTTCTCAATTAAGTCGATCAATCGAAGTCTTTGTGATTTAAATTATTTAACCCACCTGTGTTTGCTTTCGGCCATAATCTTCTGGACCAAACTATATCCATTACTGTGTACGCCGGTAGAGGGTAGCGCTAGTACGACGTCCCCAGGCCGTATATCCTGTATACGGGGAAGCTGTTTGTGGTTGTCCACGACCCCCACCGCGAAGCCAGCGAGGTCGTACTTCCCTTTTTCATACATGCTTGGCATTTCTGCTGTCTCTCCACCTATTAAAATATAACATAATTTAAAAAAACGCTCCAAAAAATCACACAACGCCATCTAGTCCCAAAATAAGTAACTCACTTTGTACTATGGGTACTAGATTGCTGATAATACATAAATCCTTTTCATTTTTCTAATTTCTAACGACTCGGTTTTCATTCTTTACTTACGCCAACGACCGTTAGGTTGCCTGGAAACACTGACAACGGCTAACATAACCTAACAGTTAATACAGACTAAAATGCCCCTAATCCTTACCTAGTAAAGCACATTTGGACAATATACAAGCATCAGCTATCCCTTTCACTATGGTAGTGGCGACATCTACTTGCAGTCTGCCACAGGCCATGTAATCCAGGAACGCGAAGGGTTCGGCGCCCGCGCATAGTATGTCGTTCACGCACATCGCTACCAGATCTTGGCCGAGCGTGTCATATTTCTTCATCGTCTCTGCAATCTGAGAAGAAAAAAAATGAAAACGTTTAAAAAAACTTTCGTCTTCAGGCAAGTTGTAGTTATCATGTATGGTCGTAGATTTTGTTAAATGGGGGGGAGACTGGGCCAGATTCTTCTAAAGGGGGGAGGTCTTCCCTTCCTGTACTAACACAATTTATATGTCAAAGTCTCTTTCGGCATTTATTCTCGTAAATATTATTCCGAAGTGCTGGTGGATCAAAAAATATACCTAACATAATAAAAGACTTGTCTAAGTTTTTCTTGTATAAAATCGTAAAATTAAAATTTGCATGCCGTTACCAGGGCAAAATAAGTGTACCAAGAAATAATTATAAGATCTTGTATTAACCATATTTTAAGCAAATAAATTCATTTCATTTCAAGTGCCCGTGAAGTACGATGGAATAAAACAATTTATATTTTTAGTCCCAACATCAAGTACTATTTAGCCGGTTCATCTAACTCTATAGTACCGGCCAGAATACCTAATTAAATAAATAAAAGTATTTACCTTGAGTTTAGTCCCAACACCATCCGTCCCCTGCACCAGTACAGGGTCAACGAGAGTAGGATCCATGGCAGACAGCTGGAAGAGGCCGCTATAGCACCCTAGGCGGCCGAGCACGCCTCGCCGGTGCGTTGCCGTTGCTAATGGTTCTATTTCTCGAACTAATGTAGCTGCGGCATCAATATCCACTCCACTTTGGAGATACGAGAGGCCGTTGAGTCTAGACGAAGATTATACGTATTCGTTGTTAATTTTGAAAAGAGCATCACTCAGAAATTTGACTATTAATTATTCCAACGGAGTCGTTGGAATAATTAATTGTCTAAATTCTGTATACTGAATAAATTTTAATGTACTTATACCTACATTGTAAGTAATGAGGGGAAAAAAAAGACAAAATGACAAAAAAGGCCGTAACCGGTTTTCTTTCGCCATTTCTTTTTACCGGTTGCCATTTTGCTTGTGTCCTAAATGGTGGTAGTATATAACGTAATTTATTTTCTTTATTTAAACCAGTTGTAAATGACAAGAAAAAGTGCCTGTGAATGTCTAATTTCTGAAATAAACGATTTCATTTCATTTCGTATGTTATGAGAATATTATTATATGTTTTGACGAAGTAAAGAGTTTCAAACTACTGGGTTTCGAAATTTAGACTCTGTCGGAATAATTAATTGTCGAAATTCCGCATAACACCCCTTTAAAAATATTATTGAAGGCAAAATTCACTCCGCACGCGCAGGTGGGATTCGATTTTGATTCGATGGTTAGTTGGTGGTGAAAATTTTCATTTCGATAAACTGCGTAAGTCACAGTGGCGTCTACGGCGTCTACCTGATAGATAAACGACTATTCAATTGGTACAACTTTGAACAGAATTTCAACAAGACTACAACAACTTTTCTGGGGTTGCTGGTTCAAACCCCATGCAATATTTGTGTCCATGTCCAAGAGATGTCTCTTTGTTTCAATTTTCAAGGCAACCTTAGTGATTATACATTAGGTGTAGTTTGTTTTGTTACCAATATTTGGATATTGGTCATCACCATTATTACTTAGTATTAATTTTATTTCATGTAGTTTGCTGTTATAGACGGTTAAAGAGAGAGAAAATAATCTGATAATCCAGTTTTTCTTCGATCATACATAAAAAACGAATTTATAAGTATATTTACAATAAATATTCTTTGTCTGGTACCCATAATACAAGCAGGTAAAGCGGAGCTTACTTTGGGACCAGGTGGCGCTGTGCGAATTGTGTAGAATTTATTTTATGTTATTTTGTTTTGCAGGATGCGATGTTATGGGATATGGCGGGACAAAAATGAAAACAAAAACAAAATGATTATGGGTTTATTATAAAAAAAAACAAAACGAGGTTATTAAAAAATCAACTAACAAAGAGAGACTTTATTTGAGATTCTGAGAAAATATCGATATTACAAAAATACTTACATAATAAAAAAAAAGATAAAAATATTATTATGCAAAACAGGTTAGTTGGTCTATGCCAACTGAATTAAAAAAGAAAAAAAAAGACTACGAAATGAAAAAAAAAACATTGAATGGAATGCACTTTGAAAAGGGAATTTGTATGGAATGCATTATGAAATCTGAGTGACAGTTCTGCTCATTCGAACCCTCTGAAACAAATGAACAACAATGAACTAAAATGAACAGATGAGAAGTACCTTTAATATAATTTTTCTTTCAAAAATATTTTTGAAATACGAATGGTCAGTTGAACCAAAACAACTATAAAAATAATAAGATGAAGTATCATTTAAAAAATCGAGTGAGAGTAACTTTGTTTATGGTTGAGATTTAATATTTTAAATGTGATGGATATGAAGGAGGGGTTTAGACGTCAAATCCATCACGCTTGTTGAATAAGGGTTGGTGGGTGCGGCCGTCTAACTAGATTTCACAACGAAAATTATATTTTAGGTTTAGGGAGACAGGGAATATGAAGAAGGGACTCAAATTAGACTAATTCAACTCTAGATTAAATAAATAATTACAGCGCCACCTGGTGCCAAAGTGAGCTAAGCATAATTTTATTAAATTATGTAGAAATTAAGACTACCACACAGCGGATATATTGTTAGGGTCGTAGTATAATATAGATAGTGTGTACCTTTAGGTGCAGACGTTCCAAGTTGACAGAAATAATATCGCTAAGCCAGCATAGTTATTAGTTATTACCATCACAACCTTTGTGTTTGATATGAGATCTTACTACAGTTTTCCTTGGGACGTCAATGAACTTCGAATACATAATCTGTAGTCTCTGTTGTTCTGAGTACATATTAGATACAGCGGTGTGTGTTTATAAGTTAGTGTTTGAATATTTGTTGCTATGTATGTACGACTAAGATGGCAACTTGGACACAAAAAAACTGATCCGTGTCCGAGTTAACTACTTTCAAATGTCGATGTGGGTAACTCGGAAAATTTTCGGATAGTTTAGTAATTTATAGTATGCAGTATGTTTGTAAAATGTAGGATCGTCTACTCACTTGGAGAATGCGCGATGTGCGATATCCTTCCTATAATGCGCGCCTGGGAAGTCCACGAGCGAGGCGGCGGCGGTGGCGGCGGCAGCGGCGGAGCGCAAGGACGCTGCGCGAGCGCACAGCAGCAGCACGCGCCCGCCGCTCGTCACTAAGGTGCCGTTTGCGCCCCGGGACACGCCGCTGTGGAACACCACTAGTCCCGGGACAAGCGCCACCTGGGACAGCCCTGGTACACGCAAGATGCGTTGTAATATATGGACCAGTATGTAAATGTTCACACTTATCAAATCATGATGAATATTCTTAGTTCTGATAGACATTACGCCTCCTTTCTACAACCTTTACTATTCTTAGCCATATTACTGTAAGAAAATGATAAATAAATGAGAAAAAAAAAGAGAAAGCTTGAAATTCTATTTTCATTAACTTATGTGCAACCTGCTGTTAAGACTATTAAATTGGCAATAAAGTATTTTTATATGTCTACAAATTAAATCACAAATCTTACCACTTATAACACATCCCTTAGTGGATGTCTCCGGGTACCCCTTGGTGGCGATGACCACCCCAACAGCAGACAGCTTCGTGTTCCATGCCACTTGCAATTGTTTCAATGTGCCATTGACACATGCCTACAACAAAAACAATCTTTTTTGTGAACTGTCTTCCTTGTATCTGCACTCACATGCTTCTTGTACAGTCAAGAGCAGGTTGACCTTTACACATTGGACTTTGTACCATTCTTAAGTTCTATGACATAAGAGCCAAAATTATACTGCAAGAGTAAAGCTCGACGTGCACCTGACTGTACGATCTACTCTTCCTTTTCTGGGTTCCGTAGTAAACTACAACGAACCCATAAATTCGCCATGTCCGTCTGTCCGTTCGTCCGCGGTCTAGCGCCTAAACGCTTAATACTAGAATTCTGTAATTTGGCATGTATACATACACCTATTTTTTTTTTTTAAACTTTATAACTATGCTAATAAGAGAGGTAGGGCACAGCGGATAATCCGCTCAAATCGGAGCAGCCCGTCTGGGGAAGGACCTCCACCTTACAGAAGATCGTAGCCAAATAGCATTGGTCTCGGCCATGTTGTGTTCCTACGGTGAGTAAGGTCTCCAGAGCTCCACTTGGGGGGGGGGGAGGTGGTTGGCAACGCACGAGTGATACCCACGGTACTGCAAGCGTTTATAGGCTACGGTGATGCTTACCATCAGGCGGGCCATATGTTTGTTTGCCAACTATGTGGTATAAAAAAAAATTGTAGAGCAAAATCTTTAAAAATATTTTTCTGGGGGTGCCTGTGAGTGATTTTTTTTACGCGTCAACCCCATTGTTTGCTTTGTTTTTCGATACAATAAGCCGTTTTCTATTTTATACATACCTTCATAACTTTGTACAGGTCTGACTCAAGCAGTGTCATCAGCACCTGTGTCTCGGGGTCCCCGAAGCGGCAGTTAAACTCGAGCACCATCGGCCCAGCTTTCGTCACCATCATACCAGCGTATAGAACACCTGTAAAAGAATAGCTTTTTCACTTCTCATGCTCAGAAAATGCTTATTTGCGCAGGATATAGGCTGCACAAAATCGATTTTGTGCACAAGGGCAAAAACGTATCTACTTATAAATGTATCTATATTAAGGCAAAGGAAATGAGCCATACAGCCAAACACAATAAAAAGTTCAGAGATAGAATTTGTTATTTTATTATATTTACTTTAATTTATTTGCCTTATGTGTTTTTTAAGTCATAAAAGATATTAAAATTTAAATTAAAGTACGGTAGATTTTTAATTAATTTAAGAATTTTTTTTTTATTACAAAATTAATTTAATAGTAGGCTGTATAGGTCTGCAGCCCAAGCCTAATTTCAATATCTTAAGATTAAGAAAAAAAGCGGCGGGAAACAGGTCTTGGTTTTTCGTGCGTTTATTAATTTATTTCCTCGCAATCGAAGTGAAAAGCAGAGTTTATAACTCGTCCACAAAACCATTTTTATCCTCGACATTACTATCTGCCCTCGCCTTCGGCTCGGGCTGCTAAAAGTCTCGAATAAAAATGGTTCGTTTTGTGCACTTGTTGTAAAATCTACTATTGTTTGGTGATTGTGTTTTTATTTCCTTTAATTTTTTTATGTCATACAGTACAGCTTAGCATCTTATGAAAGTGCACCACCTCGGCACCGTCACCATAGACGGCGCTTATTCACTTTGAAATGAATATTTTTTATTTATTTTTTATACCACAAAGGTGGCAAGCAAGCATACGGCCGGGCGATGGCAAGCCGTCACCGTAGCCTATAGACGCTTTCAATACCGGGTGTATCACTCACGCGTTGCCAACCCTCCATATCTAGAACTAAATTAACAATGCAATTGCAGTTATCTACGTATACTGTGTCCTATTTTTGAGATTTGCAAATAAAGCATATTCTATCTATCTATAGCAAATATTTTCTTATTATAATTAATCTATTGATGAATAGACTATTGTAATTAAATAATTGCGTAATTAAGAGGTAAAACGATGCAAAAAACAATCTCAATCTATTTCGTCTCAAAAACAAGGCAACATCTTATTTTAATTACTGTACGTCATAGAAACAATTAAAAAACAATCTACTTCCTTAAAAAATAAGGTTCATTCTCGCGTGATTGGATCACACTAATTTGATTTAAAACATGTTTATGTTGTATTATCTTTGTTTATCTCAACAAATAGCGCAAACAATTCCAGGTTAGAGGTCGATGACACAAGTACGATGACGTAACTCGGTTTTGAACTGTTTTATGTCATTGCTTGCATCACATTTTGTTCAGCAAAAACATTTACTTGTACGCATCGGTGATCTTACTTCCTACCTTCTTAAGTGAAGTCATTATTTTTTTTATGTCACAAAGGTGGCAGATAAGCATATGGCCCGCCTGATTGTAAGCATCACCGTAGCCTATAGACGCTTGCAATACCAGGGATATCACTCACGCGTTGCCAACCCTACCAACCCTGGGGGGGTTGGTAGGGTGGAGCTTTGGAGAACGTGTGAAGTCATTCGTATAAAAGGGTCCATATCATCAGGGATACATACTCAACTAGTAAAATACTCGCAACTTTGTTCGGCTATATCTCGCTTTCCCGTGGGAATTTTGAAAAATCCTTTCTTAGTACACACCCCTAGACGTCGTAAGGAACCTACATTCCAAATTTGGAATCTCTAGACCCAGCGGTTTGGGCTTTGCGTTGATATATAGTTAAGTCAGTCAGGACTTTGAATTTTATATATTTAGATGGTGCTCTGTGATTTAGATAGACAATCCCTCGCAACTACATTTACGTATATCTCGCTTTCCCGTGGGAATTTTGAAAAATCCTTTCATTTTTTTTTTTTTTTTTATACCACACAGGTGGCAAACAAGCATACGGTCGACCTGATGGTAAGCCGTCACCGTAGCCTATAGACGTTTGCAATACCGGGGGTATCACTCACGCGTTGCCAACCCTCCCAACCCCCCCATGTGGAGCTCTGGAGACCTTACTCACCGTAGGAACACAACATGGCCGAGACCAATGCTATTTGGCTACGATCTTCTGTAAGGTGGAGGTCCTTCCCCAGACGGGCTGCTCCGATTTGAGCGGATTATCCGCTGTGCCCTACCTCTCTTAATTTCTTAGTGCTCCCCTACGTTATAAAAGGAACCCCTGTGCAAAATTTTAATTTTCTAACCCTTATAGTTTAGGCCCTGCGTTGATATGTCAGTCAGTCAGTTAGCTTCTCTTTTTATATATATAGATGACTAGCGAAACCCGCGTAACTTCGTTTGCGTATATCTCGCTTTCCCGTGGGAATTTTGAAAAATCCTTTCTTAGTGCTCCCCTACATTATAAAAGGAACCCCTGTGCAAAATTTCAAGTTTCTAACCCTTATAGTTTAGGCCCTGCGTTGATAGTTAGTCAGTCAGTCAGTTAGTCAGTTAGTCAGCTTCTCCTTTTATATATTATAGATATCAAACCATGATAATTCGACTGCAGGAATACCGGTCCCCCCTCAATCGGAGAGGATTCGATCGTTGGTACTTTGCCACGCTTCTTCTTCTAAAACAGGGTACATACAAACGAAGTTGTGTGGGTATCGCTAGTTTAGTTATAATGCAGTGAAAGTGATAGGTGCGCACGCGCCACAGGACATACGATAAACTTTGACATGTTCACTAAACATTTTGATTAACTTTACAGTTCTAACGATCCCGTACCATGGACCAACTAGTCAAGATACAATCTGAAATACATTTTAATTTCACCTTGTCTCCAACTATCTCATTTTCGTTCTTTACTTTGACAATAAAAAGCAGTTAAAATTTAAAAATGCGCTTCAGAAACTGACTGGTAGACACATTAAATGACCATTTGAACAACAGCAAAACACTACAGAAAGCAATACTTAGATTAATGTTGCCCAGGGGTTATGAAAGTTGAATGACAGTAATTTTACAAATAGTCGCGGGCCCCGCCGCGGGCTCATTCATGTTCATTCATAAAGTGGTCCGCGCGTGTGCCCGCAACGGGCACGTCGTGAATAAACTCGGAGCAATTTATGAATGAACCCGCGGCGGGGCCCGCGTAACGCAGTTTCGGCCCCAAGGGATCGTTGATTAATCATGTACAATTTAGCAAAATTTTTGATTCCCTGTCCTCAATTGCGGTTGTAACGTTTTGTACTATCCCCCCAATCCAAAAAAGAAGATCTTACATGATTCAATTCAAATGAAGGACAAGGCTGGCGTCGTGTCTTATAGAGATGACAGACACAAAACAGAGGAAAATGGAGAGTGCCACACCGACGACAAGAGAGTGCTCTCCATAGAGAAATGGTACTTATTTGCTCAATTGTTTTACACTCCATACCAACTTGGTTATCTAGTTGATAGTTTGTCTATGTCCACGCATTCCTTCAATCAATTTTAACAGCAGGCAATAAAATATCTATTCTGATGGAGTGTCTCTGAAATGTTTACGAGTCTCAAAGTTCCATCTCGTTAATAACATTGTTGGTACGTACGACTAGTTTAAGATATTGCATCATGACAAATAATACATATTTTAGAAACGTAAATACAAAAAGATAACTGACCTAAATCTCGAGGAAAATCGATGAAGTTTGAACCCTCATATTTTTTTCTGAGAAAAAATAACGAAGGATATATTTTTGATTTCGCTTTTGCAGACCCTAAAGGGGTCAGTTTGTTTGTCAAACTGACAGATCTACAGTGCCCCCCTCCCGCTATATTAAAATATGTAGAGTAATGTCCGGTCAGAGAAATATTAATCCCAAACTGACTGATCCCTACTTTTCATGATGCTCATGAAAACTTTCATACTATACAATATCACTTAGCAATTTGACCTTTAAATGCCAAAGAAGGCCAGCCAAGTAACAATACATGGATTAATTGTAGCATTATATAAGTTAGAGTTAAATGTGAATAGTGGAATATTTCGAGTATATGCGCGATAATGCTCGACCCGAAATGTCAATGAGCCCACACGCGATTGTACGAGAAAATATTTTTATAGGGAAAGATGGGCATTATATTTTTAAACGCCCGCATCACACACCAGTTGATATTCCTATATGGTAGTGGTAGCCAACCAACATAAAATTGCCGCCCCTGCCGCCATATGGCTCATTTTCGTTTTTCTTTCAACTAACGCATCTCATCATCATATCAACGCATAATCAGCAGCCCGTCTGGGGAAGGACCTCCACCTTACAGAAGATCGTAGCTAAATAGCATTGGTCTCGGTCGTGTTGTGTTCCTACGGTGAGTAAGGTCTCCAGAGCTCCACTTGGGGGGTTGGGAGGGTTGGCAACGCATGAGTGATACTCCCGGTATTGCAACCGTTTATAGGCTACGGTGATGCTTACCATCAGGCGGGCCGTATGCTTGCTTGCCAACTTTGTAGTATAATATATATTTTTAAATCATCCCACTACAGGGAACGGGTTTCCCTTCAATCAAAGCGGATTAGAGCGTCCTCTGCCACGTTTCTTCAATGGAGATTGGTAGAAAACAACCGACTGTCATCCATTGACAACAGCCGGAACTGACGACGCGCACTGAACGTGCCATCCGAGGCATGTCCGTCCATAATCCTTAAAAAACTTACCAACATATTTGATGCCTTCAGCTTTTAACCCGTTAACTGCTCTTTGGAGTACAGTATCCTTAATGTCAGCGTATTGGTCCGGAGTGATGAGGGGGCAGGGTGAATACGCCCCCATACCACCAGTATTCGGGCCTGTGTCGCCATCACCGACACGCTTGTGATCTTGTGCTGGTGGCATAACTGATACTGTCTCCCCATCAGTGAAGGCAAGGACCTGAAACGTAAACATCATTATAGCAAAAAATATTAGAAAAGATAGAGAAAAAAAATATAGGGACAAATCACACAGATTGAGCTATTTTTTATTTATTTATTTAACTTTATTGACCACAATACATAAGTACTGATACAATAGGCGGACTTAATGCTAAATTGCATAATCTACCAGTCAACCATTGGGAAGTGCAGAGATTCACGAATGCGAATGAGCTATCCCCAAATTAAGTTCGAAACTTGTGTTATGGGATACTAACTCAACGATACTATATTTTGTAACAATAGATGAACATCCACGACCCAGGCCAATCAGAAAAAGTTCGTTTTTCATCATGCATGACCGAGATTAGAACCCGTGACCTCCTGGGTGGCGGTTTGGCTTACCATTACGCCACGGAGGTCGTTACAAATATCCACATATGCCGCCGGATTTTTAACTCACTTTGCTGCCGCCGCGCACTGGGGCAGGATATATGGGAGTCGTACTCAAAACCCAAATTATTAAATAAATAAATAAATATATAGGGACAATTCATACAGATTGAGCTGCCGCAAAGTAAGTTCAAAACTTGTGTTATGGGATACTAACTCAACGATTATATTTTATAACAAATACATATATATAGATAAACATCCAAGACCCGAGGCCAATCAGAAAAAGTTCGTTTTTCATCATGACCCGACCGGGGATCGAACCCGGGACCTCCTGGGTGGCGGTCTGGCGTGGTAACCATTACGCCACGGAGGTCGTCAGCAAATGAAGGTAGTTAGGTGCGATTTTTATTTTGTATGTAGGGTAGGTATTCCCATATCTGCTAGCGATATTTAAATTAACGAGAAGTTAATCGTTTACCGGATTGACATAATTCAAAGTGTACTCTGTTGTCATTTATTCCATTTCTGATTTTCTTCATTTATTTCATTATTTGAACGCAATCAATATCGTTTTATAAATTTTCTGTTGTGTTTACATTATAATGTCGAATATATATATCAAGGTAAGCCCTATTTAAAAACTACTTTCATTAAATGAACGGAACACGAGAACGATTGCTGCCTTGCATTGGTCTGCTCCTATCTTTAACACCGATTTAGCATTTTATATTTTAGATTTAATTTTATGTTGAGACAAATTAATGGCACTATTTATTGACATTCCGCGTACGTAATGTTGTATGTATGTACCTAGTTTTAAATTTTATGTCGAAAAAGAAAAGAAAAGTACGATATATTTTTAAATGACAAAAAAGGCCGTAACTGGTTTTCTTTCTTCATTTCTTTTACCAGTGGTCATTTTGCTTTGTTTCCGAAATGGTAGTAGTTTATAGAGTAGATTAATTCATACAAATCATTTATTACTGTATACTCTGACAAGAGAACGTGTTTGTGAAAACCTATTCTCTGAATAAAAGTTTTGAATTTTGAATTTGAATTTTTGAATTTTGAAACGTTGAATAATAGTTGCCAATTTTGCCACCGCATTTTCTGTCAATCAATGTTGATTAATTGAGTCTAGGTCCAGAACAAACGGTACAAAACAGCAACGAAATACTATTAAAATTGTTGATTTGAAACCTATTTCCATCATTTTCCACACACGCCGCCGCTACAAAAATTAAACTCAAATGAAGCTCAGTAACTTGAAGTTGCAGTTTCGTTGCATTTGGGTTTCATCGTCTGTTCTGAGCCTAATAGACTTTGGTAATTAGTTTATTCACAAAACTTTATCCCTATGAAATAACTGACCTTAAAACTGTTTTATGTGCCTTTGGCGTATCTTATCAGAGACCCCAAGTGACGTGTTTATCAAAAGTTATTTGTAACATTATTATCGTAAACACCGGTTAATTTTTATACACTAGTAAAATACTCGCAACTTCTCGCGTATATCTCGCTTTCCCGTGGGAATTTTGAAAAATTCTTTCTTAGTACACCCCTAGACGTTGTAAGGAACCTAACAACATTCCACATTTGGAATTTTGGAATCTTTAGACCCAACGGTTTGGGCTGTGCGTTGATATCACAGAACACGTAAGAATAGTACCTATTCTTACGTGTTTTGTGGTTGATATATAGTTAAGACAGTCAGGACTTTGAATTTTACATAGTATTACATAGTTTCTACATATAAAGAGAGAGTATTTTGTGTATATATAATATCCGGAACCGTTATTTACAGTCAACCAATGAAAGAGATGAGAAGGGTAGAGAACTACACTCGAAAGCAATGAATGCAGGTCACCTAAAGAAACCTATAAATCTCGGAAACTAAGAATGCTAGCTTAATAAAATAAACACTGTTTAAAAGACAATATCTATATATATAAAAGAGAAAATCACTGACTGATTCATCACGAAATCTCCGAAACTACAAGAGGAGTCTCAAATTTTGCATGGGGTTTCCTTTTGGGGAGTAGGTGCTCACTAAGAAAGGATTTTTGGAAATTCATCGTAAAACGGGGGTGCAAAGTTAGTATGAAACTTTGCCGTTTTTGAAGTTATTTGAATGAAATTCAGTATGAAGTTTCTTTACTGAAAACCATGAAACATAAGTAAACAATTTTTTTCAAAATTCATCCCTTAGGAAGTTAAACGGGGGTGCAAAGATAGTATGAAACTTTGCCGTTTTTGAAGTTATTCGAATGAAATTCAGCATGAAGGTTCTTTATTGAAAGGCATGAAACACGAGTAAAATATTTTTCTCAAAAAACATCCCCTATGGGGTTAAACGAGGGTGCAAAGTTAGTATGAAACATTGCCGTTTTTATAAAGTTATTCAAATGAAATTCAGCAATAAAGTTCTTTACTGAAAAGCATGAAACATGAGTAATATATTTTTTTCAAAATTCATCCCTTAGGGGGTTCAACGGGGGTGCAAAGTTAGTATGAAACTTTGTCGTTTTTGAAGTTATTCGAATGAAATTCCAGCATAAAGGTTCTTTATTGAAATGCATGAAACACGAGTAAAATATTTTTCTCAAAAATCATCCCTTAGGGGGTTAAACGGGGGTGCAAATTTAGTATGAAACATTGCCGTTTTTGAAGTTATTCGAATGAAATTCAGCATGAAGGTTCTATATTAAAAGGCATGAAACACGAGTAAAATATTTTTCTCAAAAATCATCCCTTAGGGGGTTAAACGGGGGTGCAAAGTTAGTATGAAACATTGCCGTTTTTGAAGTTATTCGAATGAAATTCAGCATGAAGGTTCTATATTAAAAGGCATGAAACACGAGTAAAATATTTTTCTCAAAAATCATCCCTTAGGGGGTTAAACGGGGGCGCAAATTTCGTATGAAACTTTGCTTTTTTTTAAGTTATTTAAATGAAATTCAGCATTAAGGTTCTTTATTGAAAGGCATGAAACACGAGTAAAATATTTTTCTCAAAAATTATCCCTTAGGGGGTTAAACGGGGGTGCAAAGTTAGTATGAAACTTTGCCGTTTTGAAGTTATTCGAATGAAATTCAGCATGAAGGTTCTTTAGGCGATACGAAGTTCGCCGGGTCAGCTAGTACTTAATAAAATTTATAAGTCACTACATTTTATTTATTAAAAATTACATAATGAAAAAAAACTGCTGATCTCGCCTTAAAACAAAAATAGGAAACATGACATTTTTGTACAACAATATGATTTTCTTGAATTGAAACTTTAAGTAAATCATATTGTCCAATAAATAAAATGTAGTGACTTATAAATTTTATTACTTTCATTTAAGGGGTATTATATTGTCTATTAAATACTGTTTATTTTATTAAGCAAGCATTCTGGGTTTCCGAGATTAGGTTTCTTTAGGTGACCCGCATTCATTGCTCTCGAGTGTATGAACAAAGATATATTTTTTTATGCCAATGCGTTATGAAACTTTGTAATTATATAATATGAATACTATTGATCTGCTCCTCTTTCTTTGGCTGACGATACTTGAAAAAAATCATCCATTTGATGAATACAATATTCCATATAGACATCGGAACAAAATAAGTACAAGTCCGCGACAAGTAGCCCCGTACCTAACCCAACAAAACGCACATATTCGGCTACAATACAATACTCTTTATTGCACCATTAAATATACAAACATACAATGAGAATTAACAATATATTATAGTACAAAATCACAAAAGCAATCTCTTACAGACAACCTATCAGAAATGGAAAACAAAGATTGCAGACGGGGTATACTACTTGGTTTTTAGGAGTTCGTAGTCTTTGAACTACTCATTTGATGATTATACATGTAACGCTGTCTTGTATACTTACAGATACTTCATCTCCTTCAAGCAATTCCTCAATGACTAACGTCTCTCCAGCCTGTCCATATTTGGCTTCGGATAGTATTTCGTCAACTGCCTGGCAGGCTTCCTCCTTGTTGGCTGCAACCACGACGCCTTTGCCGCCGGCCAAACCAGACGCCTTTACTACTAAAGCTGGGTATGGAGCGCTGAAATGGAGAAGCTAGTGTGAATAGCAGGTTTACCACGAAACGAAATCCGCATCTGTAATTTCGTTTCATGTAAGACCTGGGGCCCGATTCTACTAAACAAATGCACCAATGGACTCTCAATGGTGTCTGAGGTGTCTCAATCGTGTCTCAATAGAATGCCGATAGTGCATCAGTGGAATAGTTTTTGACATTTATTATGGACTTAAACAATAAATATAAATAAATAAATAAATATATAGGGACAATTCACACAGATTGAGCTAGCCCCAAAGTAAGTTCGAAACTTGTGTTATGGGATACTAACTCAACGATATTATATTTTATAACAAATACATATATAGATAAACATCCAAGACCCGAGGCCAATCAGAAAAAGTTCGTTTTTCATCATGACCCGACCGGGGATCGAACCCGGGACCTACTGGGTGGCGGTCTGGCGTGGTAACCATTACGCCACGGAGGTCGTCTAACATAATGTTGAACTTATTGTTTAAGTCCTTATCAAATGTCAAAAACTATTCCACAGATACACTATCGACATTCTATTAAGACACGATTGAGACACCATTGAGAGTCCATTGGTGCATTTGTTGAGTAGAATCGGGCCCCAGTAGTTTCGCAATAGCCACATGTGAGTTCGAAATGCATTACGGCATTTACTATGCTTTGTTTGCTTGCGCAGATAAGTGCAATGTCATATTCTATGACTAGAGAAACCCGCGCAACTTCGTTTGCAGGTGTCCCATTTTCCCGTGGGAATTTCGGAAAATACTTTCTTATCTGATGCCTACGTCATAGAAAGAACACATCCTCCAAGTTTCAGGTCCCTACGATCAGCAGCTTGGGCTGTGCGTTGATTCTCTGTCTTTCGGGACAAAGCATTTTATAGATAGGTACATATAGATATAATAAATGACAAGATACATTGAGAAAAAAATCCGTAATTTATAATGTACCCTGCGAATAGCGATAACTCTCAATAAACTGAGACCCCGTAATCAGAGTTCACGGGCCAACAAGGACCCACTTAAAGAAAAACAACATTAAAAATAAACTTCTTTAACATTGATCTACATTCTTTTTTTAAATATATGTTTTTATTAATTAAAAGATAGAAGGGGTGTTGCTTTTTTAAGGTTCCGTAGTAAACTACAAGGAACCCTTATAGTTTTGCCATGTCCATCCTCGGTCCAGCGCCTAGACGCTCGCTTGATGATAGAAAGCTGTAATTTGGTAGGTAACTATGTATACGCATAATAATAATGCCTAACAAAGTAGTAGAATAATATTTGATTTGGAAAAATATTTTTTTTTTGTGGTGCCTCCATGCAAGTGAGAATGAAACTTTTTTTCGCGTCGACCCTCAGGTCTCATAAAAACATCGGGGATTGGGAAAATCATTTTCCGATACAATGAATGATCCGTTTGCGAATTATTTACATTTAACATGCCATTTGTCGTTTTGCACGGTGGTCCCCCCCCCTCTATCTCCGAAAGTCTTGTATTTAGAAATTTGAAAAAAAAAAACATAGTAGTAGTCCATATAGTGAACCTACAAGGAAAACTATAGGTAGCGGTTATGTAGGCTCTACTAGTTACCGAGTAATAGCCGATAAATTTCTTTGGCGAAAACGTACAAATGTCATAGAATATGACATTGTACTCATCTGCAAGCAAGAAATGCGTAGCCAATACAAAACGCTGCATTGTGCGTGGCCCGACACGTACTTGTCCGGTTTTTTATTAATTAAAAGAAGGGAGGTTGCCCTGTCGTGGCACAAAGGCCACCCACGTTTCGCCATAGCCAGTTTGCCGTTACCTCGCGCCGTGCACACCCCACCTCAAGGAAGATCCCGATTTGCAAAGCAACTGCGGATCTGCCTTGAGGTGCTGTAGGGTGCGCGCGGCGCGAGGTAACGGCAAACATGAAGCGAACGGGTAGTACAGTTAATTCGAAGTGTGTTTTGTTTGTTTTCATTCACTAGTTTTGAGTTTCATTACAAATAAACAAATCTTTCCTCTTTGCAATATCAGTTATAAATTATATACCTGTTTATGAACTCCTTAGCGGCTGCTGCATCAGTGAATGACTTATGCCTGGCTGTCGGTATCTGGTACTTGTTCATGAATTTCTTTGACCAATCTTTGTTGGCCTCGATCTCTGCACCAGCCTTCGTCGGACCGAAGCAAGGCACACCGAGTGCTGTAAGTTTGTCTACAATGCCATCGGCAAGAGGGTCCTCCGGTCCAACAATAACTAAATCTATCTCTTTGTCCTTACACCATTTTGCTAGAGCCTACAAAAAGGAACAAAACAATTTTAGGGTAAGCACTTAAATGAAACTAGTGAAACTCACAACTACGTTTGCATGTATATTGCGAGTGAGAATTTAAAAAAATCCTGTTTATTAGATGCCTACATCATACAAAGTCACACTATCCAAGTTTTAGGTCTCTACGGTCAGCGATTTAGGTTGTGCAATGGTCAGTCAGTCAGTCAGGACAAAGCATTTTACACATATAGATAATATTATATGACTGGTTTTAACTGGACTAATCAGTACGAAATTCAAAACGAAACAAAGTCCTATCCAATATTATCATATTAGGAGGAGCTTGATAGCTTCGATGTGTGTCGCACTCTAATATTAACACGCAAGTTAAGCGACGTCGACCTTAGCCAGTGTTTGGATGGGTTTTATTATCTCGAGCTTCTCCATACCTAGAAGGGCACGTTAAGCTGTTGGTCCTGGCTGTTATCGATGCATGACATCGACGGTTTGAAAACACCAGCCTCTGCCAATCCGCATTGGAGCAGCCTGGCAGAGTACGCTCTAATCACCTTTGATTGAAGGGACACCCGTATTCCTACAGTGGGATGAATATGGGTTGATATGATGATGATGACCAATTACCCTTAATTGGAGATAGATGCCACTTTTTCACGATATGCCATAGTAGTCCTGCATTAAACTAAGTCAACACAAGCAAGACGCTTACAGATCTTTGATAATACATAAGGTTATCAATTTGAATTATAATAATATCTATTATAACAAATTTTGTAAAATAATATGCTAATCAATAACATAAATTACATAAACAATTATGTAATGTAAATATTAGAAAATTTAAATCAGTGTGTTATGGCTATCACTAAAAATGAGCAGGCCTGCTGATGCCTTATTGCGGAAAAGCCTGCATGACGACAGAGTGTGTTAATGTCCATTTATTTTAAACATAATAAGAATAATAAGACATATCTTTTAATTTAATTGAAATTTGTGTAACAAACTTCCCACTCATTTAATTATATAAATAGTCAGTGACTCTATGCCAAATTAATTTTTTAGACAATTTGATCAGGCTTTAGAGGCAGAGATTCTAATACTACAGATTTTTCTTTAGACATTTTGCTTTTGTTTCCGAAACGGTAAGAGCTAACAGAGTAGATTAATTATTACACAAATTAATTTATTGCTTTGTGTGCTTATTGACAAGAGAATGTGCTTGTCCTACACTCTAAATGAATGTATTGAATCTTGGAAAACTGTACAATTTATTTCTAATAAGATACTTACAGGGCAATCCTTGATGTTTAATTCGACACTTTCAACTTTGTTTGTGGTGGAGATGCCAACACTGCCTGGGGCGCAATAGATCCGCTTCACGAACGGAGAATCAGATAATTTCCAGCACAAAGCATGTTCACGACCTCCGTTACCAATCACAAGTACATTACCCTCGCTCATATTGTTAATTTGAAAAGTAAGTCACTTGTTTACAAAAAGTTTTTAGACGCGTGTTTGTATAAACTTCAAACTTTATAAACTACAAAAAAGTATATATTAACTAACTCAAATATAAAACGAATGTTCTATTAACTATTAGGAATGTAATCAATGTAAGTTCGTCAACGCTGAGATTATTTTTTTGCATTTATTTACTCGCTCCTATCAGAAACACGAGTAAAGTCGTGAGTGACGTTTCGTTGACTAGGTTATTTTAGTGATGTCAATGTAAACATCGATTTATTTATCGAGTTATCAATAAGCCTCACTTTTTTCACAGGAAAGGTTCCGTATATATTTTTTTTATTTTATAGATAAATAGGTTCTATTTATTTTTTAAATGAATATTTTATATTGCATGATATTGCTGCAGTTTCAGCTAATTATAAATTTAATTAAAACAATAGACTAATATACAGTTGATACAAAATTGTTGATAAGTTTTAAGGTCACACATAGTTACGCCACCGCCATTATGGTGCTTCAATTCTTTCTTAGCAAGATTCCGTCCGCCTTTTTTTCTAGGTCCATGTATGCATTGATATGATGATCATGACAAATGAATGAATAAGTAAACGATGGCTCCTCAAGGCCTAAAGCTTGCTAATCTGTTGCGCTTTGTCAGTCACCTAGATGATGATGATATAAAACTTTATTAATTTTTCATTAAATGTACCGCATCTCTAATTTTAAAGTACTGGACGTGAAACCGTAGCATTAATTTTATCAGCGGTCATAGCGCAAATGGCAACGGTCATACTTTTCAGTGCCTTGCGATAAAATTACATCATTATAATTTAAACTGACAAACAAATGAGCAGCTGTGCTGTAGTATTTCGCTGTGAAAACTAGATTAATAAAATTAAATGATATTATTTATGATCTATTTATAAATAAATATAAACTTTAAACTGTAAATGGTATTATAAAAGTTTTCGGTGTAAATGTAAGTAAGCAAGCCAAGCAATTTAACTATTGTTCACTTGTCTTTCAACTATATAGGTACTGTGTGAACAAAATGTATTTTTAACACAGAATACGCTTCGTGCAGTTGACTCAGAGCTGAGTTGATAGAAGCATTAGGAATTAAACTGAGCTCGCTTTACACTTTGAACAATACCGTATGTGAAACGTGCGATTCTGCGTGCTTGCTTGTTACAGCCCACGGCCAGATCCCTGCGCTCATGTCAAAATCGGGGCCAAAATTATATCTAAATGCACCTCCATTTCCGCTAAAGCGACATTCAAAAACAGGGAGATAGCCTCTTCGGACTTTTTCCTGTGTGGAACACCATTAGCATAGCCATTAGGACAGTTAGGTTTTACTTAAATACGAATAAGGTGGAAAACAAGCATACAGACCGCCTAAATAAGCAGTATGGAATACCGGCTCTCACGGTATCAGTTAGGTCTTTCGGAAATATATTTCACTTAGGCCCATAAATGCTAGCATATTTTTTATAAATAGCCAGCAACTTACGCAACGCAGATCACTAATCAAGGGGTTTAAGAAGAAATAATAAGTAAGATAAGGCAGCAGGTCGCTTTGGAGGCGTTTGAGGGAGGTCAATATGTCTATGTCAAGCAGTGGACTTCTTGTGGCTGAGATGATGATGATGAATAAGTAAGATCGTAGTTAGTTGTTTAGTTTATTTTTAATATTACGAGTTTTTTTCCTGATAACGTAGTTTCTGAGTTAACTGATATTAGTGATGTAGCGTCACCACAGAGAATAGAAGTAGCACAAAATACGTTTTTTATTCGATTAGTTTTTTAGAGGAACTCTGGAGACCTTACTCACCGTAGGAACACAGCATGGCCGAGACCAATCCGATTTGAACGGATTATCCGCTGTGCCCTACCTCTCTTATAATAATTTTACATTAATTTGCAGAATATGGGTCGTATCATGTAATCACATGTATGTAATGTATAGGTACTTGATCCACAGAATCCACACCATAAAAGTTTTATCTCTAAATTGGTACCTATTTCTTATTGTTCCTTGTATAAAATTTACATCTCACTAATTTTGTTCGTATGGAAATCGATACTATTTAAGTATCGCACATGTATCGCATCGCATTTTTAAATCGATTCAGCAGTGAAACTCTAGAAACATAATATTTACGTTTCGTTTCAAGAACAAATTGAATACTCGTTACAAGCAAGTTAAAAAATAGTAACATTTTTATTTATTTTAAAATAAGAGTTTTAAGTTAACTAGTTTTAAACTTTTAAGTAAAAAGCCCTAAAAAATAATAATTTTTGCTAGACACCCGTTCAAATAGCCGTTAGGCCCATTAAACGCAATAAAAAAAACTTGATAACTCCACAGAAAACGAAACGCACTTTCAAATATGGCGAAATTATTCATTCCTGTCATTTTACTGCTGTGATGCTTTCTCGTTGTGTAAAAACTTGTATTTTGTTGCTTTAAAATGGCTGACACCGGTCTACGTATGAATTTCGCGGCTTTAAAGAGGGCAGATCCATATGCTCGAGAAATAATTGACAGTGCTACCCACGTTGCACTTTACACATTCGAAAACGAATGGGAGAAAACGAATATCGAGGGTGCTTTGTTTGTGTACAGTAGAAATGCTGAACCTTACCACAGTTTAGTGATTATGAACAGATTGAGTACGAATAATCTCATCGAACCCGTATCGAAAGGAATTGATTTGCAATTGAAGGAACCGTTTATTTTGTATAGGAACGCCAAGTGTCGAATCTACGGCATATGGTTTTACGACCCTGAAGAGTGTGTCCGAGTCGCAAACAAATTGAATTCGCTCGTCAAAGCACCCGAAAACATGGCCCAAAACCCTGTGTTCAGCGGTAATACAGAACCCAGTGCGCCCGTCGATATATTTAGCATGCTAAGTAAAGCCCAGGACGACTTCAATTCTAATAAAGGCCTCGTGGCGGGCAAATGTGATAGCACGCCGTCACGAGCGCCCGACATGGCGTCTCAGAGTGTGATGGACTTCTTCGCCAAGGCGGGGAGCGGCGCCACGGCGCAAATGCCGGCCGTGTCCTCGCTGCCGTCGCCAGGAATCTTCGGACCGCGACCCACAGACGCGCGCGAGGGCCCGTTAATCTTGCAGAGGCTTATGAGCAACCCAGCACATTCTGTAGAGCATATAGAAAAACAGCAGCGCTCTGTAACACCACAGGAGGCCCAGAATTCCAATGGCAATGTCTCTCTTGATTCTAACATGCGGCAAAATAGTGGGTTTCAGTTGAAATCTACCCCCATTGAAAAACAAAACCAACGAACATCCACTGTCAAGAAAGGACAAGGCTATGATGCTATTGAGGGGAATGGGCCCAATCCTTTAGAAATGGAGCTGAATATGATGCATATATCCTCCCCTAAGCCCTCATCACCCCTGGCCTCTTACTTGAATCAGGATGTGAGCCATTCACTTAACTCTTTTAATGGTAGCAAGCTGGAGGATGTGAAGATGTATCCGTTAATAAATCCCTTGAACCAGCCGAAGCCAGCCCTGATGCCGCCGACTATGTTCACCGCTAGTAGTGGGAGTGACATGCAGCCTACACCAGAACCACTGACAAGGAACCAGCTTCTGCAAGCTTTTAATTACTTGCTTAAACATGACGCAGAATTTGTTAACAAATTGCATGAAGGCTATGTTAAATCGTTTTCAGAAAAAACATATTCGGTGTCATAAAAAGTTTTGAGGACGAGCAGCGGGCTTCCCCGCCGCCATCATTGTACAGTTACTGCAGTATAAATCCACTAAAATGTTGTGTAGACCCTAGTTTTGTAGTACTCATTGTTTGGACAGAGTATTTTTAAATAAGTTTTAAACCTTTGACTGTCTCATTAGAATCTGTATACAGAATGAATTTTAGTGATTGTCTGTAGGTTGAATGACTCGTAAATATGTTCCTTGAGCAGCTGTTTGTGATATTTCTATTGGCTACAGCTTGAGGTCTCTTTCTAAATCCGATTTTTACTCATGACGATTCAATATTAGTTTAGTTTAAGTTCATTGCAATATAATTTATTGTGTAAAAAAGATTTAAAAGGACAATATTATTTTTTTTATAATATAATATTATCTCTAAGAGATGTTAAAAAAAATGCTTTAAAAATTGTGAATTGTTGCAATGAACTTTTTGAAAATAAGGACATACCTACATAATTATGAAAATGAAGTTTGTGTAATAAGGACTTACATTTTCACTATTTCTTTTCAAGCAATATATTGCTTCAACTTAACACCTTTAGTTGTATCAGATATTTTTTGTTTTATTGTATGTTAAATGTTTCAATTTCCGTAAAATTTTGTCAGTAGCTTACGCAAAACAATTTTAAATTTTTCTGTGTTTCTTAATTTGTATATTTTAGTCTATTTGATTGTGGTGAATCTAATGGATAGACACTCTTTGAAATTCATTAGGTAGAGAAATCAAATTGTAATTTGTTTTTATTTCCATTTCTTGTATAAATATTACTTATTAGGGAGAAAACATTTTCTAACTTATTTTTCTCCTAAGAGTAATTTTTCTATAGTTACATTCATGTATTTTTAAACATAAATACATGAAAAATTGTACACAGGGAGCATAATATCTCATCCCTTATAAATTATATAGATTTCATTTTGATGTATTAAAATGATGGCTATGTAAAAAAATGTTTGGCCTTTCAACACCTGTGGGTCGTAAAATTGTTGAAATCATTTGATTATATTACATAAGAGTTTAAACAAAGTGATCAAGTCTGTGGAGTTAGACATTATTTGGCCTACATTAAATACTTGATTCTCTCCACAATTTTATACTCAACCCAATAGCGTAACGAAATAATTCAGGAAGTAAAATAGTAATTATTTGATAATTGTGCAATTGTGGAAATTTTTGGACAATATTCGGTTCAATACATCGTCAAAATAGTCTCAAATTAAATGGTTCATGAAGTATTTTGGTGTATTTATTTATTTTCTTTAGTGTGAAACCAAACTAATTTTGTATCGGCATGTTCTTTTAATATAAAGTCCTTGTTATAAGGTTGTTGACAAATTCACTCAAGTCGTCAATATTATTAAAAATAAAGTAAACAAAAGTGACAAGGAACTAAAATGAAAACATATTTATGCCGTTGACTGTATATTCCATTCTACTATAGTTGGCACAAATCGATCGAACAGTATAAAATAAACATAAATCGATTATTCACTCTATTGCGATAAGAACAAAACATTGTTACGACAAACACAAACGTTGAATATCACTGGAACTCTTATGCCAAGTATAGTGGAATGAATTATACTAAAGGTACTATGATTCTTAACACAATGGGTATGTTGACCCATCACATGAGTATATGCTGGGTCAAAATTATATGAATTAGATGTTGTCGACACGATAAAAATGGAATAAAACAAGGAAATATCAACCTTAAACAGCATTTTATTAGTACATAAAATCTTGCAACTGAGTAAGTATACTTTGTACATGATATAGTTACGTAACCTATTGTCATTAAACCTGTTTCACAGCGTGTGTGACTTATAAATGGGTCCATCTATCCATCATGTAGGGCAAAACGGCTTTATGCTATTCTATTAAGTTTTACATGAAATGGGTAACTTAATTTCATACCGTGACCGTGGTCGGTGATATACGACTATGTCAATCAAAAGTTTACGTATGTATTATTTTCGTGGATTTTGTTTTTATTTGAAAACTGTATATTGAAACGAAAATTATATCTATATCACAAATCATAAAATACTAGCTTTTTTGCCCGCGACCTCGTACGCGTGAAGTTCCGGACCCGTTCCCGTGGGAACCACATTGAATTTCGGGAAAAGCTATAGCCCCTGATAATGTAGCTTACTACTGGTAAAAGAATTTTTGAAATCGGTCCAGTAGTTTCGGAGCCTGTTCAATGCAAACAAACAAACAATCAAATCTTTCCTCTTTATAATATTAGTATAGATAGATGTCATGTGCGGTATACAAGCCCGAAGCCTGTTTTGCCAATAATGGACCAGTGATTTGCCGATTTTTAAATAAATAAATATTAAGTTCCAGGAACTTTACAAAACAGGATAATTAACTTACATAATTTAAACTAACAGTAATGTAAAATTAAATCATCTAGGATGAACTTAATGTAACTATGGTGCGGGAGACGGCTTTCCTTTTTGGCTAATCGTCATTTTAATCGGGGATTGTTTAAGCTGGCGCTACATACAGTTTCACTTAAGTGAACACTTGTTTGAACACTGTCGACCTTGTGCAAAGTTTAAGCATCTTTTTATAATGGTTTGGTAAAGTGTTCAAATATTTTTACTGTGTCTAGCGCCGATGTTATGGAATATTAACATCACAAAGAGAACTAAATAAGAAATTACAATTTTAAATAACTAATAGATCTTCTCTAATGATTGGAAGATCCAAAACAGAATCCCCTTCTTTGTGCGATTCGCAATACATGCCGTTATGTGTATTTTGAACAAAATTATAACTAAGAGATCATTGCATCGCATTTCAAAAATGGGCAAACCACTCCACGAGTCGTATTTATAATATTTACATAGACTTGTTCACTGGAAGATAAAGAAAAATAATGTTTGCACGAATTTTTCACGTTTAAATCATAAAACAATATTCCTAATCATATAGACTCGGTCGGAAAAAGACGACTACTGCAAAAGTGCTTGTAATAAGTATATATTTACTGTCGCAGTTTGTTGAAAATTATCATTTGGTCTACATAGAGAAAATTTTCAGTGTGGACCGAAATGTGAAAATCTGTGAAACCATGGCAGCCACTTCGCGGTCTGTCCTTCGCGTGTACATTGTACCGTAAATACTTTAAACAAGCATTTTAATTACTCAGTTTTCAAAGATACATTAGGCCTATAGTTAGGCTTGAAAAATTGGTGCAAACTTGCTTCATTGAAGGATTTATGTTCGACACACAAAAAATATTTAATATAAACAACTTAACATCAAACGGCAGAGTTTGAGCTCTATACCTCACCTTTGTTTAAACTGACCTAAGGTAGATACTGACGAGAAAAGAAACGCTACGAGTGACATTGCGCGTGCACTCTGGGTGTGTTCAACTGGTCAGTGACACGCGTAGCGTGTTCTCATAAGTTTTGTATTAGGAAAACTAAAGTTTTACCACAATTTACTTCAACGTACTGAATTCAGATCCTCTCAAGTTACTTACGAATGAATAGTTTATTTAACAAAACTAAAATACACATTTTAGGTAAAAAATAACACTGTTGTAACAGTACATTTTTCGGGCGAACCTTAACATTTTTGGTGTAAAAACATTATTAATGGACTATCTTCATAGTTTCAAATTCATCAGGGGGAAGAGAATCATTTGAATAAATTAAATAGAATCTTACATAGGTATTACTTATCCTTTCGAAAAAAACTATTGAGCAAAATTATACGCAGAAATAAAGCGACAATGTATTATAATACAATCAAGTACTTGTATGCTTGCTCCACACTTTCACCTTTACCCAATCTCAATTAACCAAGATCGACTAAAGTTATCAATACTAGATACAATATAATTAATTATTATACAAAAATATTTACAAGTCACAGATAATTTTAATCATATGTGCGCACGATATTATTGCTAGTTTTGGCATGTTTACTGTCGAAAGTCGTCATAGCTGTTCTGTCTGTAAAAAGACATTTTAACGACAGTCTTGATATAAAGCTAAGTCGACTCGGGCTATAAAAAATACCGGGGAGCTGAAGCCTCCTCGAGAAGCTGCCTGGGTGAGCTATTGCCGGAGGCTCGACCATACCCGGCAGGTTGCATGAAACCCAATATTGTTCAAGGGCCACTCTGTGGAACAGCTATGAAATGACACAAAACGCGGAACACGCCTCGCATGTTGTGTTGATACGTGATCCGAAATATGCGTAGTACACGCGTGGGGTGTTTGGTAATTGGTTGTATAAGACAGCGCGCGCACATACACATTAGCTATACGCACACAAAAAAAACAAAAGTGAGGTCTATGACTCTTTGACTTTTAAATAAGTTTGAATTTTGTTTGGGTTTAATATTTAAGAATTCTCGACTGCAATCATTCATCAGAAAATTTTCTGAAACATTAGAAAAAAATCACACGAAGTCAAAGATGTAGACTCAAGGCTGATTTCAGAGTCGTGCGTTTGAATCGCGCCGTTTGAGAGTTCGGTCAGTGCTGCCGAAGCGCGCGCGGTATAGGTATACGGAATGCGCAATACTAAAACTCATTTCAAAGCGGTCCGCAGGTCAAACGTAGCTTCAAAACGTTGGTAAAGACGCGTCTAGTAACTCTGAAATTTGCCTTATAGTACCATGTCTAATCAACTGTTGCGTTCACTGAATCATATTGATAATTATTGTCAGTTGTTAATATCTTTGGAGTGACATGGTACTATATTTTCACGTCCATGCGATTGAATAAACCCAATTATAGCAAACTAAAATTTAAATTAAACCCTTAAAGAAAAAAAAAATCAAAAAATTATTATCTACGTCGGAACTTCGGAAGCGTAAATTGCATTGTTACCTAATTTAATATAACAAAGTATTCAATCCGAATACTAGACAAAAAATACAACAAATTCTTCCTTCATTGGTGGATTTTTACAATTGGCAACATTATTCTAAATACAATAAAACAAGGGCGAAATTGGTATAGACGAGCCTGCTTCATTATTCCCGGACAGCACATCCGTCAAATAATAACATCATAATCACCCCACTGCAATGATACGGGTCTCCCTTCAATCGAAGGGAAGAGCGTACTTTGTCATGCTGCTCCAATGCGGAGAGTCCAGCTTTCAAGCCGCCTGAACATCATCTATCGACAACGGGACCTACGGCTTATCGTGGCCTCCGAAGCAAGGAGAAGCTCGAGATAACGAAATCCCATTTAAAAAATGGCTATGGTCGATGTTGGTTAACTTGCGTGTTCGATTAGAGTGCGACACACAGCGACGCCATCGAGTTGGTCAAAGTAGACATTGAGCTCCCAAAGTAGATTCAAATAATCTGACAGTTCTTATATGACAAATAGGCTAACGGAAACTTTATCTGAAACAAGCCCTTATAAACAAAACAAATTGCCCACTATTACAAGATATAGGATAAAAACGTCAATGGCCGTGGTCTCATATAAACGTCGCTGACCGCCTATAACGTCACGTCACCTTTTTTTTATTTTAAAAGTATGGCTTCGTATGTGTACAAACAATATAATCCCGCCAATGTCGAGTGATTAAAGACAACATGTACAATATTATGAATTTGTTGGGATAGGTGCCGGTAAGTAACTTTGGCGATGACCTTGGATGCGCAGAAATAGTGTTCGATTCGTGCCTAGGGTTCAATAGTAAGGCAAGCCAGATAGGTAGACCGTCTACCCATCTGGCTTTAAGGCAAGCCAGTTGCCTATTGAACCAAAGCTAAAATGACATGCCGGCACCTATAATTTAAATATTTTTGTTTTTTTTTCCTACACCATATTGCATAGGAGATATAGAAAAGCGAATGCTAGTCGAGACTTTTAGACTTTGTCCAGAAAGAGCGAATTCGCCGAGTGTTTACGTCGCATTTCATCATCCATCGCGGAGTTGCAATCATTTCATCGTGAGGTCTAACATACAAAGAGCTCAATGTAGCACGAAATGCGATGCCAACGGGCGTACATACAGGGTCTTGGATGCGTGTCCAGTGACGTAGAAGTGGGCGGAGCGGATCGTGAATTGACCAATCACAATGCTTGAGACCTCCACTCCGCTTAATTTCGAGCACTGTGATTGGTCTGACCCTGAAGTTGAAGCTTAGAACGTTTATAGGAGATCATAGCCTAACTTATTGCTTATATAAAATTAAATTCGTATCGTTCGCAAACCAAAAAAACTTTAAAATGTTTCAATCCATTTAAAATCACACAGATAAACTATCTATATGGATAATACAATAATTTATTCATATCCACTCAGATAGTTAATCTTTGGCGAAATTCAAATTAAAATTGTTGATGTAACTATACACATTGACTGCGAAACGCACACGGTGAGTCCAACCGTGTTGTGTAAAACACCACTAGCGTGTTCACACATAGCAATTGCATGAAAGTAGTAGTTAATTAGAACTAATTCAGTTCGTGACAAATTGGTAGATACATTATTTCGTTACCACTTTCAATCTAAAGTACAAGTCACATTGGTAACGATAAGCTAAACTAATTTTGTTTAGATGCACTTATCCCGTTTAAGGATGTCAAACAACGTCACGCCAAGTTTCAAAACACGCTAATGGTGTTCTAGGCATGTGCGTTAAAAAGTTAAGAACACTCGACGCGTGTTCTCCGCAGTGAACGCATAAATTTCACTTACCTACGCTTAGATAACTCGACACGGCGTTTGTAACGCAAGGATGCACCTACGAACGTAGTAATACACGCACAGTCATAAATCACTTCAAAATACATCTTAAAATCATATTCAACTATATTTATATCTATATGTATATTTAGATACGATGAATGTTCTAACAGAAAATAAAAATAAATAAGTTCAGGAAACCTGTGGCGTCCCACATTTGTACAAAAGCGAGCTTACACCTGAAAAAAAATAAAATATAAATGTTAAATAATATTTTTTTTCTTCTGTAGATAAATCCTACTAATATTCTAAAGGCGAAAGTTGTGTGTATGTTTGTCACTTCTTCACGCTCAGATAGCTGGACCAATATTTATGATATTTGGTATGTAGGTAGCCGATACCTTGGATTAACACATAGGGTACATTTTATCCCAAAAAGTACGCGATTCCCGTAAGATTTGATCAAAAATTTGATATAAATGGCGCTGCTGTGCATAAATAACTACACGCAAACAAGTTGCGCGGGTTTCACTAGTAATAAAAATAAAAGTTTATTGATAAAACTTAGATCGAACACATCATAGGATTCATGCACACAAATGTTTGCCTTGCGGAGTATTCGAACCTGCGGCCCTTGGGATAAAGAGACCATTGGCCTGTCAAAAATATAGATGGCGCTGTCGCCAATTAATAATTCGGCGCTCATGTAAATGATGTTTTGAAATGAATGTGAACGGTACCTGTAATCGCTACCAGAGGCGGTGCAGGTGCAGGTTGCGCGAGAGCACGGAGCGCACGTCGTGCGTGAAGCGCAGCGCGTCCAGCATCGGCAACAGGTTCAGCAGCGCCACGTCCAGCGGGTCCGAGAACCACGACTTTATCGGGATCGCGTTGTCTACCAAACGAATTATACACGGTATACTTTGACAATTTTTAATTAACAGATCGTTTTTTGTTTGATTTCGTGAGCGTTTTTTTTGGACACCACTGCTTCTGTCGCTCGCTCGCAACTGACTGAAGGGTGGTGGTGTCAATTTGCACCATCGCAATGCCGCAAAATCTCAGTACCGGACAGCTTGTCTATTACTTTTATGTCGTTGACTTTGAGTGATAGAGCCTAGTAATATGAATTGGTAGTCATAAATGGGCTGGCTCGACCAGGGCAGTACCAACTTCTCAAAGAATATCGACGTGAAATCTCTACATAAAATTGTTACTAATATTAAAACGATATGAGCCACTAAGGCTTGAATTTAAAAAAAATAAAAAACTTATATACCGCGGTTGTATGCTTTGTGCCAGCTAACATTTAGCGTTAGATTCATTGATTTTTTTAATTATAATATTTTAAGCTTTGCGAGCGTCTATACTTCGCATGCACAACTATTTTTAAGTAAATTTTTGGAATGGTAGAGCATTTATGAAATAGGTTAGCTCGGTTGGGGAAGTACCACCCTCTTATAGAACATCAACGTGAAGCAGAAATACGTTTCGTGTATAGTAGGGTGAGAGATCCTATCTCTTTATTACCAATATTCTTGTAGCATTGGTAGCACCTCTGGTGATACTGATGTACCTCAGTAGGCAGTCGGAACCACTTTTCATCTAGCGTTCTTGTTAGTTTGCCCACCGTACGATATTTTTATATTACACGGTAGGCAAAATAACAAATAATATTGATAACAACTAACAAATAAAATAAGTGTGATACCTGGGAAGTCCCGGTACGCCCCGGGCGAGTTGTCCAGTATGAAAACCCTGTTGAGGTCGTCGCATATTGACGAAAGGTTTTTTGTGTAGGAGCCGTGCTCCGCGGTGCAGTGTTGCCTGAAATATATATTATACAACTCATATACAAAAATAATAAAATATAACAGCCCGGTGGGGTATTGGCAGTGATCCTACCTTCGCTACCAGAGGGCGCGGGGTTGATTCCCGCATGGGGCAATGTTTATAATGGGATGGCCCTCTTGAATCACTCTATCTATTAAAAAAAAAACGCATCAAAATCTGTTGCGTAGTTTTAAAGATTTAAGCATACATACAGACAGACAGCGACTTCATTTTATATTATGTAAAGATTATTTGTATATTTTGTTGGAAAATATGTACTTACGTATGGGAAGTATTTAAATAAATAAACCAATACGTTATGCCATGTAAAGTACCACCATAATAAAGTTTATGTGAACTATTTTTGGTCTCGAGACTTTGTCATAGCGTACCTATAAAATCTTTGCCGCAATATGCCGCGGCCATTGTCAAGCTTGTCGGCGACTGCCGCGCCGTATATCTCCATTGACGCCGTGAACACAACTAGCTCGTACCATTGCGATACCTGGAAAAAAAAAAAATATTTAGCCGGATTGTATTTATTTATTCCTTATTGCACGATTGAGAGTACAATTGACGGACTTAGGTATTCTCTACCAGTCAACCATTGGGTAAGGCAGAAATATTGTTGGCGGGACAAAAAAAAATTTAAGTAAAAATATCAACTGGTTAGAACTAATCATATATACGGCAATAAACATACACATCCATACTAATATAATAAATGTAGGAGTGTTTTTTTGTCCTCCCTTCACGTTGAAAGTAATGAACAGATCGATATGTTTTTTTTTATTGGGGATAGTTTAAGGTCTGGAGAGTGACATGGGCTACTTTTTTCCAACGGGATAAAGAGATTCCCATGGGAATAATTATTGACATTTTCCCTTGACCACGCGGGCGGAGCCGCGGGTAACAGCTAGTAAAAAAATTTATTAATAATAAACTTATACGCGCCTAGTAAAATACTCTGATAAGTATTGACGACTGAAAGAGAGGTGATAACAGAGTATGATAAATTGATGTACAGCCAAGAGCAGGTTGACCTTTACACATTGGACTTTGTACCATTCTTAAGTTCTATGACATAAGAGCACTGCATGTGTAAAGCTCGACGTGCACCGACTGTTCCTATAATACTATTATTGTTTAAGGCCCTTATTTATTTTTCTATCCAAAAAAAAATTATTAAGAAAATATTTTTAATATTATCACAAGCTCTTTCGAATCGTCTCTCTTATCTTACGACCATTTCATATGGCAGATTATACAAGTGAATATAACTTTAATACGACAATTGCCTTTTAATTTTTTTAAATAAACGATACACTTATTTTAACAAATTGGAAAAGTTATCCCGTCGCGCGCCTGTTTTGTTAAAGAAGGTTTTTGTATGTTCTTGTAACAGCAAAGCACGCATAGCCAAGTAGTATAGTAATTTCAGCTGGCTAAGTATTACGACTTATGAGATACAGGCAACTGACATACGGACAGACAGCAGAGGCTTAGCACACGCGTGTCTGTGTAAAAAAACACGATAAAAAGAGGAAAAAACAAACAATATGCAATGTAAACAAAATTATATTAATACCACAGTGAGAACGTGACACATGTGGTCAGCAAATGTTTATCAGAGGTTACTGTACTGAATATCACATATTATAGAATGTAGAATAAACTGAATGATTTCATAAAAACGCTAACTATTTTTATATTTTCTAAATTTTGAAACGCCACCATTGTTTCCGTCGACCGTTGTTATCGATGGATGACAGTCGTTAAGCCAAGTCAGTGGCCTTCAGGCGACTTGAAATGGCCTCTGCCAATCCATTCTAATCCCCTTCGATTGAAGGAAGACCCGTATCCCTGCAGTAGTGGGATGTAACTCTGTTGGAAGAGAAATCGGCCGGATTTCGAGAGAATGTGGGTTCAAATCCCACTTGGCGCAAATTTTTTCATAAAAAATATAAATGAATTCAACAACAGCTATTTAAAGATACAATGTATTAAAAAAAAAATACGTGTATCAAATGTAGGCCAGGGTCCCTATCAGCCCTTCTCGTACCAAGCACGACTAATGGCGTGCGCGAACCAAAGCTTGGGGTGCTTTCTAAGTCATTTGAAACTTATTTATTACTTTTAAAACTTATCCCCTTGTATTGCTTTACATTATGATCAATGTTCACAACTTTACTGTGTTTTCAAGTTTAAAGTTTTTGATTTGTTTTCATTTCGACACAAACAGTTCTTAAACAACACTCAATAACTCCCTTTCTTGGTGAGACTTCCAAACGTAACCACCTCGTAGCAAAAACAACCTCCTTTAACACCACATTCGCCCACAGATTTCTTGGTTTTTTGGGTCCTCATCTATATAACAAACTACACAAAATTTTATCCCTACACAACTTTAATAACTACAAAGCTAAAAGCACACTGAAAGAGTGGTTACAAACCCAAAATTATGAGAGGACAGAAAATTTATTACACCCAGTAATTTAAAATCAAACACACACTCTTCCAACACACACTCACTCACTCACACTCATCATACACAAACACAAACTTTACACGCACTCACACTCACATACACTTTTACACACCCACAACACCATACACTTTCTGTACATGAAACTCCCTTTCGTTTGTATATTGTTTTCTTTTTTTTTCCTTTTTTGTTTTTGTTTTAAAAAAAAATGTTTTCAATTTAAAAAAAAAATTGTCACTATTCTTTAAAAATAACTTATACGATAGCACTTACATTGTCAGTAAACCTAGAGGCGGGGCCTGATGACTTGTAACACAGGTTTAACCTAGTACAAGCATCAGCTCCCACAAACAGTATTTCCAATAAGTACAATGTAAACTAGATTTAAGCACCCTTTGTATCGTTTGTGGAGAAATAAATAAATTTGATTTGATTTGATTTGATTGTACAGATGGCTGTACAGAACCCCGACCCCCAAAACTAAATAGGAATTAAGTTTTCTCATGTAATTCTCAATGTATTTAAACGAAAATTATTAAAAAAAACATTACAGTTTGCTTTTTTTTATACCACAAAGTTGGCAAACAAGCATACGGCTGATGGTAAGCATCACCGTAGCCTATAGACGCTTGCAAAACTGGGGGTAACACTCACGCGTTGCCAACCCTCCCAACCCCAAGTGGAGCTCTGGAGACCTTACTCACCGCATGAACACAACATGGCCGAGACCAATGCTATTTGGCTACGATCTTCTGTAAGGAGGTTCTTCCCCAGACGGGCTGCTCCGATTTGAGCGGATTATCCGCTGTGCCCTACCTCTCTTTAACATTACATTTTGATTATTACTATTTTATGAAAGGAGATCACCCATTTTGTATAGAGATTTGGGATAAAAAAAAAAAGTTAGCGGCCCGAAATAAATTACGTTTTGTTTGAATGGGGGCACGAGTAGAATCATTTTTTTGTATGGCGACAATACTCTAACAAATATATAAAAATATATATGAGTGAAATAAAAATAACATCGTCTTACCACTTTATGTAAGATTTGGTATGATTATTACTATACTATTTTCTCCTGGGTGTTAGGTGATATCACCCACCTTTTTTTTTTTTTGTTTTAAGTCAGGAAAATGCATTGCTGCATGCCCCGCCACTTGGGGAGCGGCGGGGGTATGTCGGGCTCCCCCTCTAACCACTTGGGGTATACCGACTAAAAACCTGACTGACTGCCACCTCATCCGCCTAGATGGGCGGGGCAGCGGGAACAATGATACAACCGCTGCCCCACCGACGGTCGTCCGAAGACCCCCTTGTTGGGCTACGGCACGATTGGCGGCGCGCGCACGACTAGGCGCGCCGCGCCGCAACACTCGGGGACTTCCGTTCTAATGGGCAGCGGTTTCCCCAACCCGCCGCCCGGAAGCCCCCGTTAGGGTGGCAGTCGCCGGGCATGGGCCAAACGCCTGCCGCCCGGTCTTTTTCGGCGGAGCGGGGGGGCGGCTGGATCCGCTTCCCTCACTCGCTCCGCTGCCTCCTTCTGCGTCATTATTTCGCCGCAGAAGGAGGCCATCGCATCCCACGACCTCTCGCTCTCGACCATTTGTTTGACAACAGCCGGGAGCGAGAGGTCATCGCCAACAATTGCCACGAGCGCAGCGCGTGGCGCAGCCCACGCCGGGCATTCCTCAAGTGTGTGCTGCGCCGTGTCCTCCACGCAACCACACTCGTGGCACTCCGGAGTTTCCTCTCTCCGAGCCACGTTGTGCAGGTACCAGCCGAAACACCCGTGGCCAGACAGCACCTGCACAACGTGGTAACTAAGCGCACCGTGGCGCCTCCCTATCCAATTTTCCAGGACCGGACAGATGGCGCCAACGGTGCGCCGCCTCGGTCTGCCGGCCCTCGCCAGCCCTTCCTCACATCTCAGCGCCCATTCCTGGATGAGGGACTCCCGGGCAATCTCCCTCCAACGCAGGACCCCATCCGGGAATGGGTTCCCGCCGACACGGGATTCGGCGGTTAGCTTGTAGGCTGCCGCCAGCACCACAGCGTCTAGCTCCCAAGGCGGACTCGCCGCCAACACGCACGCTGCCTCGCCCGAGATGGTGCGGTATCCCCTCACCGCTCTGACCGCCATGGCCCGCTGTGGTTGTCGCAGCAGGGCCATGTTGCGTGGGGTCAGAGCGTCGGCCCATATGGGGGCTTCGTAGAGGGCCATAGACCGCACCACCCCTAGATAGAGGCGGCGGCAGGCGACACTCGGTCCGCCGACGTTGGGGAGCAGGCTGCCTAGCGCGGCGGCTGCCCCCTTCAAGCGCGGCACAAGTCGCCGGAAGTGTTCGGCGAATGTCCACCGACCGTCAAGTATAAGACCAAGGTATTTAATACTCGGCTCGACGGCGATGGACACACCCCCGACGACTATGTACGCTCCTGGAGGTGGCTTTTTCCGGGGCCCATGAAAGCACAGGGCCTCGGTCTTGTGCAAGGCCACCTCCAGGCCCAACCGCCGAATCCGCGCCACCACGTGTGCCACTTCGACCGTAGCGAGCACGGCCGCAGCGCGGTAGGATTTGCCGCGGGCCGTTACTAGGGTGTCGTCGGCATAACAAATCAAGCCGACGCCCCTCAAGTTCTCGCCCCGCAGCACCCAGTCATATCCGATGTTCCACAGGAGTGGACCCAGAACCGACCCCTGTGGAACACCGCAAGACACCGCTCTACGGCCCCATCCGCCAGCGACCGGAAAGACGACCTCCCTCGCGCTGAGATAGTGCGCTAGGAACCCCTCTAAGTAGCGTGGCACCCCATGATGCGCAAGCGCCGACCGAATCACCTCCCAGGGGAGCGTGTTAAACGCGTTGGCGATATCTAACGATACCGCCAGCACGACCTCACCCCGGGAGGTGGCCTCGTCCGCCAACGTTCGGAGCCTCGTGACCGCGTCCATCGTAGACCGGCCGCGGCGGAAGCCGAACTGCCGGTCGCTAAGGTCCGGGCCTACCTCCTCTAAATGCTGGATGAGGCGAGCCGCGACTACTCTTTCAAGCAGCTTGCTCGCCTCATCCAACAGGACGATGGGGCGGTAGGCCGACGGCGAGTCCGCTGGCCGACCGTCTTTCTGTAGTAGGACTAGCTTGCCGGACTTCCACCGCAGCGGCACACAACGCTGGACGAGACACGCGGTGAGCAGACTCCTCATTCGCGGTCCGAGGCCTTCCTCTTTCAGAGCCAGCGCCCACGCACGACCTGGGATACCGATTGTTTCCCTATCGCTATGGCTTTGTGCTATGGCCAACGGGCCAGGTATATTGTGTTGATATAAGGAGCGGGGCTATGTTAGGACAAATTTTTACTTAAAAGTGCAGCGCATATTGTACAATTAAAACAATAAATTAAAAATGTTTTCATTCTCAGACCTTTTGTCTTACTTGTTATCATATCTCCGTAACCAAATAGATTTCGACATTGACGTCATAATAAAAAATAATGAGTTTCATGTGTACTATACAATTTTGTTATTATAATTCAAGGCCGCTTAAAAAAATTTTTTTTTCTAATTTTATCCCAGAATGGGTGATCTCCTTTCGTTGAAACCTAGTTAGTCTAGTTACCTTTTTTTTTCTTTCTCTATTTTTCTTTGAGGATTTTAGCTATGTCAGCCTCATAGTAAAGTTCGTTGGACAAACTACTCCATGTCCCTCATTGGAAGTGTTGCAAAGATGTATACAACTTCTTTGCATCACCCGAAAGAGGGTTAGTTAATATTTCGTTAATGTTCCCACCACCCAGCCTCATTTGTGGAAACAGTGTTCCTCAGCGCGTCATCGGCCACACTCCGGTAACAAATGTGTTACATCCTCAACGACTTTACATTCTAGTTACCTTAAAAAATTTAATTCTTAATTGTTTGGGAGGTTAGGTCTGTACATCCATACTAAAATAATAAATGCGAAAGGGTGTTTGTTTGTCCTTCTTTGACGTCGAAAGTAAGGAACGGTATAACATGTTTTTTTTTTGGGATAGGTTAAGGTTGGAGAGTGACAGTCGACAGACTACTTTTTATCCAGAAATAACATCTCATTCCCAAGGGAAAATATAAAGTTTATTATAATTTGTTAGTAGTAGTGGACGAGTGGAAAGCCGCGAGATACAGATTTTTTTTTAAATCTATTTTTTCAGTGACTTTTAGCCATGTTTGACTATCCATACTAATACTAATATTATAAATTGGAAAGTGTGTGTGTCTGTTTGTTTGTCCGTCTTTCACGGCAAAACGAAGCGACGAATTGACGTGATTTCTTATGTGGAGATAGTTGAAGGGATGGAGAGTGACATAGGCTACTATTTGTCTCTTTCTAACCCCCCATTTCCCTACAATAGGGGGTGGAACTTTGTATGGAGCATTCCGCAATTTTCAAGGTAGAAAGCTAAAAATGAGTATGCGGACTATTTGTGACTAACAAAAAAATAGTGCATCACTTTTTTTCGGAAATCTGCCCCCAAACCTAGGACTTTTCGCAGTTTTTAAGGTAGGGAGCAAGGGGAACCGTGTTACCCCGAATTTAACGAGAGTACCCCGAATTTAACGCGAGCGAACACGCGGGCAAAAGCTAGTGTTGTATGAGTTTAAACAACTAATATTGCAATTACAGAATGGCGTCAATTATGATTTAGTCGTCTAGTAAGCAAAACTTGTACGATGGGGATTGATGATAAACAAGTTACATTTTTTATCATCATATCAAGCCATTATCATTCCAGTACAGGGATACGGGTCTCCCTTCAATCGAAGGGGATAAGAGCGTAGTTTAACTCGCTGCTCCAGTGTGGATTGATGAAGGCCAGTGTTTCCAAGACACCTGCAAGCTAAGTCAAGTGGCTTTCAGGTGTGTTGAAAACGCTGGCAACACTATTATAACCTTGGTAAATATAATTAAAGTAGGATTAACATCATTCGCATTCAACTGGATTTTCTAAAGTTCCTAAAACATCTCACGTGGAATATTTTTAGGAAAGTACTTAGAATGACACTTTATCCCAAGAGCAGGTTCGAATCCTGCGCAAGGCAAACATTTGTGTTCATGAACATGTCTATTTGCCTTGGTTTGGGTGTTTTCTATGTTTAATAAAGTATTTATTAACAAAAAAAAGTATTTGTTATATTATCAGCAATCTAGTACCCATAGCACAAGCAGTTAGGGACTAGATGGCGTTGTGTGATTGGTCCAAGAATATACAGGGTGTTTGGTAGAGGATTGAACATGGGATAATGGCAGAAAGGTGAGATGGTCTGCTACATGCTGAGCGAAAAAAATTTGACCTGGGGCCCATACTTTTTTTTAAATGATTTTTTTTAAATTTTCACCAAACTTTCTTCCTTCGTGAATTTGAAGCACTATAACTTTTTTTTTATTGTATCAATCGTCCAGCTTATATTTTTATTCTTATCTTAACTGAATGTAGCTTACTTTTAAATTGATATTTGTTGGTTAGAGTTACCAGGAAAAAAATTATAAGCCCTCAAACATCAAAAAGGCGAGAAGTCCATGCCGAGCGTTCAACTTTGGACTGCAGTTTAAAAAAAACTAAAAGTGGTACAGCAGTTCTAATCATAGTAAAACAGCTCTAGTTCATGCCCTTTCGAATGGTATGTAATTTGTATAGTTAATTTTTTTCTAAGTAGTCTTTCTCGTACTTTCTACATGAAATTGACCATTTCTGACAAAAATACCTTAATGAAAATAAATAAATAAAATGTTACGAAACCTAGAGCGGGATGGCTACACAAGGCAGGTAGAAACGTTAACGTTTCTCTTAATCAATATCAGCATCCGTTCTTCCTTTTTCACTCTTCATAGGTGGGCAATGCATCCAAGACCTTGTAGTGGTGAACAGTGGTATGTGGTAAGCAATCACCACTGCCCATAGGCATCCACGACGAACTAGAGGATCACCTGATGGTAAGCAATCACCGCTGCCCATAGACATGCACAACTTTTTTTTTGACACGAGGAGGACAAACAAGCACCTTATGGTAAGCAATCACCGACTACAAAATCTTGGATGCGTTGCCCACCTATGACGGAATGAAAAAGGAAATACCGGGGAAGGAAAGTTAATAAGGGAGTAGGAAACAGGAGGTGTATCAGGCTTCCGGCTCTCTCACTCATCCTACAAAACACGGGGGACATACGAGGTACTGCCCCGGTCGAGCCTGCCCATTTACAAGCAACTACTAGTTCATAGTAGTGGCTATGCTCTACCACTCTTCACCACTACAAGGTCTTGGATGCATTGCCCACCTATGAAGAGTGAAAAAGGAAGAACGGATGCTGATAATGATGAACCGTAACCATCCCGCTCCATGTTTCGTAACATTTTTTTGATTTATTTTCATTAAAGTATTTTTGTCAGAAATGGTCAATTTCATGTAGAAAGTACGAGAAAGACTACTTAGAAAAAAATTAACTATACAAATTACATACCATTCGAAAGGGCATGAACTAGAGCTGTTTTACTATGATTAGAACTGCTGTACCACTTTTAGTTTTTTTTAAACTGCAGTCCAAAGTTGAACGCTCGGCATGGACTTCTCGCCTTTTTTATGTTTGAGGGCTTATAATTTTTTTCCTGGTAACTCTAACCAACAAATATCAATTTAAAAGTAAGCTACATTCAGTTAAGATAAGAATAAAAATATAAGCTGGACGATTGATTCAATAAAAAAAAAGTTATAGTACTTCAAATACACGAAGGAAGAAAGTTTGGTGAAAATTTAAAAAAAATCATTTTAAAAAAACTATGGGCCCTAGGTCAAATTTTTTTCGCTCAGCATGTAGCAGACCATCTCACCTTTCTGCCATTATCCCATGTTCAATCCTCTACCAAACACCCTGTATATATTAATAATAAATTTGTGTACTCACAATATCCAAGAAGTAGTCGACATGCGGTCGCTTATGAACGAAGAAGCGGACAGGGTGCTTATCAATGGTAACCTTCAGCACAAAGTCGGGTGGAGTACCAGGTTTCACCGTCGGCCGCAGCATGGCATCGTGGTGGGAGTGGATTAACGTCTCATCAAGGTCAAGTACAAGCATTTTCCTTTTTACTAAATCTGTAAAATTAATAATTTTATGACCGTAATGATCGTTGGTCATGGTTAGAATAAGAACTTTTCTATTGCTAATAAAAAGAGTAGGTATGTAGTTAACATGCATAACATTACTAGAAGACAGAGTATAGTTGGTGAGGTTTTCAAATTTTTCCTTTACTTTTTTTTTCTATTATTTTCAGCGGCTTTTAGCCATGTCAACCTTATAGGCATTTGTTTGACAAACTATTCCATGCTCATTGCAAATGACGCAAAGCTGTACATTTTCCTTGCATCACCCGAAAGAGGGTCACTTAGTACATACTTTGTTTATGTTCCCACCACCCAGTTTATGAAAACATTGTTCCTCAGTGTCACGTCGTAAATAAAAATGTATATAATTAGGAATATTCATATTTGTCTAGTGTCCAGTGCTATTAAAGTGACGACGTATTTATGCCACGGACTGTACCTAACCTGTGTTCAATTACAAGAAATACCTTTATAATTTAAGTACTGATAAATTATTTGTAAAATTGTTTCATTCAGATTTCCATCTATGATTTACTTGAGAAATTTCATTTTGTTTCCAGTTTAGTATTACAATACACAATACAATACAATGAAAACATCCCAATGGTTTATTGGGATGTTTTAATTGTATAATCTAATAGGAAACTAAGCAAAATAATTAATTATCTAACGACAAAATTAGAAAGCGTTGTACAATAAAATATTATTATATAGAATCCCAACAATATGGCATGATTATTCAAGAAATTTGGCATAGTGATACGAGCCAAACTTTCAGATAAGTGGCTCAGTAGCGTATCGGATTATTTATAACTAAAATATAGATAAAAATTGATTACTTACTCAGCCTGTGTCTAGATACCGGAGAAAGTGGGTAAATTTCATATTTGACGGATTGATATTGCGCCAACTGAAAACCAAAGTGAACGTGAGAGAAATTGTTTGAATAATATAATACGCAACACCACATAAACACTCCATTATCATATTTACCGCCCGATATTGCTTCTTAAACATATAACAAAAACAACTCCACACTTTCGATGCGATCAACATAAACGTGCGAAGGCCCATTTGCAATTGTTTCAGCATTTGAATAGCTTACGAGAGGTTCACGAATGTATAAAATGGGTTTGTGTTAAACAATAGCAGTTGAAACGAGATCATTTACAGCGTAATTCAATACAATTTCTATAAATTCAACTGCCGAAAACATCTAAACCCGCCATGACATAATCGACCCAATTCGCAGTACCATAAACAAAATAGACTTTTTCTTTCAATATGTCCTGGCTTTAGTGTTGTAACTTTGTGACATGTCATTTAAGAATAGTGATGAAATACCGTTTCTTGAGTTTGTTACGGTTTTGACGATTAACGTATTGTGGATTGTGGCGAGGTGGCAATTCGCTCCTGGAGAGATATGATGGATGGCATTCATGGGCGTACCCAGACTTTCGGAAAGGGTGGGGCAGAAGCAAATAAAAGTAAACTCTTTAAGTAGTAGAAAATTTAAAATGCTTTTAATTTACTGAAACTTTTTATTTACCTTACCTAACACTACTTCAATAATAGCTTGCGGGGATTTTGGCTGAATCACATTTTTATTTACTCATGTGGCTGAATCTAGCTGAAATTTCTTTTACAAATTTATTTTGTGCTTCCTGAACCCTCTTCTTGTGCACACTCATCATGCAGAGGCCAACAAACCGGTTTTCTGTCATCGTTGACCGTAACCAAGTTTTTACTCTGCGTAAAGTACTAAATGGTCTTTCGATAGTGCATGTTGTGAAGGGCTGTGCAAGTGAAATAAAAAGCGCTCGTTTTATGGTGGGATAGCCAGTGGCGGCTTTAGGGGTGGGCGACCAGGGCGACCGCCGGTAACCTGAGGGCGCCGGCCGGGGCGCATAGAGAGAATTGAACAAGTCCGTCAATTAGCACTCTTAGATAAAATGTTGCATGCGAAATGCATCAGTATGATAATGGCCTATGGTTTAATTGATTTACTTTACTTTCTTTACGTGTTTTGTTATTTTTCGATTTTTTTCTAATTTCCCCTGCCGTTTTCGAGATATACGCTATATTGTAAAATGACCAGTGCACTAATCGCGTCCGGGCTGCCATTTTCTAGATATACGCTATATTGTAAAATGACCAGAATCAAAGAATGGCCAATTAGGTACTCGTAAATGGTGACCATTACGAAGTGGATGTAAAGGACCAAGTGTTCTAGGTTCAAGGACAGTCCTAAATACGCTGTTTCTAGGACTGGAATTTTTCGGATCGGTTTTTTATTTCGTGTAATTCCCCCTTTTATGGTGCCATCTTATATATCTCTGTAAGATGGCACCTTTGTACCAACCCCGTGCGCGCTACCATCCTCGAGATATACGCAATTTTGAAAAATGCCAAAATTGCAAATTTTTCGAAAACCGTATCACGCTCGGGGTTGGTACAAAGAACCAAAAGTGTTCGTAAGTGCCCCCCACCTCTGTGCCCCCACCCCCGATAAGATGAGACCAAATGAAGGGGAGATTTCTAAAAAAAAATGTTCCCATCCCTACAATAGCACTGAAAATCGAGTTTGAACTTAGAATTATTTTTAATGTTTTTATAATCACCTTTTTTGTCTTGTCTTGACGTATCGGGGGGGTACCTAGGAACACCTTTGGTCCTTTCAACAAACGCCGTGCAAGCTACCGTTTTCGAGAAATTTGCCGTTTTTGGAATCCGGCTTTTTTCAAAATTGCTTATATCTCTAAAACGGTAGTCCGCACGGAGTTGGTGTAAAAGACTAATAGTGTTCGTAAGTTCCCCCCAACATGATAAGCCCAGCAGAAGAGAAGATTTCTAGAAAAAAAAAATTCTCAAACATTATTTAATCTCCTTCTTTTGTCCTCATCATGTCGAGGGGGCAACTAAAGACACTTTTGGTCCTTTACATCAACTTCATAATGGTCCCCATTTACGAATTATTTGCCATTTTTTAAATCTGGTCTTTTTACAATATGGCGTATATATCGAGAACGGTAGCCCGCACGGGGTTGGTGCAAAGGGCTGACAGTGACAGTGTTCAAAAAAAGAGGGAAATAAAAAAAACGAAAAAAATTCTAAGTTCAACATTTTTCTTATGATTTCTTGGCGTCTCATATTGCCCCTAAGCCTATACTCCAACTCTTCCTTGCCCCTAACACGACTCTAATAAGTTTTTTTTATTATAATGAACTTAAAAGGGCGCCAAATGCATGACTCGCCCTGGGCGCCTTGATGGTTAAGGCCGGCGCTGTGTTTCTCCAACAAGCGCAACTAAATCCATATCCTTTCAGTTCACTCTGTGTCACATTTTTTTGCTTCCACATGTTATCACTGTTTATTTGTCGCAAACGTGTCGTCACAAGCGTTTGCGGGCGTTGAGGTGCGGGGCCCGCGGGCTTCGTTCGAAAATCACTCGACACGACCACAGGCGACATCTAGGAATGCGCGCTCGAATCATGCATACATTATAGCATGATTTCGCGCCGGTAATTTTAATTTTGAAAGTTAATTTTGTTACTTATATCATAAACCTAAAAAAAACTACTAAGTACCTACTTATTAGCTTCTAGCCAGGGTGGGGCAAGTGCCCCACCTTGCCCCACTGTGGGTACGCCCATGATGGCATTATTAGGGGAAACTACCTAAATCCTGGTGGCATTGAAAGTGTATAAAGAATATTTTATCAATTAAATTATAATAATATGTAAAATAGAATAGTAGGAAACATTTTCACAAAAACATTTATTTTTTCATGTAATTTTAGAAACCAACTACACATACCTACACCATAGATTTAGTATATACAGTATATAATAAATCTATCACCTACATATTGTATAGACAAGACATTGCAAAAGTAGCTCAACCAACCATAAAGCAGGATTATTTTAGCCACATTTACCCCATTACCCGATTGAGGATTAATAACTTCACGGTTGATTATTTGGATAGTAGGTATTAAAACATTACATTATAGCAATTCTCTGATTATATTTATTAAAATAAACAATAGATATTTAAATTAACATTATGATAATAGGTAGGTATATCTATTGGAATGAATATCAGCCAGTTTTTAAAACGTATTTTAATGTTAACGCACATTAAGTCTCTGTCTCAAGCTATCTCTTTTTTCTTCATTGGTTTTGACAGGGACAGCTGTAATTTAATGTGTAGTTAACTTTGAAAATGCGTTTCAGAAACGGACTGTTTTTCATTTTAATACCTATAAGGTAATCACAACCTCGACCAGTCCAGTTGTGAGTTGGTAACGCACACGCCGGGCCCGTTTGGAGGCTGGGCTGCGATACCGCGGCGGTTCATCCGACAGGTATGCTCCTCAAGGCGATTTTGGACTTTTTCCGCTTTATAATGCCATCTTGGAGAGCTCACGGCTGCACTCCACAATTTCTCTGCAACGGCACTTGCACGGGGCCAAACTCTAAAAAGAAACTTCATTTTAGAACAACCTTTAAGTTTACTGAATAGCCATTTTATAATTGTGTAATCATTTCATTCTGGTCGTTTAAGCGGCAACGGTCAAAATTATTTTAAAAGTATATTTCATTGCACTATACTAAATAGGCACAAGATAACCAGTGAAATTAAATGATGGTGTTTGAAATAGTTTGTCATAACAGTTGCATGATTTGTGATCGGTTCATGTTTATTTCGATTTATACTTTAAATCAGACGATTATCTGGAGTTTTTATGTCAAGTGTAGTGAAACGTATTATACCTAATGTCAATACTTGCACTACATTTAAAAAACATGAAGCAATCACTTTAGTAACTGCTTCATTTAGTCCGCAATCAGAAAAAAAAACTATTAAGACTTATATAAACCCACCTGCTAATAACATTAGCGTCATTTACAACTTCCCCCCACATACAAGCTTCACCACCGATAATATTGTCCAATAAATCAACATCATTCAACTGATTAACGACCATCGCTCTGGGATCAGCCTTGTAAAAGTCCACCCAGTCTCCACCAGTCTTCAAATGGTCCAAATACCAGGACGATGAGAATATAAGTTTGTTACCGGCTTCTAAAACCTATCGATAGAATATGTTTTATTTGCAATACACAACAAAGTAATACATTAAACATAAATAACTTACAAACTAGGGCATTAGCAAGGCGGTCATTATATTGAAAGGAATCTTTTCAAGACAACTTTATGGTACCTATCAAATTTATGTAGTGGGCACGGCTAACAAGACACTTATAGTTTGTACAGATATTTTATACGAGTAACACATTTCTAATAAAAGTTTCGAATAACCTAGAATAGAATAGAATAGAATATATACTACTTCTAGTACGTGAAAAAGTAAGCTATAGAATAGATACTTTACCTTAACCATTTCAGGTATCTCGTCACCTTTCCAAACTTGAACAATTATATCTTTAGCCAGTGGAGCTTCGTCAAACACTTCCTGAAAACATAAACATAAGTGAAACCGTGGAAATATATTTACTAGATATTTATGAAGCTAAAAGCAAATATCATTGGCCGTGTGGTGATGGAAGATTATAATATCACCACCCCTTCTCCTCTCATGAATGTCGTAAAAGAGAATTAATTAAAGAATGGGCAGCAGTGTTCCTATAATCGAAATCTCCAACCAACTCAATAGCGCTCGCCAACCTGCCTGCCAAGCGCATTGGCAAAAACACTCACAAGGAATTTAATCAGAAAGATTTTAGATAGAGTAATAAAACGTATTGTGTGGGAAGTCGTGCCTATTAGGTATATCTAATGATGTCTAAAATCGTTATATCATTGAAAATTAATACTCATCTCATAGCCCTTTTAAGCACAAACATACCTGCCATACAATTGCTTTAGACGTTTCGTTTAGCAAAGGTATAACTTTCTGCATAAAGTAGCGATGCAATTGTTCTACGGTCAAATTATTTTGTGTCATAAAATTCCGCACTTCTTCATTCGATTGCCTGTATTATAGGAAAATATGTTATTATTATTGCATATTTAACTCACATCAGGTTAATTTATGCATGTCGCGTTTCGTGATACATTGAGCTCTTTGTATATTAGATCTCACTATAAAAATGATTGCAAGTCCGCAATGGATAATGAAACACGATAAAAAGACGCGGTGAATTTGCCCTTTCGGGACGCGGTTAAGATCTCGAAATTACAGCCTATGCTATAATTTAAATTGCATAATGAAAATCGACTATGCAATAATTATAATCATCACCATTTGAATTTGCCCATTGCTGGGAATAAGACTGGGACAATATTTAATGATCATAGCAATCTTGATTAAATTTTTTCCACATTTTTTCTAATATCGATCAAATAGAGGGACATACTCGTGCGTGTAACTTGATTTGATTAAATTCATTCTTTATTTGCTTAACAGATGGTTACAATAAGATCTTACAACTAGTTGAAGTACAGCATATGGCACCCTCTAAGGACACTACAAATTTGAATGGAGGGGTAGTAAAACATAATTAGTTAGGGTAGTAATGTTATTACAAAAATAATCTAGTAAAAATTTAATTTTTAAATTCCATCGCGGAGTTGCAATCATTTATTTTCATCGTGAGGTTTAACATACAAAGAGTTCAATGAAGCACAAAAAGCAACACCAACGTGCATAAATACAATTTTTAAAAATTATTTTTTAGGGTTTCCAATTTAAAGAATATAAAGCCTTACCAGCAGTATAATTCGACTTCATCGCCACCAATATGAATATATTTCTCAGGAAATAATGACTGTATCTCATTGAACAGAATTTGAAGAAAATCATACGTAGAATTCCGTGTTGGGTTCATAGGCCCAAGACCAGTCATAGTTTTTCCACTATAGCATTCTGTTAAAAGACTTGGATACGCTTCCCCCCATGAACGGGTGTGACCTGGCGGAAATGTAATAGCAATATTACTAGGATTCAAATAATTTAATATAATTTTTATGTTATTATTAAAGGTATTTTATTTTGAAACCCATCCAAATACTGCCTAGGATTGTTGTAGCTTAACTTGCGTCTTCATTTAGTTTTAATATGCACAATGTCACAAAGCTCCTCATACTTACAGACAGAGTCTATTCGTAAATAGGTTTAGGGAAAAATGTAAACGTACTGTAAATGTGATATGTTTACAGATTTCATCATAGGTACCTGAATAATCTATTCGTCAAATAAACATTATTTATATTATAGTGTTTTTGACAATTCTTAAAGGCCCTAAATTATATAAATTGTATTTATTACCAGGAACATCAAATTCTGGTATTACACGTATTCCTCTATCTCTTGCATATTCTATCACAGATTTTATATCCATTCTTGAATAAACCATGGTGCGATGATAAGCTCCTTTTTTACTGTTAAATGAGTAAAACATAACATTAGTATTTTTCTACATTAATAAGTACAATACGGGAAATACAAAGAATGGATTGTAAAAAATATTTTTCTGGAAAAACTGCATTTTTGGCCTAAATCTTGGCTACTTCTTTGGAGAAAGAGTTCGAATGATCTTATGAATGGTTAAAAATACTTTTGTCTTTCGAATTATTTATCAGATGAGGTATTTTTAAAAGAATAATGGTTAAAAAAGAGATCTAAAATAACTTTATCGAGCAAAAGATCTTGAGAGAGCATCGAGTAGGTATACGTAGTCCTTTTCAATAGAGTTTGGTTTGTCCAAATGTGTAGGTATTGTCCAAATGTGTTGGTATTTTGTGCATGTAATCGCTCACTATTTTAAAATTTAAACTTCTATTTTGGTTGCGCGCGCGCGCAGTAATTGACAACTAAGATTTGAGGACAAATTATTTTTGATGAAAATGACAAACATAACGTCTCTATTGAATACATATACTCGCTGCGAGAGAGAGAATCTAACCTATTCTTTTTTTTTGATGGTGATGATCATTTGACATTTTAGTTGTCAAATGACGGTAACAAAGATACATAAATACAATTTACTATTTTATATTATACCTATTTTTATCATTTTATGTTTTTTTATCGACACTGTCTTACTCTTATAAGATAACAAGTGTCATAGTTCAAATCTCAACACGGACCCAACAAATATTATTGTGTTCCTAATCTTTTTACGTAAACATGTGCTGTTTACATAATGAAATTGCAAAACAATGTTATCTAAAATGACTGTTAACGCCTTTAATCTGGAAACAGTTTTGTGCTGCTTTATGGCGTTGCACCTCATCAGGTCTGTCTCAATAAAGATAATATAAACTATAGTTTACATTACCTTAAAAAGGGTAATAAAGGTAATGTATATAGTCTACATATCCTTTAATGAGAGAACTTCGAGCATTATAATTCTAGAAGTGGGACTGGGCGGGCCATGTTTACCGTATGAAACCAGAAAGAAGGGCTCTAGTGATCACATCATGGTTCCTAACTGATGGAAAAAGATCTAGGTAAAGGATGCGATGGTCTTACGACTTTACTGCCGTTTGTGAAGACTGGGAGGAACTGACGAGCGACAGGGATGGTTGGAAGCGTAAAGGGGAGACTTTTGCTCAGCAATGGGACCTAGCTAAATAAAAAAAACTATAATGCTAAGGAATCAGGTAGCATCTACGACGCTTTTATACCTTACCTGAGCTCAGGAAACTTTTGACTTTCATATGGAAAGCTTTGATCATCCACTATATGCCAATGGAACACATTCATTTTATTCATGGACATGGCATTTAATGTTTTTAAAATGTTTAAAACAGATATGTAATGCCGTGATGTGTCGAGTAAAAGTCCTCGATGCTTGTACCGAGGAAAATCTTCAATATCAGTTTTGTTTATGCGTACTTCCTATAACAAAAATGAATGTGCAATTTCTAACTTAGTATTCGTATAGTTTTTCATCTATTAAACTAATTTTGACTCTAATTTCTAAGTTCATCTTCTTGTCTTGTATTTTATTGTTATCAACTGCGTTGCGTGTGATGTGAGTTGGTTTCACTGTTTTCAGGGTTCTCGCCCCAGGCCAGGATTGACTGTCATGTACAGTCAACAAAGGAGTTGACTGACCCCCCTCTGTTTATATGATTAAAGATTTCTAATTATTGCGTGAAGGGATTTACTTGAAATTTTATTTATCAATAGTATTCATATTGTACTATGTAATTACAAATTTTCAAGTAAATCCCTTCACGCAATATTTAGAAATCTTTAATCGTATATACAGAGGGGGGTCAGTCAACTCCTTTGTTGACTGTACCAACATGGCGTCAAAATATCTTCTTCATCATGACATCACAAAACAAAAAATAGCCAACCGAACAAAAATTATGATGGAATAACGATTGATATTATACAATAACAATATGAAACTACTATTTATTAAACTTGAGATGCGATGCGATACTTACAACGTAATCATCAGATAAATAAAACAAGGCAGTCCAAGTTTCGAAACCTCTTAAAATACCCCATATAGAATTGGACGTGAGAACTGATGTTTGATCAACCCATAGACTATCTGAAAATTTAAGAAAAACATGCTTGGAATATATTCAAAGCTATAAAAATCTCTCGTCAGAGCTGTTATCTTTTATTGAATAATTCCTGCCTGAGGCGTTTCTGTTGCAGTGGGTAAATTTTTCGTTGTCATTTAATGCCAGTTTTCATTATCAATCCCTAAACATACTCTAAGTTTACCCCTTTATAGGGGGGACTCATAACAGTTTTTGAGAGATCTTGATTTTACTTTCATTTATAGTAACTGAGCAAGCATGAAAATGTTAGAAATTTTATTTCTTGTCTCTTAAAATATTAATTACTTAGTGAAACCATAGCCTTGCAACAGACGAGCCTCAAGAAACACTCGAATGAATCGTTTAATTTATTATTACTAAAATTAAAACAAATATTTTCTTGTAGTAGAAATTGGAACATAAATAGGTCGAGTAGTAATTGAGTTATCATCGCGTACTCATAAAATGCAACAAGTGTAAATATGTATGCTATTAAAATTATTTATAGATAAGGGAAAAACTTTAATGCATTAATTTAATGAAGGACAATGTTACATCGTTCAAACTGCGATAAAAACTGTACATAATGTTGCACCCGTGGATATAGTTCTTTATCGCCTGAAACACAGTAGTCTCTTAGTTCAGGCATATAGAATAATTCGAAATAAATACCCGCTTGCCTGTTTGGCTGCCAAAAAAATTTTAGGAAGGTACATAGAATACTAGCATTTCTGGTGCAACTTCGTTTGTGTGTATTTATGTGTACAGCAACGCCACCTACTTTCTAAAGCCTTGAATTTGTTGATAGACCCGTATTCCTGCAGTGGGATGATTAAGGGTATAATGATGTATTAATACGTACAACTTTCGTCCATTCCAAAGTATGGGTAATCTTCACAAGGAGATTTCAGTGTGATTTGTAATTCCTTCAAAACTCCCTTATAATTGATGTCAAATGTATTATCTGTTTTTCTCCTTGATGCATATTTTCTTGATCTTCTCACAATATTTTGCAGAGACCTTACCAAAAATGCATACCTTTCCATTGCTTTTACCAATAATGGACAAGTGTAATTTGTGGGCTATAAAAATATTTATAATATTATTTCGCATGCTGGGCATAAAAGTGGAACTAGGTCACACAGATGTGACCAATCTGCAGACTACCAGTTATCAAAACGCACAAAGGATACTTTTAGTCTCTTTCTAACGCCCCACTTCCATAAAATGGGGGTGGAAGTTTGTATGGAGCATTCCCCAATTTTCAAGGCTAAAAATTGGTATGCGGACTATTTGTGACTAACAAAAAAATCGTGTACTATATTTTTTGTAATCTGCCCCCAACCCCTTAAAAGAGGGGGTGAAATTTTACGTTTATTCCCAGTGGCCCCCGCCACCGATGGCAGATGGGAATAAAATTCCCAGTTGAAATGGGAAGTCCTTGCCCCACTTGGGAAATTTATTCCCATTTGCCACCGGTGGCAGATCTCGCGGGGGCAACTGGGAATAAACAAAATTTTATATGGGATTTTTCGCAGTTTTCGAGGAAGGGAGTTAAAAATACACAGACTCTTTGTTACCAACGAAAAATACCTGCCTTTTTTTTTTTTTTTTTGGAAATCTTCCCCCAGCCCCTAAAATACGGGATGGAAATTTGTGTGAGACTCTCCGCAAAATTAGTACAGGTTCTATGATACAAACTATTAATAAAATAAAACAATATTAAAACCAACATTAAATCTAACCATAAATCAATCAGATTTTGAGAAAAAATTAACATTCGAAACATAAATTAACGCGAGCGAAGTCGCGGTCAAAAGCTAGTACTTTTTATTTTAATTAGCGTGCAAATCGATTTCATTTAGTTCATAAAATAATAACGCAATTTCACACCAATTTAGCGCTAGTGTAGCATGTCAAGAATATGAAATCTCAAATTGACATTAGAGATCGATCGGGATTGCTTTCAAAAGCCTTTCTCTACTCTCATGAGTCTCATGACCATCAGTATAGCTTGTATAATTTTCTCAAATGTTTACTACTGTGAATTTGTACATAAATTTTTGCTCTTACTTACATACTACTTTTCAATCTTCACGACGACGGAGGGAGGGTACCTAGCCTACCTACCTATTCCAAATCGTGAAGTTTGAAACATAGTACTGGATCCCATCAAAAACATTTAACTAGGTATAACTTTTTTTTCATTCAGTAGGTATAAAAAGATTCATATCTAAATAAAATACCTTTTTTAGTAAATCATTGTTGAAGTACCTACCTACCTATTCATTGTGTGTGTGTGATGCATTTGCAAACTTCTAAAGTTTTGACGGCTCTGAAGAGAGTTTAGTTATTAAACCTATAATAATTTGGTCTTACAGTTATATAAATTAATAGGAATTATATAGAAGCAATGCCGCTAAAGTAGGTATTAATGAAGAGATAGGAAGAGACACATGAATAAAATTAACAAACTTGAGAAAAAATCAATAGTTTCTACAATGACACATTTTATCCTTACCCACATCCTAAAATCTCCTGTGCGGTGAACGAAATACATATTTTGCTTTTGTTCATATTGAGGTTTTGGCCATACAGCTCCTTTTGTCGGTGGATATGCTGGCCCAATATTCACGACACTGCTCACAAAAAACGCGCAAAATGCGCTAAATATTATTAAGTGACGTATCATTTGTGCAGATAACTAAATTAACTTGTAACTACTTTTTTACTTTTATAAAGTAAAGTTACTAGCTACCGGTAGATATTAAAAAAATATACAAAACCATGTATCTTCCAAGAACCTTAATAACAGCACGAGATAAATCTCATTTTTTAAGTACCAAGTAGGTATATTATTATTTAAATTTGAAGTTTGAACAAATAATTTCACCAAGTCAAATAAACAAGGCAACTGGCTATCAGAGCGGAGTGACTGAAGTAAATTGGTAATAACAACAACTACGAAGTTTATCTTGCTAAACACACAATATGTAATTATTTATTGTGCCCATTGTGCCTTGTTGTGCCTTTGTGTGCCACAGTTGAAGCATAGACTAGGAAAGAACCAAAGAAGGAAACTAACCAATGATCTCAAATAAATGATATTCATTTCACGGTAATACAAATATCACATAGATGGCGTAGGTATATAAATTAAATGTAATTTCATGTAGGCATGTAGGTAATACATTTCTCTTGAATTTACTATTAATAACAGGAAACCGTAATATTTTCCTTTTTATCGTTTTATTTCAAATACAACATTATTACAAACCATAGAGATTTAAAAAAAATCATCTGGTGAAGTGGTGAATGGTGTGGTGGTTTGTGTCAAAGAGTGACGAGACGACTTGACTTTAAATAAATCGATTTAAATTTTTATATCGATTTGCATTATTTGCTAAATGACTACCAAGAAGGTTATTAATAAATCCAATAAAAGCGCTTATTACACTACACGATTTCTCGAGCCCTGTCGGCAGGGTGTCCTGCCTACCAGTTAGGGTGCCGCTTATTACACTACGCTGGAAGTCGCGCTCTGTTTGATTTTCTTTCAGTTTGAACGTGAACGTGAATGACTGTGCAGTCTGTGCACGTCTGTCGCTATGGCGCCGGCTTTATCAAATCATCAAAAAGTTGCTTTAGCGGTGACTTTGGCACTTACTACATCCATGAAAGCACTTAAATATGCGGATACTCAATGTTCTGGAACCAGCGGATTTCAAAAACTATTTAAGAAGGAACTAGCTTTTGCCCGCGGCTTCGCTCGCGTTAATTTTATGACAAAGGTCTAAACATTAAATAAGTCTGTCTCGTTGAGTTAAACAGTTGAGACTTGACGGACTTGACTTGAGATGTTTCTCTCTCGTCTCAACAGAAGAAAACTGATACAGGTGTAATCAAATGAATCGATTGAAAAAAATATGAGTGTTATCAAATTATGTACATTTATATATAAAACAAATAACTATTAATTATGTATTTTATTAAGCATCACAAATTATATTTAAACAGTTCACATCTATTATTATCTCCATCACCTTACAACCATAGTGTAACGACGCCTCCACTTACATCCATAGACTTAGACTAGAGAGATGACGTTTAGAGACGCTATACACTATCATGTTACATCTTTTCTTTTTACAAACTAAGAATATTACAATGCTAATATATGCATTTAATACATACATGGTACAATGATAATATCATTGTACCATTTAATTAAGTTATACATAAATTCCAAATTACTTAAACTAGTTCTAATAATTATGTTTATAATCCTTCAAATATGTTGGAGGTTTTATAATTCTTCCTCTACTTGATATTCTATAACTATTATTATTTTCCTCTCCAACATTATTTGAAGCACTTTCACAAATTTCTTTTTCTTGAATGTTTTCTTCATTTATTATATTATTCCCATTATTAAATTCAGATGGTTCTTCCTCATAATGATCTTTTACTGAAAAACTATAATTTTTTGAACTATTTTTTAAATGAACTCTGTTTCTATTTACTACATTACCCATTTCTGTTAATAAAGTATATGATCTCTGTATATCTGATTGATTTAACACTTTTGCATGCTTATCATACTCTCCTGTTTTGTAATTTTTCATTAGTACATTGTCTCCCACATTAAACTTTTCAAGTGGATGGGCCTGCTTATCATGATATAATTTTTGATTATCTTGTCTTATGGTTAATTCTGTATAAACTTCTTTGTCACTTTGTTTTTCTTTATCTTTTAAATTTGGTAATATGCCTCTAATTTTGTAGCCCAATAATATTTCATTTGGAGAATCTAGACTGTGTGAAATAGGGGTATTTCTAAATTCTAAAATAGCTAAATAGGGATCTCTTTTGTCTTCAATACATTTCTTCATTATTTTAATTTATTTTAATCTGTGGACGCTCGTACCTCGAAGCTACTTGCTTGCTAGTGCTGCTAGCTGTATAGCTATTGACGTTTCATTAATTTTTGGGGGCGGGTATCGTCGTTTTTCGTTGTATTTCACGGGAAAATGATAATTTTTGCTCTTTTGGGATAGCATGCAGACGTATTAAAGTCTCACGAGACTTTGTGTATATTATAAGAACGTGGCAGGTGAGTTATGTTTTATATTTTATCGAGTTTTAGTTGCCATAATCTCAAACAAGATAGATTGGTCATATCCTGCCTTATCGATTTGGGACCTTTTCATTAATAAAATTCTACTGGGAACCTCCTAATTCTGATGGATTGGATAACAATTCTATAAACTAGAGATTGAAGTCGAGTGTCATATTAGACTTGTAGTCTCGTATATTTATCAAAGGAAGCTTTTTTTTTAAAATCACCGATTTTCGGATGTGGATGAGGACCCTTATGTATGAAAGTGCTAATAGGTATTCTGTGTTTCAGGCCTACGTCATCATGATCGGGGGCCTGTTCGTGTACAACCACAAGGGCGAAGTTCTAATATCCCGAGTGTATCGTGATGACATCGGGCGCAATGCTGTGGACGCCTTCCGTGTTAATGTCATCCACGCGAGGCAGCAAGTGCGCTCACCTGTCACTAATATAGCAAGGACTTCATTTTTCCATATAAAGGTAAGTTCTAAAAGGTCCCTAAGGAGACTCTGACCAAAGTTCCACTGGATACAAAAGCACAAGTGGGCTAATATCCGGCTCTTACGCGCACGCAAAAACTTCCTATTTCATATTAATCAGCTGCCTATTTGCAGAGAAAGCACGCTAGACTACTAAGTACAATATGGTAAAATACCTTAGATGGGAATGAGACGTGACTTGTTCAAAACTGCCACTTTTCCCTCCACGTCATTGCCACATATATACATATTCAGAATATTTGTGTGGAACGATATTTAACTTCTTGTCCGTGTAACATGTTGCATATGCAGTTGTATTTGTCATCAACAGAGAGCGAACATCTGGTTAGCAGCGGTGACAAAGCAGAATGTGAACGCCGCAATGGTATTTGAGTTTCTGCTAAAGATCATTGATGTTATGCAGTCATACTTCGGAAAGATCTCCGAAGAGAACATCAAGAATAACTTTGTTCTTATTTATGAATTGCTTGATGGTGAGTTCTTTGTTTTAATATCTTTCTTTTATTTTTATTTACCCTTATCCCTTATGTGTAGTCGGTACAGAATAGTTTGCCACTTATTTGCCATTTATTTGCCACTTCGCCTACAAAATAAATTCTTTTATTCTTTACTCTTATAAGATGGCAGTATATGAATAAGCTTCAAGTTGTCTTTCTGTCAAAATCATACAAAACCTGACAGAATAAATAAATAAATAAAATAACAAAATAAATATATATATAATAAAAAAAACATGTCAGAATACTGTCAGTTTATTTGATATTAAATTAATTTTTCTTCTCAACATTATTATATTGTTTTTATTCTTTTTATCAATAAAAAATGTTTTTTTAATAATTTCAGAGATTCTAGACTTTGGTTACCCTCAGAACTCGGACACTGGTGTTTTGAAGACATTCATCACCCAACAGGGCATCAAATCCGCTTCTAAAGAGGAACAAGCCCAGATAACTTCTCAGGTAAATAAGTTTAAGGTATAAACACTAAATTGTGTTTGTGATACTGGGTAATACATAATAATTACCAATATATTCCATAAAAGCAAGCCCCATTATGTTGCGTTACATTTTATAGTTTCGTCAACATGTGACAGACACTAGCTTGAATGATAAATTCATTTAAAAACTCAAAATTTTTTGTCATGACCATTTCTACCGGCATTTATCATAATATTGTTTGTTGTGGTATTTGTAAATGTCATTTAATTTGCTCATGTAAATGTCATTTTTAGTCTTATCAGCAAAAATAAAATTCTTTAAACCAAATGGTTACTAATTGATGTTGCTTGTTTGTTACTGCAGTAAAATAAATATTTTAAATTTTCTTTCTAGGTGACAGGTCAGATAGGATGGCGCCGAGAAGGCATCAAGTACAGACGGAATGAGTTGTTCCTTGACGTGTTGGAGTATGTCAACTTGCTCATGTCACCACAAGGTATTTATTTTATTAAGGTACACCAACAGTATTCACATGCATCATTTAGGAGAGACCTTTCTAGTAAAGTACTATACATTCTACAGACATACTCTTGATGAAAGAAATAGAAATCAGAAGACCAAAACTAGTCAGACGTCTTATAAAACACGATGAGTTTATCAGAACGGAAAGGTAGAGGTAAAAGAGCAATGGGAAGGCCCAGTTTTGTAATTACATATACAATATGAATAATATTGATAAATAAAAATTCGAATAAATCCCTTCACGCAATATTTAAAAACTTGAATATATTCCTCACCTCTTTCATTGCCTGCAGGCTGACATTGTCGAGTGTCCAAATTGTCTTTCCTAACAGTCTAGTTCATATAACGTTAATAGAGGTAGGGCACAGCGGATAATCCGCTCAAATCAGAGCAGCTCGTCTGGGAAAGGACCTCCACCTTACAGAAGATCGTAGCCAAATAGCATTGGTCTCGGACATGTTGTGTTCCTACAGTGAGTGAGGTCTCCAGAGCTACACTTGGGGGGTTGGGAGGGCTGGCAACGCGTGAGTGATACCCCCGGTATTGCAAGCGTCTAAAGGCTATGGTGATGCTTACAATCGGGCGGGCCGTATGTTTGTTTGCCAACTTTCCTTATACTAATCTCAAAATGTCTATCATCACAAATGTTATCTTTGTTTGTCTAGTCTTATATTGTCCAGTCTCAAACTCCAGGTTGGAAAGACAACGAAAAGACTGTGTATTAATTACATTGTTTCTCCATTATCATAGGTCAAGTGCTGTCGGCCCACGTCGCCGGTAAGGTGGTTATGAAGTCGTACTTGTCGGGCATGCCCGAGTGCAAGTTCGGCATCAACGACAAGATTGTCATGGAGGCCAAGGGGAAAGGAAATGGTGCGATATAACTCCATATTTATTCATATTTCTTTCTTTTTGGAGAGCAGTTGGCTTTTTAGGAAGTTGGCATTCAGAGAAGCTATTTGCGAGCAGTTGGCATTATGAGCTGAAAGGTGCGTGCGTAATTAAAAAACTGGTTTTCTTTCACCAGTGGTAATTTTGCTTTTGTTTCCAAAATGATAATAGATTAATTCATAAATAGTATAGTTTAACTAGAGAGAATGCATTGTTATGATATCCAGGCGGCATCTCGGGCAACACGGACAGCGACCCGGCGCGCTCGGGCAAGCCCGTGGTGGTGATCGACGACTGCCAGTTCCACCAGTGCGTGAAGCTCAGCAAGTTCGAGACCGAGCACTCCATCTCCTTCATCCCGCCCGACGGCGAGTTCGAGCTCATGAGGTACCCGGTATACAGTGTTTGATAGCACTCAAAATATTTCTTTTTGCTGTTTATCGCATGAAGAAAAGCATTTAATATACAAGAGTAGAACATCCATGTGGCTGTTTCCATTTTTTTTAATAATAAAATAATTTGTCATTTACGTAGAAAAATGATTAAATAAATACAATAAGCGTATGTGATCGACATATATTTTTTTGATGATTACAGTTTTATCTTTATCAATTAGCTTCTTTAACCCTTATGCATATATTTTCCAGTTTTTATTTTTGGAAAATCAACTCTGGTATTCTGGTTACAGAGTTATTGTTTTTATTGTTTTTTATTATTTTTTATACAACACAAGTGGCAAACAAGCATACGGTCGACCTGATGGTAAGTCGTCACCGTAGCCTTTAGACGTTTGCAATACCGGGGGTAACCCTCACAACCCTTAGTGGAGCTCTGGGGACCTTACTCACCGTAGGAACACAACATGGCCGAGACCAATGCTATTTGGCTACAATATGATGTAAGGTGGAGGTCCTTCCCCAGACGGCCTGCTCCAATTTGAGCGGATTATCCGCTGTGCCCTACCTCTCTAAATCACATTTTTGTTTTTATTTATTTTTTCTTCTAAAATCCTCAAACTTTTGACCGGCACTGAAAGATTCCTCTTAATAAGGTCTATCATTGATTAAAAAAATCTTGTGCTATTGTCCTTAGTGTAACGAAGTTTTGAAAGAAAGATTATAATTTTCAGATACCGAACAACAAAAGACATCTCGCTCCCGTTCCGCGTGATCCCGCTGGTGCGTGAAGTAGGTCGCACCAAGATGGAGGTGAAAGTAGTGCTCAAGAGCAACTTCAAGCCATCGCTCCTCGGACAGAAGATCGAAGTGAAGATCCCAACACCGTTGAACACCAGCGGAGTACAACTGATATGTCTGAAGGGGAAGGCCAAGTACAAGGCATCGGAAAATGCTATTGTTTGGAAGTGAGTATTATAATATTTTGCTTTTCTTATTTGTGAGAAAGCAAGTGAGCGAAAGAAAAATCTACCATCAGTGTTATGTCTCTGTCACATAATTTTTCTAGATGTGTGTTAGCCCGTTTGCCCACGACGCAATTCATAAGCGACTCGAGTAGCATGCATGCGCGTATCATTCTAGTTGCTCGAGAGTAGTTTTCATACAAATCCGCACACGACGCAACGCGTCTACTACCCATCGGAAACCATAGCTCGCGTTCGAGTTGTATACAAATCATATCAAAATGTTTACACAGTTTAATTTAAAATATTGGTTTGATATAGAGATTTAAAACAATGTAGACATTGGTTTCATACCAAATCTTATCTACACTGTTTTAAATCTTGGCTTTGATAATTTATTTTATGAACTTGGATTGTTCTCTTGTAGGATTAAGCGCATGGCCGGCATGAAGGAGACGCAGCTGTCGGCGGAGATCGAGCTGCTGGAGACGGACACGAAGAAGAAGTGGACCAGGCCGCCCATCTCCATGGGCTTCGAGGTGCCCTTCGCGCCATCCGGCTTCAAGGTACATTATTCATTGTATTTTTGAAAGACGTGCGATCTAACATTCATAGGCACTTGTTGCGATTCAGCAGCCTGACACGATAAGAGTAGGTTACGCGGTTCAGTGTGTAAAAACAACGGTTGTATATCATACTATTAGAATCAGAAGTAGAATTTTATTTAAAAAAAAACAATTTTTAAACAAACCTAAAATTAACAATTTAATAATCGAATTTATTACAAAAACGCCAATCTTACATCTACAATTTACTAAACACTGGTTTTATCAAATTAATGAAAATACGACTATTTAATTAACGGAAATATAACAATCAAGTACAAATGACCTTAACAAATAATAAATGCAAACGATACCGACAACGCGCCGAGAGCGATGTGCACCGTTCGGAAGACAGCAGGCAAATGTCCGGCAAACGGTTCACCTCGCTCTTATATAGGCTCGTGGCGGGGGTAGTACCGTTGCTACCCGCGATTAACCTAACAATACTAATATTACAAATGAGAGAGTGAGTTTGTTTGTTTTTTATTCCTTCACGGCTTGACTAAGCAACCTATCATTATGAAAATATTGTTAGGGGTACACAGCCACACATAGGCTAAGTTTTACGTGCGCGAAGCCGCGGGTAACAGCTAGTTAAACAATAAAAGTGAGCTGGCTCTAAGTAAATCGCTAGTGAGTACAGGCGCTAAGGTTTGGTTTCCACTCTATATCATGGATTTCTGTCAATTGAAAGTCTTCGCCAAATCCATTCGGAGCAATGTTAAAGTTCGTGTTACGAGTTGCGAAATGACGAGTCGCTAAAATGACGAGTTGCGAAAATATTGTGATTCGAAAATGTTGGGATGCGAAAATGACGATGTATTTACTGGCTAGGATGGTGAAAATTAAAATTATGTTTAACAGATGCAATAAATAATATAGTTGAATGAGTACATAGTTCTTTCTCTGTCTTTTCAGGTGCGATACCTAAAGGTGTTTGAGCCCAAACTGAACTATTCGGACCACGATGTGATCAAATGGGTGCGATACATCGGCCGCTCTGGATTGTACGAGACACGATGCTAAGGCGCAAACGATCTATGGTTTATACGTAAGTATAAATAATAAATCACACAGATTGAGCTAGCCCCAAAGTAAGTTCGAAACTTGTGTTTTGGGATGCTAACTAAACGATGCTATATTTTATAACAAATGCATATAGATAAACATCCAAGACCCTGGCCAATCAGAAAAAGTTCGTTTTTCATCATGACCCGACCGTGATTCGAACCCGGGACTTTCTGGGTGGCGTTCCGGCGTGGTAACCATTACGCCACGGAGGTCGTCTAAAATGTTTTTAATTACCTATTCCCTATTTAACAACCAGATAGCTTAATAGGGAATAGGTAGGTAAAAGAAACTAAGAGAAAGGCAATGTAGGCGCGATCTCTCTGGTCATAACGAATCTGTACACCTGTGTCTCATTTGAAAACTGACAGTATAACATTGCGAATCCGTGCTTATTTAAAAAAAAAAACATTGCGAATCACAGAATTCGGTTCTTTTGAGGGCGTGGTTCTTTGACGTTTACCTGACGTTTAATTTACAGATATGCTTCGCAAACAATTTAATACAATTTTATAGAGTAGATTAAATTATACAAATATTTTTATTACTGTACTAGCTGCCCGGCCCGGCTTCGCCCGGGTACTGTTTCGTTTTTTTTTCAATCTTTCTGAGAGATTTTCTTAATATTTTTTTCCGTAAGAACCTTGTACAGAGTATTAGAAAACTACAAAAAAAAATCAGCCAAATCGGTCAAGCCGTTTTCATGTTATGTCGTGACAACGGAAAACGGGTTTCATTTTTATATATATAGATGAACTCTTTGACAAGAGAACGTGTTTGTAAAACCCCATTCTCTGAATAAAACTTTTGAACTTTGAATTTATAGCGAACCGCATTTCTTCTGGGGAGTAAAACTCACTTCCAGGTTCTGTGACTTTATTATTTTGCTGCTTTTCCCCAGGTGCTGCCAGCCGAATAGGACAACGTGGACAGACTAGGTAATGGCGTGTTACATAAAATAATTGTTGTATATAATTTCTCAAATTATTGTATGGTATATGAGATTTCTCAGTTATTTTTTTAATTTTAATTTCGCAATAATATTAAATGATTATATTTTTATTGTAACCTTTTGTTTAAGCCACATCGAATCTCAATAAATTTATTTGATGGCGGTATTATAAAAATTATTTGCCTGAATGGTAGTATTTTTCATATGTTAATGGTATGGCTCACAAAATACTGTCTTTAAGACAAGTATTGAAATTACAGATGTACAAGGTTATTTATGAACGTGAGTGACAGTTGTGCGATGGCGTTACTGTGGCACATTTTCATACATTTTGTCAAAGGCGAACTGTCGAAAAGTGACATACAATATGAACGGGAGTTGAAGTTCCAATTTCGGCCACGTTCATAAATAGACTTGTAGCACTGTACATTTTAAGTCTTTAAAAAAACCAATGAAACAGCATATATTTCTGTATTCTTTAAGTCATTCACACTAATAAATTGAATGACTATGCGCATTATTATAGCGTATTGCTGCAAAAAAAATATCGCGCGGTTTTTTTACCGCATTTCTGTAATACTTGAATCCGCCGTTAATACAATTCTTTGCGTATTTTAAAACGGGGAATATAAAAAGACGTGCGTTTATATTCCGCAGTGCGGTTCGCATATTTCAAGCAAATGTAATACAGCATTATATATATAATGTCGAAAAAAATCATTGGAGACAAGTTGAGATTATCAAAATTCTAAATAAAAATTATGTGATTTTGAAGTGAATATTACATTTGAAAGTATTTTTTTTTTACATTTAATTTAATAATTTTAGAATTTTGAAAGGCCTCTACTCTCTACAAATGTTATACTATATAAGAAATAGTGTTAATTCGTCGTTCTGAATATTAAAAAGATTAAATTTGGTGCAAACTTAATTTTTTAGAATTTAAAATGGTTGGAATTCTGCAATAATTTTCAATATAATGACAGAATACATTTTTCTAACGGAATGTACTGTTTATCACTTTAAACAGAAAATCTATAAATTCCGCGTTTTTGAACTTTAAAGCATAGAGGCTGTCATACACGGACTGCTTGAAGCAGTCAGGATGAACTTCAAGATGCGGCTGCATAGTGAACTGTCTACTTCATACACGGACCTCTCGAGCAGTTGAACTGCTTCAGGCGGTCGTGCGGTCAAAGCTTCAAGCTGTTGATAACTGCAAGAGCGGTCCGTGTGATTAATCGCTAACTGCTCGAACAGTCTCTCTATGTCTCTTAAATACAATTATTTTTCATATATTATGTTGCATTATAATATTTAACACTAAATGTATATGTATATAAGTTAACAGATGGCTCCTAACGTTAACCATTCCTTAAGAATAGACCCTTTATATATTTAGGTATGTATCATATATCAATATATGTTAATATCTTAGTTTTAATGCGCGGAACACACTGAGGGTAGATGCGGAATCGGCGTTCATTTAAAACAATTATTTTGTAGTTCAATGTTCATATAAAACAAACTGAAACTGTTTGCCTCGCGCGCGATTCGCTAATGTCCTTAGTGTGTTATGCGCTTAAATGTAGGAGATGCTAGTGAGTATACGCTAAGAATAAATAGCTAAATACGAACAAACACGTTATTAAAAGTTATAAAATATTTGTGTTGGGGTTACACCCATTTGGTTCTGTTTCGTTTTTTTTATTTTTATCCTTGTTTCTCAATGCAAACACGAAAGGAAAAGAATATAGAATCTGTAGGAAAGTCAAGGAGGGGCGAGCACCAACAATACTGTTACTATTCCTCTAATGGTGCAATAAAGATATTGAGTATTGAGTAATCTGACAAATGGATGGGCAGACAAGTGACTCTTTGACGTCCCAGGAGAAAAATCAACAAGCGTTTGAAACACGAAGATAATATTATTAAACTTATATGACTTGTATGGCACGGGTTTCAATGTAAACGTACTCTTAGCGTATGCTCGCTAAAGAATATAGTTTGAATTCACAGTCACGATGGTACGGCTACATTTGAGAATAAAATGTATATTAAGTGCATGCTGTTATAGGAAAGCTTATATTGTATCGTGTTACAAAAATAATGTACAATAAATTGTAAAAAAATAAGTTTGCCTTTTATTTAAAACCTTTATACATCTTTTATTAACTGACTGGTTAGTCAAAGTTAGAAATATTTTATTCTGTTGGGCCTCGCGGGCACTTAGACACGTCATTTACAATATATAAGTATTATCATTCTGTATTAAATATAATGGTTCATAACTGGTCTGGTAAAAGTAAGAAAAGTTATAGAGAAGGTGTATGGCATCGGCATCATAGAACGAAACGCATTGCTACACGCAGATATACTGCGAGAGGTAACTCGTAAATATTCATAACAGTTAGTGTGAGAGGGCGATATTCCAGAGCTAGACCATTTTATAAATGTTTTACAACTCCAAAAATTATAGAATTATTTTTTTCTTTCACACAATGAAGTTGTACATACATTTGGTCTTACAGGGAACAGTGTTTCATTATCCGTAATGTACTCTATCAAAAATCAAATCATTTATTTAGAGAATAGGCCTTCACAATCACATTCTAGTCGTATACATTTGTAACATTTAACAATTCTAATTTCTAAATAAATACATTACCTACATGTCAAATCATACTAATATTATAAATGAGAAAGTGAGTTTGTTTGTTATTCCTTAAAGGCTTGACTAAGCAGCCGATCATTATGAAAAATTGTATGCATATTGTCAGACAATTTTTCATAATTTGCCTATGTGGGCTCTGTACGCCTGACTCAGGGGTACAGAGCCCACATAGGCAAATTTTTACTCGGGCGAAGCGGCCGGTAACATCTGGTAACTACCACTTGACGACCTCCGTGGCGTAATGGTTACCACGCTAGACCGCCACCCAGGAGGTCCCGGGTTCGATCCCCGGTCGGGTCATGATGAAAAACGAACTTTTTCTGATTGACCTCGGGTCTTGGATGTTTATCTATTTAAGTATTTGTTATAAAATATAATATCGTTGAGTTAGTATCCCATAACACAAGTTTCGAACTTACTTTGGGGCTAGCTCAATCTGTATGAATTGTCCCTATATATTTAAAAATTTAATTTTAATTTACTATGTCAGAAATAACGCAAAAAAAACTTATGAGTTTTGCTATGTCTCACTGATTCTACGGTCCTTAGGCGATTTACACACTGCACCGCGCACCGCCGCGGAGGTGGCGTTAAAGCGATAAAGCGCCGCTCGACCGCGGTGTACGTGTATTGGCATCAATGGAATTTAATAGAGGCCAATACGGACATGAGGTTCGCTTCACCGCGCACCGCCGCGGAGGACGGTGCCGTGTGTTAAGCGCCTTAGACATTTGGGAAAACCACTTTTAGTTTTACGAGCGATAAGGTCTAGACCTAAATTAACTAATTATAATACTTGTGTTCCTAACTCCAAGTTATCCTTGGTCAAGTATAGGCACAACAATTACGAGGCAAGTAAGTAATTATTTTAATTACTTTACAGAATGAATTTCTCTTTCAATATGCGTGACTAAAATTACAAATAACGAGCAATAGCATGAAGGACAGTGAAGGTTTTTCCTATGGAACAGTGTGTGTAGTGTATCACATTTAGTTTTGGTGCAATATAATAATTAGTAGATTTTACAACAAGTGCACAAAACGAATCATTTCTATCCGAGACTTTTAGCAGCCCGAGCCGAAGGCGAGGGCTGATAGTAATGTCGAGGATAGAAATGGTTTTGTGGACGAGTTATAAACTCTGCTTTTCACTTCGATTGCGAGGAAATAAATAAATAAACGCACGAAAAACAAGACCCGTTTCCCCTTTCCCGCCGTTTTTTTTTTTAAATCTTACGACATTGAAATTAGGCTTGGGCTGCAGACCTATACAGCCTACTATTAAATTAATTTTGTAATAAAATAATTTTCTTAAATTAATTAAATAACCTTTAGACAGATGACATCGGGACCTTTGATAGGGACTGGTTCGTGTCGGCTCTGGACAGGGACGTGTGGAGGGAGAAAGGGGAGGCTTTTGCCCAGCAGTGGGACATACATGGCTATTAAAAAAAAAAAAAAAAATTAAATAACCTACCGTACTGTAATTTAAATTTTAATATCTTTTATGACTTAAGAAACACATAAGGCAAATAAATTAAAGTAAATATTATAAAATAACAAATTCTATCTCTGAACTTTTTGTTGTGTTTGGCTGTATGGCTTATTTCCTTTGCCTTAATATAGATACATTTATGAGTAGATACGTTTTTGCCCTTGTGCACAAAATTCGATTTTGTGCAGCCTATATCCTGCGCAAATAAGCATTTTCTGAGCATGAGAAGTGAAAAGAATATTGTATTGTACTTCTTAGTACAATACAATATTCTTTCAGACTCATAGATTGTGTCAGAAGATGCATTATTTGCAATACACGTACAAAAGGATAAAATCCTACTTTGTACTAATATTTTATAGGCGAAAGTTGTGTGTATGTTTGTTACTTCTTCACGCTCAAATGGCTAGGCCAATATTTATGATATTTGGTATGTAGATAGCTGATACCTTGGATTAACACATAGGGTACTTTTATCCCGAAAATTACGCGATTCCCGTAGGATTTGATCAAAAGTCTGATATAGATGGCGCTGCTGTGCAATAATGACATTGATTGATAATTGCCCGGTTTTTAGGGTTCCGTAATAGTACAAGGAACCTTTATAGTTTCGCCATGTCCGTCTGTCTGTCCGTCTGTCCGCGGTCTAGCGCCTAGACGCTATTAACAATGGTAACAAAGTGCTGGAACAAAATTTTGAAAAAATTTTTTGGGGTTCTTCCCCTACATGTAAAGTGGAAATGATTTTTTTCGCGCCCACTCCATCGCTTTAGATAGGTCTCTTCAAAACATTGAGGGTGTGAAAAGATCATTTTTCGATACAATGATCCGTTTCGGAATTATTTCGGGATTATTTACATTTATCGTGTCAATTTTCGTTTTGCACGGTGGTCCCCCCGCTCTATCTCCGAAAGTGTTATGTTTAGAAATTTGAAAAAAAAACATGGTAGTAGTCCATATGCTGAACCTTTAATGAAAATTATAACGGTTAAGTATGCTCTACTAGTTACCGAGTAATAGCCGACGAACTTATAAAATAAAATTTATTTAATGAAAACTTACAAATGTGATAGAATTTGATATTGGACTCAACTGAAGGCAAGCAAAGCACAGCAAATACGGAACTCTACATTGTGCGTGGTCCGACACGTACTTGCCTGTTTTTTTTTAATTATTTGACGTGCTGTTAGAATTTGCTCACGAAAACGTCAAAGCCAGCTTGTTCAGAGGCAATATTATTGGAGAGGTAAGATTTGATTCGGTAGTTACTGCATTTCGTGAAGGCTTTTTTAAAAAGAGGAGCAAAGACAGTATCCTGTCTATAATATCTTATCTATAATATCTTACGAAACTACTCATTTGAAAATTCAACAATAAAACAAACAGTCGGGATGGCCACCAGCCACAGTTAATTAGACAAACAAAACCGAGCTAATAAAACTTCCAAGTTTGAGTTTTAAATCCGAAAAGCGGATTTCCAGCTTCTAGATCTTAATCAAACAGGAATCGCAATTCGGCGAAAACGTTTAGTGAATGTGGAAGTTCGACTGAGGTGGGTGCTGAAGCGAATATGTCAATACGACCGGCTCTAGGGCTCTTAACAGGTGTTCCGTCATCGATTTTGGTCAGATTATTGGCTCGATATAGTGTTGGCACACGGAATATCGATATTCGATTACCAGGTGTGTTTTATTATTTTTAAGAAGTTTGTAATATTTATAGTTTTACCGTCTGCGGCAATTTCCATGGGAACTGCTATATTTTCCAATAAGAGAGTGATTCATTTTTCTTGTAGTAGCTGTAATTATTAATCTTATTTCTCGTAGTGATTAATAACTAGGTTGTTGCACCGACCCCAAAGGGCAGTTAGGTTATAATAAAGATAAAATGTACGTTTACAAAAGTCAACAAAATTATTTTCTTTTGGAGATTCGCGTGTTTATGTTATAGGCGACATATTTTTATTGTTACTAACCATTTATTACTTTTCTAAAGTTAGTGAATAAGTAATAAAATAGATTTTATTTGTAAAGAACAAAATAAAAATGATTAACGAACACTAATGGTGTTAATTGGTTCCGTTGCCAAAACGAGCGATATCCTGCACATCGGAACACTGAGGACGGTAACTGTGTAATTGAATCCGACAATAATTATATCGATAGGATGGGCTGGCGTGCGGCCAACACTAGCACTTGAGCACTAGTGTCATAGACTAAAATATTTCACAGACACGATTTTTTCTGGCTGGCATCCTCTGTAGGTACGTACATACATTTAGTTAGAAAAATAATGAACATTTTCAACTGTGCCGTGCGTTCGTTGGTGTGACGCTCGTGATTTTCGTTGCTTATTTCTATAGGTGCGTTATATTTCTATAGGTATGGTTTTCGCTTCCTTCATATTTTGAATTTTTTTAAATAATTTTATAATTCAGTGAAATTCTTAGCAGATGAAGAGTTTGCTCAATCCGAAGGGAAGTGGAATTGCGATGACGATAAGGAAAAGAACCTGTGGGTTGAAGGTACGTAAGCTCTTATTTCGTCTTCACTTTTCCTTCGTCTTCTTATTTCGTGCCTAATTTCACTTCAATTAGGTATCTATTGCGAGAGTTTAGAGCAGAAAATACCTACAAATTTTTAATATGTTTTTGGTAGTGACCATATCTGCGGCACCAAAGGGCGCGGGGTCAATTGCTGCACGGGATTTATTTGATTTTCGAATTTGATGTACAAATGTGCATTTTGGTATATTGCAATGCAAAAAGGCTTAAGATTTCGCTAAGTAAGTCATCTAGTTGTCATGTTTATCAAGTTACATTTCTGTATTCAATACGGTTATTCATTCTGAGGCCGGGAAAGCTAAAGATGCGACGCCCGCCGCCGCGTCAGCTCCTCGGCCCGGAGACTCAAACGGATCACATTATTGTGGAGATTGCAATATGATGGAATGTCCAATTGCATATTATTTTAGAGATCCGTCTTGTAAACACAATCACATTGTTTTATATCTAGATGTACCGACTGTCTTTTTTATGTTATACGGCAGATAAGCAGGCAAGCTGGCCACCTAGGGTTGCCAGATACAAGCATTACATTTCCGTGACAATTCGAGGGCTACGGATTCCGTTGGTAGAAATATATACAAACAAGGTAATTATTTTTGGAAATCGCTTAACTTGTAATATTTTACAAAACTTACAACGCAAATTGAACACCGGACCTCGCTTTTACTTATTAATTAAATAAAACTTTGGAAAAAAATGAACAAAACACGAGTGAACGAGAACATGACGAGAGCACAGGGCACGAGGAGGGCCGGCAGTTGAGAGGGAAGAAGAGAGGAAAGAAGTACGTGAGCCTAGCGTAAACTTCGCGTTCGAGGCTACGAGTAGGTATTCGAAATCCGGGACTATAGAGTGTAATTCCTGGACACTGGACAAGACACGTAATTCCGGGACAATCCCGGATATCCCGGCCATCTGGCAACCCTAGGGCCACCTGATGGATAGTGCAAACTCCAATCAATCCGTCCCAGTCTTGTCTTGTTCCTAATGGGTAAAACACACTGTCGTAGCCGCTGTCGTAGTAGTTTAAAGAAACCAGGGGACGCGGGTTCGACGCCCAAACATTTATGCGATGGCATTTTGTGTTTGTCTCGAGTCTGGGTGTTTCCTATAAGTAAATATTTACAATAATATATCCATTGACTGCTACCCATAACCTAGCTAACTTTGGGACCGTAGCGCTGTGTGAAGGTAGAATGTGTGTAGAAATTCAATATACTTACATTTATTTTAAGTATAAGTTAATCCAACTACGGAACCTTATAATAAAACTTTTGTAAAAGGTTATGACTTAACTCGAAAAAGTTTTTGTCTACATCTTAAAAACCAATTCGACGGGGATCAGCCGTTTCTTGATTTGTTTTTGCGATTGCGCTCAGCCGTGGGCCGCGGTCGGCTAGGGCTGCCAGCCATCATTCATTATCCTACTTCCTATCCTAATCCTAATCCTAACTAATATTATAAATGAGAAAGTGAGTTTGTTTGTTTGTCATTCCTTCACGGCTTAACTAATCATCCGATCATTATGAAAATTTGTATACATATTGTCAGGGGTACAGAGCCCAACACAGGCTACTTTTTATCCTGTGAAAGTATGTCTATCCAATGGGAAAATATTTTTTCTACTATAGAGGGCGCTGTATCGGCCAACAGATGGCGCCACAAGTCGTGTTATGAGTTGTTTTGTTGTCAAACGAGATCTATCTGTGTCATAAAATTAACGCGAGCGAAGCCGCGGGGAGAAGCTAAAGTTATGTGTAAAGGCGAAAGTTATGTGTATGTTTGTTACTTCTTCACGGTCAAATAGCTGGACCAATTTTTATGATATTTGGTATGTAGGTAGCTGACACCTTCTATTAACATATAGGGTACTTTTTATCCCGAAAAGTATGCGATACCCGTAGGATTTGGTCAAAAATCTGTTATAGATGGCACTGCTTTGCATAAATAAATACACGCACACGAAGTTGCGCGGGTTTCACTAGTACATATAATATTCTTTGCACATAAAAATCATAATCAAGCCATAATCAACACACTGTAGAGATACGGGGTTATTCTTTGCACATAAAAATCATAATCAAGCCATAATCAAGACACTGTAGGGACACGGGGTTCCCAAAAATCCAAGGGAATAAGAGCATACTCTGCCACATTGCTCCGATGCGGACAGGCAGAGGCCAGTGATTTCAAGCCGCCTTAAGGCTAACACAACTGTCATCCATCGATAAAAGCCGGGACCGACGGCTTAACTTGCCCTCCGAAGTAAGGAGGAGCTGGAGATAACGAAACCCATTCATAGACTGGCTAGGGTCGACGTTGCTTGACTTGCGAGTTCATTTAGAGTGCGACTCCATCGAGCTTCTTAAAAATACATTTTATAGAACTTATTAGAAGCGACAACCCTACATGTTTGTCCGTGAAAACAATTGCATTTCACTCTTATAATGCGATTGATTGCTGAAACAACATAATTTTCTAGATTTGTTCTATAATAAAATAAATGTTTGTTTTAGTCATTTGAAGTCAAGGATCAGCTTCGAGTTTTTTTTTTTCTATTTTTAAAGCAACTTGAATAGGTACCTACCTACTTATTTATTGATAATACCTAAATGCATACTTATTTATTGATAATATTTATTGAGAATCTTGAATAAGAATTTATGCTTTTTTTTATTTTATAAACCACTAAGGTGGCAAATAAAAAATAAGCCCGCCTGATGGTAAGCGTTCACCGTAGCCTATGGACGCTTGCAACACCAGGAGTATCACTCGCGCGTTGCTTTTATAGTAACTTGAATAATTCTTTATATTCTTCTTCTTCTTTTCGCGTCAGTGACTCAAACAAAATAAAATTCCTACACCCTACTGGCAAGATGTTCAGCCAGTGAGATGGCATTATCCGTGGCCTTTCACAAATCTGTTAAGGCACAGTCAGTAGGACAACCCGGGCAACATCCTTACATATTATAAAACAAAGTCCTCCCGCGCGTCTGTCTGTCTGTCTGTCTGTTCGCGATAAACTCAAAAACTACCTAACGGATTTTCTTGCGGTTTTTACCAACGGATAGCCTGGTTCATGAGGAAGGTTTATGTATAAAATTTGTCACGATTTTGTGTAAATTGGCTGAAATATAAAGATTATTGTTGGGAGTGTCGGAAAAAATGGACCCGCTTGGGAGCTGTCGACGAAAACGCTGTCTAAACCCTTTGAGATATAACAATACAAAAATTATTGGACATTCCTCTTATTTAGGTCTCCAAAAAAGTCCGCGATAGCATATATTTATCGTTTACGGATAACTTACTATATTAAATTAAAAATTTAAAAAACCCTCGACTTAAAACCTCAAAAAAGCAAATAAATAATAATTATGTACCTTTCGACCTTTTAATTTTATGATATAATATTTATATTAGTTAATAGTAGTTAGTCATAATACTTCCAAAGCGTCGTCCCGTCGGGGGACCGCTAAGTAAAAATTTATTACTAGCTGACAATTTGATATCTACTGTCTATTAGCTACACAGTTATGTTTAAATGTCTACAGCGGTCCCCCGACGTGATGACGCTTTGGAAGTATTATGACTAACTACTATTAACTAATATAAATATTATATCATAAAATTAAAAGGTCGAAAGGTACATAATTATTATTTATTTGCTTTTTTGAGGTTTTAAGTCGGGGGTTTTTTAAATTTTTAATTTAAGTTTTATTTGGCGTTTTTTATAGTTTCGTTCCTATTTTATTCTAATCCCTATCCGTTTCATTTGTATTTTAGATATGTATGAGAGGTATTGCGAAATATGTATGAGGGTATTGTGAAATATGTATGAATGATATTGCGAAATATGTATGAGAGGTATTGGGAAATATGTATGGTAGTTATTGCAAAATATGTATGAGAGGTATTGCCAAATATGTATGAATGTCATCCAGCTTCATCATCAAACCCTGGTTACCATCCTGCATCAAAGTACTCGTCATTACGGATCAAACGAGCCCAAACTCGATGGGGTTATGTTATGTCGTGTAATTACTAAGTTCCTATGGCCACCTTCCAGCTCCATCATGAGACCCTGGTTACCATCTGGCACCAAAGTACTCGTCAAGACGGATCAAACGTGCCCAAACTCGATGGGGTTATATCGTTTAATTACCGAGTTCCCATGGCCACCTTCCAGCTTCATCATCAGATCCTGGTTACCATGTAGCACCAAAGTACTCATCAAGACGGATCAAATGAGCCCAAACTCGATGGGGTTATGTCGTTTAATTACTGAGTTCCTATGGCCACCTCCTAGCTCCATCATCAGACCCTGGTTACCATCTAGCACCAAAGTATACAGATACACACGTCAAACATAAAACACCCCTCCTTTTGGGTTGGTGATAAAAACAGCGCGATAGCAATAAACATTAAGTATGACGAGCGAAGCCGCGAGCCCAGCTAGTGAATTATACCTATAAATGAACTATTCAATGAGACCATTCCAATGAACCCAAACACGATACATCTGCTGTAATTTGACGAGGAGTTGAGTATACTGCAGGTTCCAGATTATGCTGCAGCATCAGATCAAGTTTACCATATTCTTGCAATATTAAGACAGTAACAGCATACCAAATTTCAAATCGATCTAACTAGTGGAAGTTGCTCATTTCCCTTCATCAAATAGAAAAGAGCTGGTGATCTTCAAACGGCTGAACAGATTTTCATGAATCATAGCTAAGAACACTCCCGCACAGGTCACCTTTCAAACAAAAAAAACTGCATCAAAATCGGACCATCCGTTTGGTTGCTACGATGCCACAGACAGATACACAGATACACACGTCAAACTTATAACACCCCTCTTTTTGCGTCGGGGGTTAAAAATAAAAAGCGATTTTCGAGTAATAATGCGGAAATAGCGCCATCTAGCGTAGAATAGAAAGAACTTGAATTAATTTTGGCAAGCGCATCAATTTTTTGCTATAACTTCTAAAGTATCTATTTAAATTATATGGTGTAAAGATTATAATAATGTACATGAAATGCTTAAGCTTATTGCAAATGTACTTACCTTTCTGGAAATATACGTATTGTATACTAATATCCAAATAGTTTTGCCAAGAAAAGCATAAATCTTTTCTCTTACTTTCTCCACTTTCTGACTTTCACTTTTTGGCGAGCCGCAGGTAGTTTTCCAGTGAGTCAAGAACTTCGAAATATGTTAGAAATTAATGGTATTTCTGCTAAAACAGCTTCAAAATATGTTTATAATGAACGTAAGACGTTATTTTATATATATATCTACACAGATTTATTATAAAAACACTTACTTGTTACTTCGGCACACGAATCGACACTTTTTTTGACAGCACTTTTCACTTGATAATATATCAAATTAAATACTTTATCTACAGTCAATTATTTGTAAATATGACACTTTGTTTAATAATGATTGTTTTTATAACGTTTGCATGTATAAATGATAACAACAGTTCACTCATTTAATAAAATATTGTCAGATCGTCTGACATGCTAATTTCAAAATGGCCAGTATCATTTTGCCCGCGGGTAGGTATTTTGCAAAGAGGTCAATTACCTTGAAATCTATTAGAAATTAATGGTTTTTCTACTAAAAAGCGTCAAAATATGTTTATAATTAACGTAAGGCGTTGTTTAATATATATTTCTACACAGATTTATTGTAAAACCATTACCCCGAACCCCGGAACGTAATAATTTATTTTCGTAACTTCACTTTTTCACATGTTAATATTTCGGTCTAAAGAAATTTATTTCTCATTATTTATTTGTAAATATGAAAGCTTATTTAATAACGATCGTTTGTATGCAGTTTGCATGTATAAATTATAAGAAATGTCCACATTTTAGAATAAAATAGTCTCAACAGTCCGAGTACTGGACGACTGACTGATGACTTTTGACTTTGGCATTTTTTTTCTTAATTTTTTGCTACTGGTGTGGTACAAACTAAGAACGCTACGCTACTTCTCATTTTATTCCGGGCAACACCAAAAATACTCGTACGCGAGAGCCGTACCATTTTTATTTAAAAAAATAAAATGCATAGACAAACCGCGCCATTTTTGCAATGTCAATATATAGCCAGGGACTGTTGGACATTTGTCAATATATAGCCACGGACTGCCGAGTGATAAACGGTTCAAGTTACCCAAAAAATATGTATGGCGCTCAACCTAGAAAGCTGGAATTTTGTATAGAGGTTCTTTTGACAAGAATAAAGATGGGGTTTTATAGAATTCCCACGGGAAAGAGAGTAATAGGACTATAAGTGTATTATCGCAGGCGCACAACCTAAAAAGCTGGAATTTTGTATAGAGATTCCCTATAAGATGTTGATAAAGAGAAAGACGGCAATCTATAGAATTCCCACGGGAAAGGGAGTAATAGGACTGTAAGAGTATTATCGCAGGTGCACAACCTAGAAAGCTGAAATTTTGTATAGAGGTTCCCTTTTTATGATGTTGACTAGGATAAAGACGGCAATCTATAGAATTCCCGCGGGAAAGGGAGTAATAGAACTGTAAGTGTATTAACGCAGGCGCTCAACCTAGAAAGTTGGAATTTTGTATAGAGGTTCCCTTTATGATGTTGACAAATATAAAGACGACAATTTATAGAATTCCTACGGGAAAGGGAGTAAATAGGACTGTAAGAGTATTATCGCAGGCGCTCAACCTAGAAAGCTGGAATTTTGTTTATGGGTTCCCTTTATGATGCTGACAAGAATAAAGACGGCAATTTATAGAATTCCCACGGGAAAGGCAGTATCCACGCGGGCGAAGCCGCGGGTACAGCTAGTTGATTTATAAATAAATAAATAAATATATAGGGACAATTCATACAGATTGAGCTAGCCCCAAAGTAAGTTTGAAACTTGTGTTATGGGATACTAACTCAACGATATTATATTTTATAACAAATACATATATAGATAAACATCCAAGACCCGAGGCCAATCAGAAAAAGTTCGTTTTTCGTCATGCATGACCCGACCGGGGATCGAACCCGGGACCTCCTGGGTGGCATTTTTATATTGACATTTAAAATAGAGAAGGCAGGGGGTTTTTAGTTTTTTTTAATTAAGTTCTAAAAGTCGGGGTTTCGAAAATATTTTATCCTTTTTCAATTACGTTAAAACCGTAAATGAGTTTGTATACATTTTGTTTCTTTGTATATTGAACAAACTATAAATTCTCAAAGTAAGCAACACACAAAATTTTTGTAAACTTATGTGCATGCAATAGCAAAACAATGTAACACAGATGACATCGGTTGTAGTATCAATAAAAGTTTCCCGATATACGGTGGCTTTCCATTTCATTGCCATGTCCGGGGTACAATACCGCCATAACTTGTAACACGTACCACTTTGTTCTATGTAGAGTATCAGGGGTGTGGTATAGGTACCATATTGATAAAATCATAATGTTTACTTGCTGATTAAGTTCTTATATCATAAACATGCACTTCCAACTTCATCACCCTTTGTAGATAGGTATTGCAAAGCCAACAACTTAATTCAATTACCTATATATAAACGGTTTATAAGTAAAGGTTATTAATGATTTATTTACGGACTTTGAAAACTTTCACTTAAAATGGGTTTCCCTCTGTTCCAGTTCTCATAGAAATCATATCTTCTTTGTGTTTACATCTAGAAAGAAAAGGTCCAGTAATGTCGACTGTGGTTTGATAGGTCAGCATATATCGATCTTAATAATAATTTATCAATCTTAATTTGTAAGGATGTTCTGTGAGCGGGTGACATGGTGGTCTGAAATACTAGTTTAGGCTATAGTTCACAACGATACAATCATTGATTGATTGATTGATAATATTATAAATGAGAAAGTGAGTTTGTTTGTTTGTTATTCCTTCACAGCTTGACTAAGCAGCCGATCATTATGAAAATTTGCATACATATTGTTAGAAGTACAGAGCCCAATATAGGCTACTTTTTATCCCGTGAAAGTATGTCGTTCCAATGGGAAAATAATTTTTGTATTATAGAGGGCGCTGTATCGGCTAACAGAAGGCGCCACAAGTCGCGCTATTTTGTTGTCAAACGAGATCTATGTTATAAAACTAACGCGAGCGAAGCCGCGGGTAAAAGCTAGTCATTGATAATTTTTATATTAATTGAGTAGTTAATACATATAACCTACTGTAATTAGCTTTTATGAAGTTAACATTGTTTGTGGAAATAAATAAAACTTAAACATTTATAATTAAATCAAATAAAATTATGTATTTAGGTGAAAGTTAAACCTACTTCCATCTTAGATATTAATTCGTGCCATATTTAATTATTAGGTATATGATATCTTATTAAAAAATAACAAAATAAAAGCAAAAGTTATCGATTTATCATGTAGATACGGTAAACAAATAACAAATAAATATAGAATTCTAGCATTAACATAAACCAGTGCTAAAATCTCTTGTGACGAAGTTAGCAAAGTGGCAACCGGTACAGAATTGGATATTGTAACTATTTGTTACGTAACATTGCTTTGTAACTAGTTGCTAACAAGATCTAGTTGTTAAGAGCCACTCGGCTACATTATTTCCATATAGTAACAATATGACTATGACCGTATAATTAGGATCATCAAAATCACGAGCTTCTCCGTATCTCTTAAATGATTACTACAAGCCAGTACTACTAAGCTAAGTACGGGTACTACTAAGTGATATTAGTATTTCTCTATTTAGAATTCAGTGCACTATTAAGACTTGTATTCACTTTGATTAGTGCGAGTGCAGGTGATTAGTAACTGAGGGTGATTCACCCTCAATTTTTCTACGATGCATAAGATTTAGGTAGTAGAATTTTTGGTACTGAGGGTGATTCACCTTCGATTATTAATCACCTTCACTCACACTAATCAAAGTGAATAGAGGCCTTTTACGAAGAACAGGTTTTCAATATTGTAAGTCCTTTATAATATTGAAAGCTGTTCAAACGCCCTTGGTAGCAGACTATACAAACTGAAATTTGAAGTTGGTTTGAAATCCTATTGTCGACAATGCGCAACTCTTGTGACCTCAGATTCACACTTGGTTTAAAACCGTGTAGCGCAATAGCGTCACCGCTTAATGTCAATCTATAGTCGTTGTTGTGAATGTCTGGTAGACTTGCCCTGGTTCCCGAATATTACCTGAACTTACGAGGTAACTATTTATTAATCTCCGCCTGAACGCAGACAATTGGGACCGTTGTAAAGTTACACAGAACTGTAAGTACACTGTAAAGTTACATGTTACATCGCAGTTTAGGAATAAGTTCGTAATACCAAAGCCAAAAAGCTTGATATTGGCCAAAGTTTTATTGCAGTTCACCTCATGGCAGTCTGCGTAATATATCTTACAAAGTTACGTTGTAAAATACTTAAAATTCGACCAAGGGTCAGTTTGACACGCGCATCTATAGTTCCGTATATATGTTGTGAATATTTTTATTCTTCTTCTTTTGTTCGTATCATTTGCAAGTTTGCTGTTGTTAATGTTTTGTGCAACCTTTTTTCTTTTTTAAAATTCCATTTCAACCTTACCACATTGGACAAGCGTGGTGGGTTTTCACATCGAAATTCCTAGACTTTGCCCAAAAGTGGAACAGTTTAGGCCTTCCTTTCCTCCAACCTCCTTGGTGGACAACGCATTGGTAGCGCCCCCGGTGTTACTGATGTCCATAGGCGGCGGTGACCGCTTTCCATCAAGTGGGCCGCTTGCTTGTTTGTTTACTGTTTGACATAAAAAAAAATGTGGTCAATCACCATTTCCTGTTGGACCAACTGTTACGAGTATTTTTTTGCCGTGGGAACCTTTTTTCCGTGGGATATAGAGTACAGTCGCTTGCCATACAGACTTTATACTATCTTTCGACGTGAAAGAAAGACAAACAAGGAAATGGACATACTCTCACATTTTAATAATTATTTCTGTACATACTCGTAAGTGGAAATTCAGAAAATTCTATTTCACTCTAATTACCTAGTTACTGTGGAAATATTAATTTAACAATACGTAATTAAACATGAAATTAACAAAATTAACTTACGTAGTTACACTGTTTTCTTGCACATTGAACCCTAAAAATAGAAATCGCTAATCATGAACCGGATTAGTGCAAAATCTTTATTACTACCTACCTCTACTACAAAATAGTTTCCTTCAGTAAATATCCCTCTGATATTTACCAAAGACAACTTTGTACAAAGTGAAAAGAGAGTTGCCAATGTCATCAACACGTGTTGGTAGTAAAAAATTTAAAACTTGAATACTATCTGGATTTCAACCAGCTTCTAAAACATATTATTAAAGTTAACGACACATTAAATTAAAGCTCTCTGTCACTGTTAAACTCAAGAAAAAAAGGAATAGCTTAAGGCTTAAAATAATAGCGTGGAATTAAAAAATGTTTTCAGAAAATGTTTGCCTCACTGTAAGTATAAACAGAGTAATAATCGCCGAAGCAACTGGTCGTTCTGATTATATCTATTAATTTAAATCTTTTAATATTCCATTTATATATTTAAAATGCTCTGTCCTGAATTTTGATCAATGCACATCCTAAACCCCTGATCGTGGTCACCCTTGAAACTTGGAGGGTGTGTTCTCTGTATCTTGCAGGCATTTTATATATCCTTCAGGGTACGTGATGGGTTCCGGCGGGGTTGCGGAAGTATCACCAGTGGTAGTGGTGGCAGACAGTTAGGTTTTTAGTCGGTATCCCTCATTGGCTAGAGAGGTGAGCCCGACAGACCCCCGTCGCTTCCCCAAGTGGCGGGACAAGCAGTAATGCATTTTCCTGACTTTAAACAAAAAAAAAAATTGGGTAACAAATATTTGTGAAGAGTTTATTTCTGATATCTTTAATATTTTGCGGTAGACCCGCCATCCTGATGTCAGGATACTGATTTATCTGCTAAATTTTTGTTCACAGAAGGGTACATAAAACATCCTTTGTACCTTGGTACACAGCATAAGCTACCATTTGAGGTTATACAGGGTGTTTGGTAGAGGATTGAACATGGGATAATGGCAGAAAAGTGAGATGGTCTGCTACATGCTGAGCGAAAAAAATTTGATCTAGGGCCCATAGTTTTTTTTAAATGATTTTATTTAAATTTTCACCAAATTTTGTTCCTTCGTGAATTGAAAGTACTATAACTTTTTTTTATTGGATCAATCGGCCGGTTTATTTTTTTATTCTTATATTAACGGTATGTAGCTTACTTTTAAATTGATATTTGTCGGTTAGAGTTACCACAAAAAATGATATGAGTCCTGAAACATCAAAAATACGAAAAGTACACGACGAGCGTTCAACTTTGGACTGCTGTAAAAAAAAAACTAAAAGTGGTACTGCAGTTCTAATTCTAGAAAAACAGCTCTAGTTCATACCCTTTGGAATGGTATTCAATTTACATAGTATTTTTTTTTCTAAGTAGTCTTTTTCGTACATTCTACATGAAATTGACCATTTCTGACAAAAATCCTTTAAAGAAAATAAATCAAAATAATGTTAATGTTAATGTTAATAAGAGTGAAAAAGGAAGAACAGATGCTGATATTGATTAAGAAAAACGTTAACGTTTCTACCTGCCTTGTGTAACCATCCCGCTCTATGTTTCGTAACATTTTATTTATTTATTTTCATTAAAGTATTTTTGTCAGAAATGGTCAATTTCATGTAGAAAGTACGAGAAAGACTACTTAGAAAAAAATAAACTATACAAATTACATACCATTCGAAAGGGCATGAACTAGAGCTGTTTTCCTATAATTAGAACTGCTGTACCACTTTTAGTTTTTTTTTAAACTGCAGTCCAAAGTTGAACGCTCGGCATGGACTTCTCGCCTTTTTGATGTTTGAGGGCTCATAATTTTTTTCCTGGTAACTCTAACCAACAAATATCAATTTAAAAGTAAGCTACATTCAGTTAAGATACGAATAAAAAAATAAGCTGGACGATTGATCCAATAAAAAAAAAGTTATAGTACTTCAAATTCACGAAGGAAGAAAGTTTGGTGAAAATTAAAAAAAAATCATTAAAATAAAAACTATGGGCCCTAGGTCAAATTTTTTTCGCTTAGCATGTAGCAGACCATCTCACCTTTCTGCCATTATCCCATGTTCAATCCTCTACCAAACACCCTGTATATCATTCGATTCGGAGGAGTACACCCGCCATTCTTATATTCATCATTTCTTTTACCAGTGGTCATTTTGCTTTTGTTTCCAAAATGGTTGTAGCTTATAGATTAATTACACAAATAATTTATTGCTGTATTTACTCTTTGAATAGAGAAAGTGCATGTGAAGACATACGCTAAATAAACATTATGAATCTTTGAATCACGACGACATTAATGTGAACAAGTTGTAAGAACATGACAATAACTAAACCCACTAATAATAATTAAACTAAAGATATTATTATTTGTTTCTTTGGGCTTTAAAAATGCTGCTTCGACCATTACTGTTCTTTTGTAGTGCCCTTCATTTAAATTTATTTATTTACACCTTTTTCTTTATATTCTGCTGATGCGGCGATTCCGGCGCACGCGTCACACTTGATGGCAATAACATTATAAATTCTCGTAAATATCGGCGAGTGCTACCGTAACTCTCTTTTGTGTATTAGTCTATACTAATACACAAAAGAGAGAGAGTAATTGCCAACATATCTAATTTGTAACTGTTTACATAATATAACTTCAACTTTAACTTTTGGTGATCTTTCCTTTCTGCACTTCACATCAAGCAACTGTAACTTAACTTTTAAATTCCCTGTCCAGACCGGTTGCTTCTAGAAACTTCCAGATGTGCTGGGCAGAGAGCTGTTGTATCTCCTCTGGAAGCAAAATTTGCTTTCCTACGTACTTCTTTTGTACATGAGTGGTCCGCAGGAGCAGAGTATGTGCATGGCACTTTCTTGTTATTCCTGCAGAATCTGCATTGAAATAACTTACTAAGTAACCCTTCAGTTACTTAGTAAGTTAATTGAATATCTCATTCAGTGTGACGGACTACCAGTTAGGTGTACGTTTCGAATGTACAGGAGTTCACTTGTATGTAAATATTAACTGCCCATAGCCATCTATCGCAAATAAGGTAACAACGTTAATAGTTTTTGGAGGACATTCATAATTATACAGTCGAGTTTCCATGCATTGTGCACGCTAAAGAACTTTAACATTTTTTAAAATAGTAAACTTGTAATTGCGATAACCATTTTACAAGTTGTTTATTTGACTTACTGTGTTTGCTGGAGTTTTTAAATAAAGCAGTTACATTCAACTGATTTAATAAGTTTCATATTTAAATAAATAAACAGATTCTACACAAATCACAGAAAGCCATCTGGTTCCACAGAAAGCTAGGCTTAATTTACTTTTTTTATGCCACAAAGTTGGCAAACAAGCATACGGCCCACCTGATGGTAAGCATCACCGTACCCTATAGAGTCTATAGTATAGACGCTTGCAATACCGGGGATATCACTCGCGCGTTGCCAAAAAAGTGGTGCTCTGGACACCTTACTCACCGTAGGAGCACAACATGGCAAGAGACCATGCTATTTGGCTACGATCTTCTGTAAGTGATCTTGGTACTTGTGTCATGGGTACCAAACAACAGATATATCATTGTAAATATATACTTATAAAAATCCACCCATACTCAACAACAAACACAAATATGTTTGCCTCGAGCAGGAATCAAACCAAATGAACAATTTGAAATTAAATATTCTAAAGTTTTTGAGACATTATCCTTTAGTATCAGATTGTATGGGTCACCTAACTTGAAGTACGATTGGAGGAACAATCCTTGGTATTTGCGGAAACAATAGAGCCTGTGGGCAGAGCATATAAATTATCGGCACAAACACTTGGGAGAACTCAGGTATACCACACATGATTATAATTCCAGTGTAGGGTATTGTTATGCTGTTGGGAATTAAAAATAGTTCTGATAAAACTTTCTGATGGAACTTATAGGATTATGATTGTTTTTATTGTTGATGTGGTTCAACTAACCGAAACGACCTTATTCCTTTAACCTATGCCAGTTTTCACCAAAATTCAAAAAATTTCAAAATCCCTTATCAGCTTTTTCTATGTCCAAATCCTTGTTTTTGGTACGTATATGATAATAATATAAAATTATCGATTAAAACGAGGTTTTAAAAATCGATAATTTTATATGTCATACATGCATACACGTACCAAAAAGAAGAAAGAAAGAAAGAAAGGTGGATCCAAGGATTTGGACATAGAGAAAGCTGTTAAGAGACTTTTAAATTTTAGGACTTGTTCTTTTTTATATCACAAAGGTGGCAAACAAGAATACGGCCGGCCTGATCTAAGCCGTAACCGTAGCCAATAGACGCTTGCAATACCGGGGGTATCACTCAGGCGTTGCAAACCCCCGAAGTGGAGCTCTAGACACCTACCACTCATAGACTACTCACCGTAAGAACACAGCATGGCCGAGACCAATGCTATTTGACTACGATCTTCTGTAAGGTGGAGGACTTGTTGGTAAAAACGGGCATTAGAGTCCCATCTTCTACCGGAGGTTGGCTATCATTACGACTATCTTGATCTTGGACACAACGGTGCGGAACAGGGATCTCGTGTTTAGATTGAACCATGATCGGTAGTTATGGAGCCATGATGTATGTCTTCGTCCAGGTGGTCGTTTTCCCAGGATTTTTCCTAGCATACCATAAAAAAGTATTGCGGGAAGATACTTCCTTTCCAAATCTCCTAGTAAGTATAATTATAATATCTAGACTTACCCCGCGCTGGCCATCACAGCGTAGGGGAGCGTCCCCAAGGTGGCGGATAGGGGAATGGTCGGTAGTACAGCTTAGCTACACTAACCGCTAAGTCCGATGGACACGCTGACCAACGACGGGTGTGGTCCTCCAGCATTTCAGGGGTTGTGCGGCGGGTTGACACCTCGCCCACGTAAAACCAATGTTGCTGGTGAAGCGTATCCCGTTAGCGCTTCACTAGCTTGCACAACATTGTCAAAAAAAAAAAATATCTAGACTTAATTGTACTGTGGTAAGATTGGTTAGACCTGAATACTGTGTATTGTTAGGACGGCGTCGAATAGTAGCACGCCTGTTCCCTTGGGCCTCATCTATTAGGCATATGGTTGACCTAATATTAAATATGAACGACTATAGTTTGTATTTTAATTTTCTTTTTATTTAGCCAAACAAGTCTCCATCCCACCTGATGTTGAGTAGTAGTGGAGCCCAGAAGTGAGACCCATCGGCACTGCGGACAGGAAGCGTAGTCCCCGATCAGTCTCACCTTGTCTGTCTGAAAAACTTTTTCACGCTTCGCCTAAAAAACCCGGGATCATAAGAAGAAGGAAACACGTGATCAGGCAGCGCGTTCCACATTGTAACAAACGAATATTGAGTTTTGATGAAAGAAATAAAAACTAGGGGGAAACTGGTAGGACATCTTATAAGACACGACGACCCATCAGAAACGTTATAAGGAAAGATAGTAGGTCGAGAAGAGCTTACATGATAGATCAAGTGAAGGAAGTCAGGCGTCGTGGCAAGGGAAATGAAAGAGCTGACACAAGACAGAGGAAAACGGAGGATGTGTGTTTGCACCATTTTCTTGTAAACAAGAATGAAAAAATTTTCCAACATTTTGCATATCATGATAACAATTTTGTAAATCTTTTATAACGATACTTGTTGATGAATACGATTTGTTCAACTCTCAACAAGCTCTTAAAACTTTACTGAAATGGAAAACTTCTAAATTTCTCTTCGTCCGAGTGAGTTATTTTGGAAAAATCCACAGGTGCGAATCACAGGACTAATTTATCCGACTTTGGATAGGCGCCTCGCAGTCTACCCACTTTGAGACAAAGACTGTTTGTTTTTGAACTCCGAACTAGACAACTAACGTCCCACTGACCGACTGCGCAATCGACCGGCGCAGGCGCGAAGACTTGAGCTCGCTGCTCGGGCAGCCAGTCGCGCCGCGCGCCGCGCCCAGGTCGCGCGTCCACGTCGTTATTGCTCCGTACCTCCATGTCACCAAACGGACAATATATCACTTAATGAGATTTGTTTACAATATTCCTATCACGTGGTCTACTGAATAATGGCGAACGTGGTCACGTGACTGTACCCCAGGCCGGCCCACCGCACACGACACCCGGTGAGTCGATTATTTTCATTTTATCTTTCACGAAAATCGATCAACAACCCTAGAAATGTGTACACGTGTCGGCATCTAGGTTTTTGGGTTCGGCTGTCACAAAACGGAGGATTACAAGAGCAGGGCTGTCAGTTTATGTGTCGCTCGTCGATGAGATCTTGAGAGGATCCAAGCGACTCCATGTTAAGTGTGACAGCTGAAAGTTGTATTCACTGAAACTATAATTCCATTAGCACATGGATGTCACGGACTTTTTGTCAATGAACGAGCAAATCTTGTTAACAATTATCTATTTAGAAACAGGTAATTTAACAATTGAGTAACTATCTCCTAAAATATATTTGTTTTAGTCATTAGACAACTAAATATTTAACCGTTCTTTCAAAATTAAACTAAAAACTAAACTAACATTAAATTAAACTAAAAATATATTAAAAAATAATAGACAGCCTAAAAAAACTCCTTAAATTTTTACAATTTGTGTAGGAAATTGAGGAAAATGTAATGAGGAAATTGCAAAAGTATTTCCTGTTTTACCAGCAATATTATATATTTCAAAAATAAATTACTCGATAAACAGCACCATTCAAATTATTTTAATTAAATATGGTACTATTTTGTAATTTTATTGTTTCTGGTATTACGAGTTTATATGGTATGCGTTGATCAGTAAAGTAGCTTACTTTGGGACCAGTTGGCGCTATGTGTAAATTAATACATAGAAAACACACAGACTGGAGAACAAACTCAAATGCCATCCTTACCAAATGATCACTATCAACGCACCAGGCATTAGGTCCCAATAGTAATGTAACAATAGACCGTGGTGCTCGGCAATCGAGCCTCACTTGATTTGCCATCTCTCTAGGAAATACCCTATCCCCAATTTGAAGCAAAGGCATTATAATCCCTTTAGCTTCAAATTGCTGTTTCTCACTTTTGTTGTTAAGGAGGTTCAATACTTCCTACTCCGACTATCTTCTTTCTGATTAAATTCGTTGTGAGTTCCAAGACAGCTGTAGTTTTCTCACCCGGGACGTCAATAAGCTTCATCGCTTATTGTCAATATGAGGTCGCCGTTGGTCCTGGCTACACAGTACAGGATCGGACACATCGGTGGGAATATGTGGTGGGCTTGCCCCGTACCAACGCACCAACCCTCCTATTGCGGTGCCCAACAGGGTTAAGTATCTGTTATTTTACCTTGTACTGATAAAATATAAATATTGAGTACTACCGGGCTGTAATAATGTTCCTCGGCTATAAAAAAATATACCAGCTGGCAGCTAGTTAATATGTTCCATATTACTTTCCTTACCTCAATCGCGATTATCAAGCACATTTATCTGTATTTACGCAAGAATGATAACGTATGTTTATTTATTTACGTCAGTTGACTGTTTGTTAGGGAACTAATCTTATTTTACATGCCCAATGAAGTACATTATCACCGAAATCATTTTTGAAGTTATGGCTCACACTGTCAGACTAAAGAAAAAAAAGTAAAAATTTAAAATTTTAATGCGTTTCAAAAGTAAAAAGATTTATTTTTTTGGGAATTGAAAATGTATTATTTGTTTTTAGCAGATTTATAGTTACATTTCGATTTTTTTATAGACTGTTCCTAATTTCTCTAGCTCATAATTAGACTCAACCATAAGAACACAACTTTGCCGAGATCAATGCTATTTGGCTACGATCTTCTGTAAAGTGGAGGTCCTTCCCCAGACGGGCTGCTCCGATTTGAACGGATTATCCACTGTGCCCTACCTCTCTCAATTCACGTTATTGAATCTTTAATGTAAAATCGGTGTTTAAGATAAAAGCAGAGCTTGAAGATCTCACTTTTCCACAGTATTTCCACTATCAAATGCGAGTAGTACTAAAGATTAGCGCGTTCAAACAAAAAAACAATCCTCAGTTATTTTATGATATAGATATGAATTTTTATCTTTTATCTTGAACGTATGAGATAATTATACAAATAACTGCCAAATATAATAAATGGGCCACTTAAAGATTATTTAATGAAAAAAAGGGAATTTATTTCGATTTCGCATTTGGTGTTAAGCTATGTGGATTAGCTGCTATCAGTTTGCTCACTTGACGGACAGTGACTTGGTTTAACGACTGTTTTTAATGACAACAGCGGAAACGATTATTAAAAAAACTGTTTGAAAAGGTAAAATGGATCAAGAAATTTTCCGAAAGAGAAATCTTAAGAATGTTAAACAGAAAAAAGTTAAATTTTTTATATCATTTATTATTCGTTTTGGTTACAGAAATAAATACCACCATTATATATATTTTTGTAACTACATACGTGATACACAAATATATTTACATACGAAAAGCTTGAATGCGCTGACTGACGGATCAAGCGTTGATCCTAGAGTCCAGAAACTTAGAGGGTGTGTTTTTTTCGAAGGCCTTCGATAGGTAGGTTAGGATTTCCGAAATTCCCACGGGAAAGCAGGATACATGCAAACGATGTTGCGCAGATTTCGCTAGTGCAGAATATCTATACTAATATTATAAAGAGGAAAGATTTGATTGTTTGTTTGCATTGAATAGGCTTCGAAACTACTGGACCGATTTCAAAAAATCTTTCACCAGTAGAAAGCTAAATTATCAGGGAGTGACATAGGCTATAGCCTTTCCCGAAATTCAATGTGGTTCGGAACTTCACGCGGACGAAGTCGCGGGCAAAAAAGCTAGTAAAGTAATATAAAAATAAAATTTTTTGTCCCGGTTTTCGAACCGGAACCCTACAAACTAAACCGATCTGTCAATTTACGAAAGTTACCCGAAAACAAATTTAAGTTTCCCTAAACAATGTTATTTTCATATTGCCTTAACTTATTTTGTAAAATAGTTTTCCTTTTTATATGTCACAAGCCGAGTTATTACAAAAAGTAAAAATCCCAAACAGCGTTCCCCGGTTTATTTCCTGCATGAGAATGACGATTTATAGTTAGGAGGTTTCTCATATGAGAAATGTTAAGGCACAATATTTGACGACCTCCGTGGCGCAATGGTTACCATGCCTGCCCGCCACCCAGGAGGTCCCGGGTTGGAATCCCGGTCGGGTCGTGATGAAAAAACGAACTTTTTCTGATTGGCCTCGGGTCTTGGATGTTTATCTATATATGTATTTGTTATAAAATATAGTATCGTTGAGTTAGTATCTCATAACACAAGTTTCGAACTTACTTTGGGGCTAGCTCAATCGGTGTGATTTGTCCCTATACATTTATTTATTTATAATATCGTGGTCTAGCTTATTTTCACTTTTAGACAAGCTAAGATACGATAAGAACTAATCTAAGCATCTATTCCACTATTACTATATAAGCGAAAGTGTGTAAGTATGTTTGTTACCTCTTCACGCTCAAATGGCTGGGCCAATTTTTACGATCTTTGGTATGTAGGTAGCTGATACCTTGGATTAACACATAGGGTACTTTTTATCCCGAAAAGTACGCGGTTTCCATAGGATTTGGCCAAAAGTCTGATGGTCAATGGTGCTTTGTAAAGAAGATGGCGCTGCTGTGCGTAAATACACGCAAACGAAGTTCACTAGTCACAAATAAAAATTATTTTCCCTCGGGCTGAGACCGAGAACTTTCTAAAAGGACAATTTCTTAGAAAACAACATATCTTTGACAAGAAACGCTAGTTTTATTTAATTACATAAACATACCTTTTTAACTGTTGAAACTTCAAAGGCATAGGTAGTCACAGTAACTATTTTCAACGGTTACAACCATTAAAGATGGAGATTAGTCTTATCATTTGTATACAAATGTTTACGAATCCCGTCGGACGTAGATCGATACAAGGCATCCAATAGGCTTTGATGTGCAGACGTGTAAACAAAATTATATTGGAGAACCCCATTGTGTTGTATGCTAATATCTGAGGGTCTGTTCTCATTATATAAACAGTTAAAATCTAGTATTAATCTTAAGCACTATCTCGCATGATTTTTTTATACCACTAAGGTGCCAAATAAGCTTACGCCCCGCCTGATGGTAAGCATCACCGTAGCTAATGGACGCTTGCAACACCGGGGGTTATCACTCACGCGTTGCCAACCCTCCCTACCCCCCCTGGTGGAGTGGAGCTCTGGAGACCTTACTCACCGTAGGAACACAACCGAGACCAATGCTATTTGGCTACGATCCTTTCCCAGACCGGCTGCTCCGATTTGAGCGGATTATCCGCTGTGCCCCTCTCTGAAAACACACAGATTTTAGATAGATTTTGATTGTTTAAAAAAAACCAAATCTTTTATTAAATTTAGGTAGTCGGTTTTCACAGACCATTTCTCACATTTTGAAATTGATTTTTGAAAGACAAAATTGAACCTCCCCTGGGATTCGAATACGATTTGAATTCGATATCGAGGGGTCGTGGATTCGAATCCCACCTGGGGTGAAAATTTTTCATTCAAAAATCAATTTCAAAATATGAATGGCTAGTTACCTAACAACTATAATTAAAAATCATAAAAAGATCACATTACAATAATATTTTTTTGTGTGATTAATCTACCCTACATAAACTATTACCGTTTCGGAAACAAAAGCTTGTATTGCTAGCCCTTCCCATTCCATAGCTTGATCTATTTTTACTCTGAAAAGCCTTGAAAAGATTGCTGTCAGCAATAAGGCCGCCTTGTTGCGAAAACACTAGTCTACTACTAGTCACTAGTAGTTTTCTGTATATACCTACTGTATTTTTTTCTCTGTGTTTTGCAAATAAAGCATATTCATTCAAAAGCAAAATGGCAAATGGAAAAAGAAATGGCGAGAGTTAAAATCTAGTATCAATTAAGCACTATCTCGCTCGATTTGTATTTTGTCTGAGTAAGATAGTGTGAGATTGAGACTAGATTTCAACTGATCTTATTACGAGAATTATTATTTATTTATTTCCCAAACAAAATGTTACAATACATATTCACAGACTTCACACTAGGATTCCCTGTGTCGCGAAGTCTAGGGTCCTCTTTTAATTTAAGAGCCCCTTCACCTTTCGATGCGCTAATTTAGATATTTATCAGAGTAGTGTGCGTGCGAGCGTCCGAAACATCGTAGTGGTACGGTGTATCGGAAACAAACAGTTTTGATCCTAATAATAATACATTGCACCATTTCTATGGGTTATTATTTATTTATTACCACCGCACCGAATTATAAGCATTTTTTTAGAATATTTATTACAAAAAAAGGTGTAGTAAAATAAATTTTAAAAATTTGTATTGGTTAGATAAACACCTCAAGTTTCATAACGTTTAAAAGTTGTTGACAAAATAATTGTATTTTGACGAGTAAAATGACGTTTTCGCGCACGATTTTCTTGGGGTTATTCAGCGAGGAATTTAATTTTTTTTGAGCATTAATTCAAAAATTTTAAAAATAATTTTTTGTCCACCTACTAATAAACTATACGACCAGTACGTATAATTTTTTTGAGATTGATATTCACTACCAGTTAGCTAAAAAAGGACTTGGAAAACCTCGTGTTTCGTTAAAATGTTAAAACGTATGTTTGATTTTTTTGTTTTTCTAATTAATATTGAATGATAATCAAAACGAAAAATTGTCAGCTTACTAGATAAATAGGTGATGTATGACTGTGTGTTAAGTAAATTACCAGTAATCTTATAGTTATTGAGAAATTAGCCTTGAAAAAAGTAGTATTTTCGGTTTTCTGGCCTTCTGGCTTCTAGGGACTCTTAAGTAGTTACTTACAAATTTGAATTATATATGATATGACTTTGAATTAATTACATAGTATTTTAATTGTTCCTTATGAACCCTGCTAATTTCATTAGTGATGGGAAGGTATCTGTGTCTGTCTGTCTGTCTGTCTGTGGACACGCTGGTATGTTTCTGAACATTGTTATCTTCTATTCTATACACATACTAGAGAAACCCGCGCAACTTCGTGTGCGTTTATCCTTTCCAGAGGAAATTTCAAAAAATCCTTTCATATCGATTGGTCACACCCAAAAAATTGTCATATGTATAGATTTTTTTTTTCTATTTTTATACTTCTCATTACAATCTTTGGAGTGGGCGTTTATGAAATAGGCTAGCCCGACCAGTGAAGAGCCACCCTTTTGCAGAATATTGACGTGAAGCAGCAATGCGTTTCGTTCGGGGAGTGAAATATCCGAAATTCTTGTTTGTCATCTTTGTGGTATAGAAAAAATCTAACTCATTCCTTATACTATTTCTCGCTATATCCTGTTTTTTCCTGTTATAGGTCGGCAACGGGTTAGTTAGTTAGTCGACGGTAATCACCTAATATCAAATGATCCATATTCCTGTGCTTGTTTTCCAACCACTTCCGTAAAAAAAATGTATAAGTATATCGGTAATTCAGTACCTACAACCTCAGCCTACAACAACACTACGAAATAATAGAGCGAGTCGACGTAATGAGATTTCCTATAAGTGAGAAAGAGACAATATCAAATTGTATGCCATTTAACCATTGACCAATTTAACTTGAACCCTGTCAAATATTATAAAATTTAATATTTAATTACTTACTATTTATTATCGATAAATATGATTCAGTCCGCTTTATACATAGTTAGAATTTTAGCTGTTTTTCCGATATCACAAACAGAATAAATAGACGACATTATGATTGAATATTCACAATTTATAATTACATGACAGATGATACACTTCACTTCACGGATGTGTCAAAATGAAATGTCATTGAAATCAAAAGCACTAAGGAGTATGAGTATTGATATCAACTCGAAGAAAATTACCCACAAAATACATTTTTTTCAAGAATTTCAATTAAATAAGAATCACATCTTCCATCAATTCTCTTAAACAATATTTATGCAAAATTTGAAGTAGATTGGACCAAGGAATCAAGTTGTCCCATAGTAACTTTACCCCCCTTTTTTACCCCCTTAGAGTTCGAATTTCGAAAAATCCTTTCTTATCGGACGCCTACGTCTTATAATAGTTCTACCCAATGAGGTTTTATATATTCTTCTAAGACAAGAGAAGTAACGCCATACAAAGCATTCGTAAAAAGCCGCAACCACTTCAGAGTGTTAAAGACGTAGCTTTGAAACCGATACATATTCCGAGCATATGCCAAAGTAAAATATGTTTGTCTCTTTTTTTCTAGAGTCAAACTAATTATGTCAAAATGAGACAAAAGCATTACTCCCAGAAAAATGGTCAGAGTTGCCAGCTCATGAATAATTTTCCCATTGAATGAATGTTATATGAGTCTTTTTAAAAAAAAAAAAAAAGTTTTTATACCATATTATTGTTTCTTATGTGACAGAAGAATTAAAGATAGGAAGAAATAAATATATAGATGCGTAAATATTGGTACATACATATTATATTTCAAGAATGAATCATGGCGGAATGGAGAAGTTTCCATTTTTTAGTCATTGATGAATCCGACGACGAAACCGATGCAGACCTACTACTATTATCTATTCTGTGCTACTACTAACTTTTAGCAGAGATTTTTTCTTCACCCATTCTGGGTAGGCAAAGGGAACTATGCCCATACAGCCAAGTCTTCAGTAGATTTTTTTTATTGTTAAGAAATGAAAATGAAATTTAAATAAAATAAAATAATAAATTTAAATAATTTGAATAAAATACAACATAAAACAAAAAACTATTGTACTCAATCGAACATTTGATAATTGCAGAAACAATTTAAATTAAACACCGTTACCACAATGAAAGAGATGAAATTGTTACTTCACTGTCATAGTAATAATATCATTATGTCAAATGTCAGTTAAAAGCCATATCAAAAAGAGGAAAATGATTTGTTTTTTCTTGTCTTGACGTGCGTAGCACTAGCGATTGATTTTAGTATCAATCAATTCTAAGTAAATAATTAATTCTAGTTTGAGCCTGGTTGTAGGTTTACTTCTACTGTGTTACTAATGATACATAAAGGCGTATGAGTTCGTCATTGACTAAACTCCCAACATTTGGGAAACTTAAAATCGTTTTTACTGGCAACACTGTTGGCAAAAACAATGCGTAATATATTAATTTCGATTTTAATACTATTTTGGTATAATTTTAACATAATTAAGCATTCTTATTTGTGAAAAGTGATACCACTTGCTTTGTTATCAGTTTGGGATCACGACATACATGTTTTAACAGTGCATTTAACCATTTTTGTGATATTATTGTGAGATACGCATTCACTGAACGTCAAACTACGACTAAGTCGGAAGAAATTCAACTAAGACTGTGGCCTCAGTCGACGTGGCAGCGGGTATGTGTCAAACATTACGAATCTATAGTAAATAACAAATCACTGGTTCTACCTGCCAAATTTCTGATTTTTACGATGAGCGGTTTAGGCTGTGCGTTGATTCTCAGTCAGTCAGTCAGTCAGTCAGTCAGTCAGTCAGTCAGTCAGTCAGTCAGTCAGGACAAAGCATTTTATATATATAGATGACAGCCCGGTGGTGCGTTGGTACGGTTGGTAACGTGAATCGAATCCGCACCCTCTAGTGCACTTTGTAAAATTGTGTAGAATTTATTAATTTATTGTCATATAAAACATATTTTAATGAATTTTATTTATATAAAATTGAAATAACTCTTTCGTAGCTGTCTACGCTTCGTAGCTACTACGCCGTAGACCGTAGCATTCCGTAACTTAGGTGGTAGATCGTAGCATCTCATACGTAACTATCCGACTATTATTTTAATATTAATTTAGAGAAAATCTATTTTAACTAATTTAATCTACTGTAAACTTTTTTAACGTTTTACCAATGAACGAAATTATAGTTTATGTTTTTTTTATTTTATTTTTTTGGGACATGGCATGTGACGCCAGCGCCTGCCAGAGGGGCCGCAGGTCACTGGGGTCCAGGAATAGGAGCGAGGAGACATCCTTTAGGGTGTCTCGTCGCTTGTATAGTACAAGCCGGCCTGAAAGGTACCTCTTCACGCTCCGCTTGAAGGACCCCACGTCGTATACATGTGGTGCAGGGAACACATCGTCGGGCAGCTTGCTCCACCGCTCAATGGTTCGACACAAGAATGATTGACCGAATCTTTTTGTGCGGGGTGGGGGGTTTAGATAGTCCACTGTATGTGAATGAGCACGTTGTTTGGGACGGTAGTTCCTGTGCTTAAACGGGGAAGGAGGTATAAGGTCGTGTAACTCAACCTTATAATGTCGAAATAGCGACGTTTTTATTAAGATTTTCTTTGATAAAAATCCTTATATTTTCACATGACCTATACAAAAGAAACCAGTATTTTTTTGACTGTCTGCCTAATTTCTCTGTGTCGGCTGAAACAGCTGGTCTAATTTTAAACGGCAGATTATATTAATTATATTAAACTACGCATGTCACCTAACTACACTGGGCGTCAAAAATAAGTAGTACAGTTTTAAAATTGCAATTACTCTTAAACTATAGAAGTTAGAGTTTTGAAATAAAAGTCATTTTATAGCAAATTTAACAAAGTTTTCTAAAAATCATATTTTATTTAGTATTAGTAAAGTTTTACACTGAAAATTAAGAAAAAACTAAAAAGCTAACCATTTTGAAGTAACTATCAAGAACTTAATTTTTACGTTTTGGGCCTTGTTCCCACTTTAGTAACTTGTGTTGCCGCCTCGGGCTCTGATGACATCTTGGAACCGGTTTGGCATGCTGAACACTAAGTTACGGAGGCGGTGTTGGGGAATATTCACCCATTCTTCTATCAGGGCCTTAGAGCCTTGAGGGTGGCGGGGAGTGGTCTGCGTCTTCTGACTAGCCTCCCAAGCTCATCCCAAGTGTGTTCAATAGGGTTAAGATCTGGGCTTCTTGATGGCCAAGCCATCAAGCTGATGCCAACCTCCTGAATGTACTCTTGTACGAGGTGAGCGGTGCGTGGCCGGGCGTTATTATGCATTAGAATCGCTCCATCACCCATATTTACTAAATATGGCCCTGCATACTCGATAAGGATCTCTAATGCATATCTTTCACCAGTCAGAGTGCCATTTTCTATAACCACTAGCTCTGTGCGACCCTCTGAAGAGGTGCCAGCCCATACGTGTACAGAGCCCCCGCCGTATTGAACTCTTTCCGAGATGCAACCTTGAATGTATCGGTCACCAGGTCGCCTGTATACTCTCCGCGTTCCATCGGAAGTGAATAAAGAAAACCGAGACTCATCTGTGAACAAAACTCTTGTCCATTCTTCTTCGCCCCATTGTACGTGTTGACGGGCGTAGCGTAGTCTTGCTACTCGATGCCCTGTCTCAAGTTTGGGGCCATTTGCTGGCCTGTACGACTTCAGGTTGGCTTCAGCAAGTCTTCTCCTCACTGTACTCTCACTAACGTAGTCTCTTCGGGTCTGAAGAAGCTGTTGCTGGACCTTAACTGCATTAAGGTGACGATTTCTTAACACAGTAGAGACAATTAAGCGGTCTTTCAGGTACTAGTGCACCTGGGTCTGCCATTACTTGGTCTCCTTAGATGGTTTCCAGTCTCTTAGTACCTTCGCTTTACTTGCTGCATCGTTCTTAGAGTTACACCCACCGTTCTTGCAGTATGACGCATACTGATGCCTACTTCGAGAAAAGTTATGATTCTTGCACATTCTTCTGGTGAAAGAGGCATGATTAGTGAAGTTTACTCGCTGAAGACACATTTGCTTTTGAATTGCAATTGATTTATCAGCAATAAAGAAAACAATAAAAAACAAAAGTACAAGCCAACAGTTTAAAAAAGAGTGTTTTTGTTTATTAAGTTTTTTTTTCAGTCAATCTTAAAAAATGATATTATGCATAACGTTTTTATTAAATGAAATGAAATTGTCTTTTAACTTTTTTTTATTTCAAAGGTCTAGCTTCTGTAGTTTAGGAGATATTGCAATTTTAAAACTGTACTACTTACTTTTGACGCCCAGTGTAGTAAGGCGTAACAACAATCAGCATTTGCATTTTTTTAGTCTGTGCTGTGTCCCAAACTGTGTGTTGGGTAAAGATCTCTGTCACCCTCATCCCAAAAGTGGGATGATTTTTTGACTATAATATGGGGTTCTTAAAAATTTACAGGGTTGGCAACGCGCGTGTTATACTCCCGGTTTTGCAGGCGTCTATAGGCTGCGGTGACCGCTTACCATCAGGTGGGCCGTAAGCTTGTTTGCCACCATAGTGGTATAAAAAAATACTATGAGTTGATGGGGTTCCACTTAGTTAATATTACTGGAAACCACTGAACCTACTTGTTTTATGTTATGTACTAAGTCTTGTTAGTTGTTAGTGTAAATAGGTCAGAAGTTTTCGACTTGGCGCGATTAAAACAACACAAGTTAATTCCCACAGGTTCACGGACTACTGTATTATACTTAATTAGGTCCCCCACAACTATATATAACACTTAATATTCTTTGGAAGTAAGATTAGTTACTTTATACTCTTATGTTAAAGTTCTCTTTATGATCTTTAGTAAGTATTTAAGGGGTAGGCCACACCGTCAGTTGCGGAAGAATCACCAGTTCTCGCAACCCCGCCACTGTTAAGTAGGAGAAGGTGGCAGATTTTTGGTCGGTATAACCCTCGTTGGCCAGAGAGGAAAGCCTCGTCGCTTCCTCAAGTGGCGGGACGTGCAGTAATGCATTTTCCTACTATAAAAAAAAGACCACACGTACGGTGTGTGCCCACGGTACAAGTAAAGTGGGAATAAATTTTTATTTGCACCGACCCCATTTTGTGGGGTACCGTTAGATAAGTCTCTTAAAAACATTGAGGGTATGGGAAGATCATTTTCCGATACAAAGATCCGTTTGCGAATTATTTACATTTAACGTGTCAATTTTCGTTTTGCACGGTGGTCCCCCCCTCTATCTCCGAAAGTCATGTGTTTAGAAATTTGAAAAAAATCATGGTAGTAGTCCATATAGTGAACCTACAAGGAAAACTATAACGGTTAAGTAGGCACTACTAGTTACCGAGTAATAGCCGACGAACTTATGAAGTAAAATTTCTTTGACGAAAACGTACAAATAGATTACGCATTGTACTCATCTGCAAGCATGAAATGCGTAGGTAATAGCTAACCCTGCATTGTGCGTGGCCCGACACGTATTTGCCCGGTTTTTCTTCATTTACAGCTTGTTTAAATAAAGAAAAACCGGTAAAAGAAATGGCGAAAGAAAACCAGTTACGGCCTTTTTAGTCATTTAGCAATTTTTGACTAGATGCGTTTTCAGGCAAGTAGATGTTTTATGACATGATATGACCATGTTACTATGTCATAATAGATTATGTTTTTATAAATAAATGACCTAAAGTAATTTGAGTAATTAACAAAATTTAATAGCACTGTAATAGTAAAATCAATATTAATTACACGATCCATAAATAATAATGGTACAAGAACAGGGTGTGTTTTTTTTAACCAATGATTTCAAAGAAGAGAATAGATACATTGCGCTTGTCAAACTGAATGATAACGCAAGTTAAGCAGTATCGCGCCTAGTCAATATTTGGGTTGATTTTAATATTCTCGAGCTTCATGTAAAGTCGGCGACAATGACCAGAAAACGCGCGACCACACCGGACTGTCATAATGTAGCTCTAACTTTATTAAATGTATTAGTAAGACCTTCCTGTTACCCGCGGCTTCGCCCGCGTGGCCAAGGGAAAATGTCAATAATTTTTCCCATGGGAATATCTTTATCCCGTGGGAAAAAGTAGCCTATGTCACTCTCCAGACTTTTAACTATCCCCAATAAAAAAATCATATCAATCCGTTCATTACTTTCGACGTTAAGGGAGGACAAACAAACAAACAAACACATTTTCACATTTATAATATTAGTATGGATATGCTTCTGACCATAAAATAAGGAAACGAAGAGTTTCTTCTGACGAATCACGCCACGCCACGCCACAGAGTATAGTTTAACTTGAGTTAAAAGATAAATTGAATTGATATGAAATGAAAATAAACAATATGCATGTTTGAAAAATGTTTTCTCATAATGTGAACGTATCTAGCAACAATGTAGTATATCGCACTCGTCGGAAATAAATACTAACTGACATAACAGTTAAAACATTGGGTTATCACGCGACGGTAGATGGTCACTAGACGGCTGGAATACTTTGAACATGATATACAATAACATGGTAACGTGTTTGTGAAACATACATTTTCCAACCGTCGTCAATTAGCGTCTTTTGGTAGTTGTTTTCAATGTACCTATGGCAAACCGAACTCCTTTTTATTTTCTTCTTCTTCTTTTTATATCTTTACTTCACATTTTTTTGTTGTCTTGTTTCTTTAACTAATGGCACTATTTATTGACATTCCGCGTACGTAATGTTGTATGTATGTACGTACCTAGTTTTAAGTTTAAAATTTTATGATAAAAAAGAAAAGAAAAAAGAAAAGTAAGACGATATATTTTTAAATGACAAAAAAGGCCGTAGCTGGTTTTCTTTTGCCATTTCTTTTTACCAGTGGTCATTTTGCTTTTGTTCCCGAAATGGTAGTAGTTTATAGACTAGATTAATTTATACAAATCATTTATTACTGTATACTCTGACAAGAGAACGTGTTTGTGAAAACCTATTCTCTGAATAAAAGTTTTGAATTTTGAATTTCTTTTTTAACTGGCTAAGATCTGCTGTAAGTCTGCAAGATAAAGGTTCCCCAGGCGGGCTGCTCCGACTTGAGCGGATTAACTGGGCCCCACCTCTTAATATCTATTGTCTAAGTTTTTTAAGTCACATATGTTTCCCAATCTATTTTCTCTCGCATTATACCAATTTTTCCTTGCATTAATATTATTTTCTTTTGGTTTGGTGGCAAAGAAGAAACGGGATAGCTTGTGATACGGAATATGTTTAGCATATGTAGATAATCGTTCATAATATGTCTTAAGACATAATTTTGTTCTGACACTCAAGTATCCGGACAACACGAATTACTGGTTTTTGTGATACTTACAAATATGTTAATTTTGATAATGTACTTTTAGTAAATAAATAAAAAAATGCGATTCAAAAACTGGCTGTTAGAGTACGTACTCTAACAGCCAGTTTTTGAATCGCATCCGAAAGAACGTTCTTTCGGATAGGCAATCGATTTATGACGGAGAATCTAGATCTAGAAGCAGAAAGGAGGAGTTTGTTTTGTTCAGGACATTTCAGATTCATAAATAAAGTACCTATCATAACCAGCTGTCCGTATTTCAATAAATGCTACCTATATTTCCTGAATGAGTTTAATTAAATCTTAACCACAACATGACTGAACACCAAAAGCAATTTCAGAATGTAACATTACACAAAAATAATACAATAAAATTTTAAACCTTCGTTTACTAAAAATAAGACTTATTTTTGCATAGCTCATATTTTTTCAGTTAATGCACAAAGTCCAGTTTAGTTTGAACTATGCATGAAAATATTCTCATAGAAAAAACGGTTCAATCGTTTGGTTAGTTGTGACATAGTTTAGGTATTAACATTTTTATGAACAGTAAGGAATTATTTCCATTTAGTGAAATATTTTTTTTTATTGTATTGAATTTTATTGTTTCTGTTTGAGAACATTAGTAAAATACAATATTAACATTTAAAAGTTATAAAATTTTGAAATAGCGTCACATACAATAACTGTTTATTATATGACAGTTTTATTTTACTTTTTTTGTTATAAATAACTTGCATAACTTACTAGCAACGTGAATGAATAGTGTAGTTCAAAATTCGTATAATTCGTGTCTTACAAACAGAAAATATATATATTAAATTCATTAGCGTCACCGTGTGTACGTATATGCACTCTAAAACGAACAAGTTAAGCAAAGCCAACCGTAGCCACTGTTTAGATGGGTTTCTTTATTTCAAGCTTTTCCGTGCTTTGAAATGTTAAATCGGTCCCGAGTGTTGCCGATGGATGACAGTCGTTATACCAAGTCTGTGGCCTTCAGGGCGGCTTGAAAATACTGACCTCTGCCAGTCCGCATTGAAGCAGCGTGGCAGAGTACGCTCTAATACACTTCTATTGATGAAAGATCCGTATCCAGCAGTGAAATTATTTTTTGTTAATATGATGATAATTATCTTTCTTCTGAAATTGATTGTGAGCTGGTATAGCGTGTGGACTTATACCGACATTAGATAGGTATATATCCCGATTTAAACTACTAACGTAATTCCTCTCTCTAAAAAAAATTCAACTCAAAAAGTAAAAAAAAAGTCAAATGATCAAATATTTTCATTCAAATGGGCCTATTAGAAGCTCTTTCGAATCGTCAAATTTTTACCAGTTCAGACGACAGATTTGTACTAAACTGTATAGTGTCCTCACTGTTTTAACGTCAACTGTGACTCTGACCTAGCAGTGACCCCCGAAATAGGTGTATTGCGTGTCCAAGTTAATAGTTCACTAAAGGGGCTTACCTCTTCACTGTGACTTGTAATTATTAAAGATTTCATAAACATATGAGCAATTGGTATTTCGTAAAGTTTGCGTGTTAAACTATATTATAATATGGATTTGATTGGATTATGCAATGTATAATATAGAACGTAGGAAATAAAAATTAAAACGCGAAAACTAGTAGGACATCTTCGAGTTAACGAAAGCCATCCAAAAACTGGCTAGGGTCGACGCTGCTTAACTAGCGTGTTTGTCTAGAGTGCGACACAGCGATGCCATCTAGCTCCTCATCATAGCCAACTTTTAAAAGCCAGTAAGAAATAAGAAAAAAAATGATAGTTGGCTTTCCGGTCTCTTGTAACACCCTGCGTTTTGAGAGAGGTAGGGCGCAGCGGATAATCCGCTCAAATAGCCAGCCTGTCTGGGGAAGGACCTCCCCACCTTACAGAAGATCGTAGACAAATAGCATTAGTCTCGGCCATGTTGTATTCCTACGGTGAGTAAGGTCTCCAGAGCTCCACTTGGGAGGGTTGGCAACGCGTGAGTGATACTCCCGGTATTGCAAGCGTCTATAGGCTGCGGTGATGCTTACCATCAGGCGGGCCGTATGCTTGATTGCCAACTTTGTGCTAAAAGTAAGAAATAAGAAGAAAAGATTTAGTTGGCTTTCCGGTCTCTTGTATCATCCTACAAAGGGACCCCACGAGCGGGAGAATTGCGACGATATTAGGTCGTGACACCTAATTCTATATGTTGTCTTAGAACGTCTCCACACGGCGATTTCATCGCGTTGATTTTCATTCGGGCTCGTGATACTCTCGCTCGTGGATATGGTCCTAAAGGCATAGCATGTAGACGAGAGCCGTAGAAGATTATTTGCTAGATTCCAATTTTTTATTGGTGAGAAACTCATTTATGCAATAACTTTTAGTAATAAGGAACGATTTCAAATTATTTGTAAATTTAAATGATATTATGTTTTCAATGTACTGAGGTAGTCAAAGTCAAAAATATTTTATTCTGTGGACCCTTGCGGACACTTAGACACATTTACAACATATTATCATTCTGTATTAAATATAAAACAAATAAGCATTTTATAAACTACCACTATTTACGAAACAAAGTAAAATGACCACCACCGGTAAAAGAAATAGCGAAAGAAAACCGGTTACGGCCTTTTTTGTTCATCTTCATATTCTTCATTCTTTTTAGGTTTCCGTAGTAAACTACAAGGAACCCTTACAGTTTCGCCATGTCCGTCCGTCTGTCCTAAATATAGATCGGTGTAGTCTTTTTCATAAATACTTTTCCACTCAAACCTATTGAAATAGCATTATCGCAAGGAACAAACTTCAGTATTCAAGTACTTACATAAGCTATTCCAGCTATATCTCTGAAACAAACAGTCTACGGCGGACTAAACACGGCTAAGCTTCACTAAGCTGTACCTCTAACCTAAGCTGTAAGCTAAGCTGGAGGCTAAACGTTTGTCTTTGTGGAGAATTGTTCCTTTGAGTATAATCCCACTATAGTCATATTTTGCAGATGAAATGGACGGACATGCTTAGTGATTGAAAACGTTGTACATAATCATAAAATCTGTCTGTCTGTTTGAGCCGATTAATCTCAGAAACAATAAGTTCAAAACAGGTTTTAATTATCCTAAGTTTATTTTTGATGACGACCTCCGATGATTTGACGACCTCCGTGGCGTAATGGTTACCACGCCAGACCGCCACCCAAGAGGTCCCGGGTTCGAATCCCGGCTGGGTCATGATGAAAAACGAACTTTTTCTGGTTGGCCTCTGCTCTTAGATGTTTATCTAAATATGTATCTATACTAATATTATAAAGAGGTAAAGTTTGTGTATTTGTTCAATTGTAAGGGGTAATCTCGGGATCTACTGAACCGATTTTAAAAATTCTTTCACCAATAGAAAGCCACATTATTGCTGAGTGTCATAGGTTATATAAAAAACCAAAAAATAAAAAGGCTTTTAACATTATGCCCAACGAAGTGGGCACGGGTCAGCTAGTTTGTTATAAAATAGTTAGTATCCCATAACACAAGTTTCGAACTTACTTTGGAGCTAGCTCAATCTGTGTGATTTGTCCGTATATATTTATATTTTTGTTTGTAACGAATAAACTCAAAAACTAATAAGCCGATTTCAAAAATTCTTTCACCATTGGAAAGGTACATTACCCCTGGTTAACAAGGCTATATTAATTAAAAAAAATAATAATAACGATCCATAGTAAAAAACCTGCGAAGGTTGCGAGGCGGTCCGCTAGACATAAAATATAATAGACAGATAAACAATACTCTATTTGCAATACACAACAAGGTAAAACAGACTAGTGTATGGTAACAATTCGGCCATTACTGCTGAAAGTAATCATCAAATACATATTTAAGTTAACTAAGCATTAAAAAGACATGGTCCCTGTGGCAGGGTGCCCAAAATACTAGCAGCGTTACCTTGCTGAACGGAGATAGATATCCGTTGAGCGAAGTAACTGCCAGCCTTTGGGTCACCAGTAGTTTGTCGTAGCCTTTTTGCGATGTCCCTAAAAAGGACAACGCACTGGTACCCCACGGGCCTGTTTCTACACCAAAAGCCACAAAATCGTAGGAACCTGTCAGCTGCTGATATTTTGGTAATATTTTTTTTAAATACATATTTACATATTAGGGAAAGCGAAAAAGAACTTCCTTTGCGTGTATTCCGCTTTCCCGTGAGAATTTCGGAAAATGACATCACTTGTAGACATAAAAAATTTCGCCGCCAACACTAACCTTCCCAGTAGCTCAGTTGGAAGAGTACTCGGCTGGATTTCAAGAGAACGGTTTCCGCCGTACGAGGAGGTGATTTTTTTCATTTAAAAACATTTTGTTTGAAAAATCTACAGATTTTATTGTCTTTTTTGTCAATTACATAATATTAAACTACCCAAAACATATCCACTTTCATTCCAAAATATTACAAGGAAATTTCGTACTTGGCAGCATAAGCAACAATTTTATAACAAGATTTTTAAATGATATCTAATTTACATACAGATATTGCCAAGAACATTTTAAGAAATAGCAGGTGGAAAGACTAGAATTTTAAGTATTTAATATAATGTAATGTTTCACATGATAGCCTTACGTGTGGTCATTAGACAAGTGCGGGTTTTTGATTTAAAAATATTTTTATTTCACGTAACAATAATGAACACTTTCTACCATCGAACTGCTCGTCACCGGCGGGGAATCCAACCTCACACACTAGAACCAAAATGGTCGCGTACTACGCGGTTTCAGAGGAGTTTCCTCTCGCGAACGCTGAGGCTGTGGAATGAGATCCCCGCCGAGGTCTTTCCTTTAGACTATAATATGGGGTTCTTCAAAAAGGGCATTAAAAGATTTTTACAGGGTCGGCAACGCGCGAGTGATGCTCCCGGTGTTGCAAGCGTCCATAGGCTGCGGTGACCGCTCACCATCAGGCGGACCGTAAGCTTGTTTGCCACCTTTGTGGTATAAAAAAAAAAAAGAAGGAAAATTTCTAGAGACTTTTGTGGAGTGATTCCCGAAATAAAAACTATGCTATGTCCTTTCTCGGGTATCCAACTGTTCCCATACCAAAGGAGGTGATACCCTTAGTAGAAAAACAACAATAAGCGGGCCAACCATGAAAGGAAATTCCGAAAATACGGACTGACGTTTTGTACCTTATTCTAACTAGTAATGTCTTTTTTGACAGGACTACGTGTTTCGTTGTCTCGGATGGACACTTTCATAGTAGACCCGAAGATTTTAATATGAACGCCTACAAACCTTTATTGAACAAAAAAAGTGTTAGCCACCCGATAGAGAGATAGTGATAGTTTAAAATAGTATTTATAAATATCCTCTAAAGTCTGGAATACAAAAATTTTGCGCAGGAGCCTGGGTTTGTTTAGGTCACCTCTGTTCATCTCAACTGCTTTAACGGGAAGAGGTAATTGACTTAACTGTCACATTTATATTAGTAGTCAAACTGTGCCGATTCATTCCAAGACCAATATGTGTGTAGCAAGAGATTTCATTTCACAGTGACGGATGCAATACCCATTAAATTAATCTTTTCTAAACTAGAATAATTTTAGTCCCATTGGATCATTTATTAACAGAAAATGCATTGAGATTGCAATGTTTGTCTATAAGAGTTTATTTTCTCTATAAAGTGAAACAATGTTAAGCAGATAAAAATGTTTTAATGCAATTAAATAGTTTAAAAAAAAGATAACGATATTAAACATTTCTAATTAAACTCACTGGAAAATATTAAAATAGCAAACAATAACTTAAATTTTTCGTCACTGATGCTGATAAGATGAGACACTGCTTAGAATTCGGGCATCACCCTAGCTTTTTGATTATTACATAAAATAAATGTTATATAAAAGCAAAAAATCACATAATAATGATGGCAGCTCCCGACCTAACCCTCTCGTAGCGCCGGCTAATGTAATTGACTGTTTTTTTTATTTCCCCTCTAAAGCGACTGTTTGACCGACGGCGATTAGCGAAGAGCAAATTTTAACTTGTAACACACCCCCTCCCCCCCCCCTATTCTTGCGTTTGAGGTTGGGCAGGTAGTTAGTTTAATTTTAAAAGCATTCGTATGTTCTAAAAAACCGGGAAAGTGCGTGTTGCTTCACGCATAAAGTCGGGTTTTGTTTGCTTGCAGATGCGTGCAATATCAGACGGACATGGTGAAACTGGTCAAATTATACTACTATACTATGGAACCTTAAATAAATTAATTATATAGATCAACTGATCCAAAAAATTAAACTTTAATATAGGATCAGACGGAAATATAAGCGATTTCCTTAAAAAATATTTACTTACTATAGTTATTGTCAACCACTCGACAATTTTCTGGGCGGATTTCTCTTTTATGGGCAAAACACACTGCCTACTGTAGCAGCAGCGGGTCAATAGTGGGAGACTGGCACCATCGCCACGTCACCACGTTTGTGTGATGTCGTTCACACAAATATATAATTTGAAATGCAAAATCTCCTGCGCCGCCTAGCAGTGTGTTTCGCTTTTTGGTCCCCGCTAATCGCCGTCGCTCAGCCCGCCGCCTTAAGGGGAAACTCTATGCTGATTCCACTGTAGTCAGCGTTATTTGGTGTTTTTTCAATGCAGTTTTGTTTGTGTTCGTGGTTAAGGCTTTTAGCTGTTCATGTTTTGATGCTACAAAAGTAGGCTTTGTGGTATTTGTGTTAAGGTATTTTTCAAGTTATGCAACGTGGTGCACTCCAGTTTATGGATTAGCGTCATATAAAATTGGGTAATAGTTTTTTTAAAGGAAACTACAATCGGTTGGCGGAACCTTTTGTCAGACTTATGTGGTGTGGGTGAAGAGTTAAAACTTGTTTTTATACCACAAAAGTAGCAAACGATCATAAGCCATCAGACTACATACTTATTTTATATTATTACTAGCTTCCGCCCGCGGCTTCGCCCGCGTGGCCTAGTAACAATTAGCATATCTTTCTTCAGAAACAAATTCCGGTCCGGCACGGCCCAGTACAGTATGGTTCCATTCGGTCCGATCAGGTCCGGTCCGGTCGGTCCGGTCCTTATAAGGACCCTACATGACAAATTTGGCATCTCTAGACCCAGCGGTTCAGGCTGTGCGTCCCCTTTCAACTTCGCTTGCGTATATCTCGCTTTCCCGTGGGAATTTTGAAAAATCGTTTCTTAGTACATCACTAGACGTTGTAAGGAACCTACATGCCAAATTTGATATACCCTCGCAACTTCGTATGCGTAAATCTCGCTCGCTTTCCCATGGGAATTTTGAAAAATCCGTTCTTAGTACATCCCTAGACGTCGTAAGGAACCTACATGCCAAATTTGGAATCTCTAGACCCAGCGGTTTAAGCTGTGCGTTGATATACCCTCGCAACTTCGTTTGCGTATATCTCGGTTTCCCGTAGGAATTTTGAAAAATCCGTTCTTAGTACATCCCTAGACGTCGTAAGGAACCTACATGCCAAATTTGGAATCTCTAGACCCAGCGGTTTAAGCTGTGCGTTATATACCCTCGCAACTTCGTTTGCGTATATCTCGGTTTCCCGTAGGAATTTTGAAAAATCCTTTCTTAGTACATCCCTAGACGTCGTAAGAATCCTACATGCCAAATTTGGAATCTCTAGACCCAGGGGTTTGGGCTGTGCGTTGATATACCCTCGCAACTTCGTTTGCGTATATCTCTGTTTCCCGTAGGAATATTGAAAAATCCTTTCTTAATACACCCCTTGACGTCGTAAGGAACCTACAGTCCAAATCTCTAGACCCATTGGTTTGGGCTGTGCGTTGATATATAGTTAAGTCAGTCAGTCAGGACTTTGAATTTTATCTACGAAAAAAAATTCTGGTCCGATCCGGTTTGGTCCGGTCCAGTCCAGCACGACCCGGTACGGTACCGTTCCATTCGGTCCGATCAGGTCTGATCCGTTCCGGTCTGGTCCGGGTAAGGACCCTACATGTAAAATTTGGCATCTCTAGACCCAGCGGTTTGGGCTGTGCGTCCCCTCGCAACTTCGTATGCGTATATCTCGCTTTCCCGTGGGAATTTTGAAAAATCCTTTCTTAGTACAATCCTAGACGTCGTAAGGAACCTACATGCCATATTTGGAATCTCTAGACCCAGCGGTTTGGGCTGTGCGTTGATATACCCTCGCAACTTCGTTTGCGTATATCTCGGTTTCCCGTAGAAATTTTGAAAAATCCTTTCTTAGTACACCCCTAGACGTCGTAAGGAACCTACAGTCCAAATTTGAAATCTCTAGACCCATTGGTTTGGGCTGTGCGTTGATATATAGTTAAGTCAGTCAGTCAGGACTTTGAATTTTATCTATGAAAAAAATCCGGTCCGGTCCGGTTCGATCCGGTCCGGCACGGCCCGGTACGGTGCGGTTCCTTTTAGGCCGATCAGGTCTGATCCGTTCCGGTTCGGTCCGGTCCGGTCCGTTCCGGTCTGGTCCGGTCCGGTCGGTCTGGACCTTATAAGGACCCTACATGTCAAATTTGGCATCTCTAGACCCAGCGGTTTGGGCTGTGCGTCCCCTCGCAACTTCGTATGCGTATATCTCGCTTTCCCGTGGGAATTTTGAAAATTCCTTTCTTAGTACATCCCTAGACGTCGTAAGGAACCTACATGCCAAATTTGGAATCTCTAGACTCAGCGGTTTGGGCTATGCGTTGATATATCCTCGCAACTTCGTTTGCGTATATCTCGGTTTCCCGTAGGAATTTTGAAAAATCCTTTCTTAGTACACCCCTAGACGTCCTAAGAAACCTACAGTCCAAATTTGGAATCTCTAGACCCACCGGTTTGGGCTGTGCGTTGATATATATTTAAGTCAGTCAGGACTTTGAATTTTATATATATAGATTTTTTTAAGTTTTACGTCTATGTTAAAGTATCAACCTTTGCTTTGTTCTTTCTGGAACTTATATTTTAATATATTTTCTATTTTACTTTGAGCTCCCTTGTTTCCACTTCTCTTACCTCCATCTTTACAATTTACCTATACGATTAGTACTAAGGATGTAAATTTTACATCTAGTTTAGTACTTAATGTAGGTTTCCTGTTCCGTTTAATGTACCTCTCATGTACTAAAACTTTAGACAGTATATGAAGCATTCCTGTACCATTACATTTCGCTGGAGTTATTTAGGAATGTCTGATGAGCATACCTACTTAGAGATCTCTTTGTTCAAAACGAAGCACTATGTCCTCGTTCCCTACTTTTTTTTAGTTTTCTTTAGTAAAGTAACAAAGAACCCGTTTCGCCATGTCCGTTTGCCCGTCTGTCCGCGGTCTAGCTCGTAGATCCTTAATACTAGAAAGCTGGAATTTGGTATGTAACTATGCTAAAAAAGTGAAAGAACATATTTATAGCAGTAGTATATATATAGTGAACCTACAAGGAAAACTATAATGGTACTATAATGGTAGTAGGCTCTACTACTTATCGAGTATTTTTATTTATCCAAAATAAGTTGACACACATTCCCACCGATGTGTCTCCTGTGTAGCCAAGATGGCTTATTGGCGTCGCGGAGGAGAAACTACAGTTGTCTTGGAACTCACAAAGAATTTAATCAGAAAGAAATCAGACGGAGAAGGAAGTATTGAAAGGATGGAATGGAAAGAATATAACAATCACTGCCGTAGCGAACGTGTAATATAAGAGCAGGGACCGTACCACGCTTAAAACAAAACAAGAACGGCCGAGGAAGGGAGACAGCGCAGTACATGATGTAAGGCGACGTCTCGTTTACACGTTCGTTTAAGGATAGTTATAAATAAAAGGTCGTGGCACGTCCCCATGTCTGTGTGAAATTGCAAAAAGGATGTATCAATCAAGGGCTTTACCTGAGACGTTAAAATATAATAGTAACATAATTCTTTTAGTGGATTTTCAAGCAACCGTGGGCTGTTAAAACTACTGAATCCATTGGCAATAAATTCAAGAGCTTTTAAACAAGGGCAGTAAAAAATTTAAGCTTTTTTATAACTTGAATTTAACTTTGCACTTTTAACTCGAATGTAAAATGAAGTTCGTTTCGTAAAGATTTAGGATCGGTTTCGCATCATAAGTTACAGATAGCTTATCGATCTGATAAATAATATAACAAAAACGCTCAAAATCTTAACGAGTTGCACAAAAAAAAACTGAAAGTAAATGACGTCTCAAGCACTGTCTTTTTCTTACTTAATTTGAGTGTCTGTAACTCAGTAAGTATTCTGAAAGACATTATGGTTGTTTAAGTAAAATATGATAAATTCTAAGAATATCACGTAAGCTGAACGAAGATCGCCAACTTCGTTGAGCTTACGTGCAAGTGACAGCCCTATTGAAGTCTAACTTATGATCTGAATGTTGGCGCCAAAACCACTAATGTTAGCTTGTGACATATTAATAGTTAGTTAATATTATTTTGTGTATTCAATGGTTTTGTAATTTACGTATTGATAAATAAAATCATTTATTTGCATTGGGCATTCAAATACAGTTACAATGTTTTCACATTTGCAATAAAATCATTATGTAAGGCAAATTTAATGTCACAAAGTCATATTAATAAATAAAATACATTAGCCACAGATGAATACGAACAAAGTTTTTCGTAATCTTCATAAATGGCGGACGTCACCGACTGATATTTTTTTTTAGACTAGGTTTAAGGTATAATTTATTATTTACTTAATTATAACAAAAAAATATTGAAAGCCTTAAAAATCATAGAATAGCAAAATAATTTATTAGGAGGAGAATATAATTTGCGTCGGCAACTCTTCAATGCTTCTACCAGCCACCTCGGGGAATAAATGCATGATTATAATGTTAAAAGGTCTAAAATAAATCACAAGATAGAATAACTTACATATTTTCAGTGTTCTGAAAAATGGATCTCTCTGTATCGAGAGATCCCCAGACAAAACCGGTTTACACCGGAATATTCTGGAAAATAGCGGATTTAGACGTGCCCGTGATTTATATTACTGACTTCGTGTTCCATTTTTCAATATTTGATATTTTCGCGTCTAATATGTAAACTGATTCGTGATATATTAGACGACGTTCGAAACTTGCCAAGAGTAGACGTGTCGCAAAAATTATTAAAAATAATATAAAAACTATCACTGAATTCTAAACCTTATATCCAAGTTAGTGAACAACAATTTCTATTGCCGTGAGGAGTGCGTCTTAAGCTATTATATTGAAGACATCGGAGACTCGTAGCGAGGCAGCGTGCCGCCGCCGCGCCGCGCACCCCCGTGAGTACGAGATAGCAGTACGTATTTCCTTCCTACTCTATGCACTGTGCGAACTAAACTGCCAGCTATTGACGTCACGCGCATACGCATCAACCTAAAGGTGTAGTCACATTGGGTGTTCTTGAATAATATCATAAAAGTATGAGTACTATATTGCGATCACCTAAGGCGACTGGGCAGCGTCCGGGGTCGGCCCCTGATTTAACTAAATTAGTGAGTCAGGAAGAGGAACCATTACTGGTCACCCATCGTAAAAGGAAACAACCTGAACCAGATGATTTTAAATTTGAATTTGAGAAATTTCAAAAACAGATAATGGCTAGTATAAATGGATTTATGAACAATCAAACCATAATTATGAATAAGATATCTGAAGATGTGTCAAGTATAAAGCAAGATATTAAAAATTTGCAAAGTGCCACACAAAATTTGGTAGTAGAACAAAATAATATGAAAACTAATATTACTGATTTACAATTGGCAAGTTCTACAACTAGTACTAAAATTGATACTTTGGAAAATGATATGAAGGCACTGCAAAGTTCTTCTTTTGTACAGCGATACGACGTCATCAATGAGCTGCAGGAGAGACAAGAAAGAGTAAATAATGTAATCATAGTGGGGGTTCCTGAGCCCAAGGGAATTGATAAAATAGAACGAATGGCATCAGATAACAAAGAAGTTAACAAAATTTTAAAGACAGTAAGTCCTACATGCCCAGAACCAACTAAAATTCTGCGTCTCGGAAAATATAACGCTGAAAAACATAGAAATATTAAAGTTTGCCTACCGTCTCAGGATAATGTAAAACTAATTCTCCGCAACAGAGATAAAATAAATGATGAAACTATCAAATTATACTCAGACCAGACCCCTGATCAACGTCAATACATGACTAGGCTGAAGGAAGAATTGAATAAACGTACACAGAATGGTGAAAAAGATCTAACAATTAAATACGTAAAGAATATTCCAAAAATTATCCGCAAATTATCAAAAAACTAACTAAGTTACCAGAAAAACTTACTGAATCCACAAGGGGCCTCATAACATACGAACTAACAAAGGACTATACCAATCTTGGCAAGGGTTCAAAATCATTAAAATTCGTTTATGCTAATATTCGAAGTCTGGTCAAACCCGGGAAGTTAGATGAACTAGTATGTATACTGGCAGCAATAGAAAATGTCCATATCGTAGTCTTGGTTGAAACTTGGATCAAGTCAGAGGAAGAAGCCAAAAGACTCCAAATATCTGGCTTTAACCATTATTACAACTTTAGAAGTAATAGCCGGGGAGGTGGTGTCTCAATTTTTGTCAACAACAGCCTGGACCATGAGTTCATCAGCGAAAAATATGAAGATGACAATCATTTCTTATGGGTCCATTTATCAAGGTTTGCTTTGGATATTGGAGCAGTATATAAACCGGAACGGACAAACTCAGAGAAATTCCTGCAAACCCTCTCAAATCAGCTAGACAGCCGAAGAAGAGCCATCGTGTTTGGTGACTTCAATTATAACTTGCTTGGGACCGATCGACATACTATAGATTACAAGGAATCACTATCCGAAAGTGGATATACAATAATAAATAAAATAGATGTAGAGTATTGTACCAGAGAAACCGCAACATCAAGAACAATTTTAGATCATGTTTGTACCAATCTCCAAAACCATGACATTAATCTGAGCATCATTGAATCCAGTTTATCTGACCACAAGCAAATGTTCTTAGAGATTAAACAGCATGAACCTGAACCTAAAAGAAGAATAAAATATAAAGCGATAGTCTACCCAAAACTATATAAAACCATCGAAGACTCAGACTTCAATGAGATAGGAGAAATTTTTATAAAGTTAGTACAGAATATAAAGACAGCAATTATGGTAAACACTAAAATTAGAACTAAAATCCAAAATTCACCACGAAACGACTGGATAAACTCGGATATAATAAAGCATATTAATGGCAGAAATAAATTGTGGAAGCTGCATAAAGAAAACCCGGATGACCAGGATTTGAAAAATAAATTTAAAATTGAAAGAAATAAGGTATTTAAACTCATTCAATCGTCTAAACGTAAATATTATTATGATTCTTTTAAAAATTGTGAAAACAATCCTTTGAAGATGTGGCAACTTATAAACAAACTGTCTAGGAATAAACCAAAAGAAAATATTGCTCCGAAAAAAATAGACAGCCCCTCAGGTCCAATAACAGATAAAAAGGAAATATGTGAAATATTTAATGACTACTTTTCTAGTATAGGCACGGTTTTGGCTAACCAAATACCAGATAAATACCACAACAACCACACTTTCACTAAATCACACATAAAATCTACAGATACAGAACTTACACACATAACACCAACTACTGAAGAGGAACTTTCGAGTATTATTCACAATCTCAAAACCCACACTAGCACAGGCTTAGATGGTATTAGCGCTAAAGCCATTAAATGTATCCATAAAGTAATATTGCCTGGTCTGACGAAATCTATTAATAAATGCTTTGCTGATGCACATTTTCCGGATTCACTTAAATTAGCCAAAGTAGTACCAGTCTTTAAATCAGGACCTAAAACAGACCCCGGAAATTATAGACCCATCTCAGTTCTGCCAGTTCTCTCAAAAGTTTTTGAGAAACTTCTACATAATAGACTCAGTAAATACCTAGATTCAAAGAACTTTTTGTTTGACCGGCAATATGGGTTTAGAGCGAAATCTAACACTTTATCTGCAGCTGTAGATATAATTACAAAAATTCGAACCAAAATAGATCAAAAGCATATGGTCTTGGGAGTCTTTATTGACTTGAGAAAGGCGTTTGATACGGTCAGTCATAAACTACTCATAGAGAAGTTGGAGTCGGCTGGTGTAACAGGCACAGCTCTGAAAATATTCGAATCCTATCTCAAAAATCGATTGCAAGTTGTTAAAATTGGCGAAGTCTGTAGTGAATCAAAAGAGATTTCTTGTGGCGTGCCACAGGGATCGATTCTGGGTCCTCTTTTGTTTCTTATATATATTAATAACATACATGAAATAGGGCTAAAAGGACATATCACACTTTACGCTGACGATACCTGTCTTTTTTACTTTGGACATTCTATAGAAACCATCATAGAGGAAGCACAAAATGACTTAATCTTACTACAAAAGTGGTTTCTATACAATCTCCTAACAATAAACACATCAAAAACTAATTACATGGTATTTGCTGCTAAAAATAAAAAAGTACCTACACACAGTCCCTTAAAGATTAATGGAGAAATACTTAAGAAGGTTCCTCACGAAAAGTATCTCGGGTTGGTTTTGGATAGTCAATTATCTTGGAAACCGCATATAGAAAAAATACGGCCTAAAATTAGAAGTCTTACAGGAGCCTGTCGTGGCATTGTAAGATGTATGCCTTTCAAAGTACGGAAGACTGTCTATAATTCTTTAGTCAAACCCCATCTAGAATACCTTATAGAGATATGGGGCTCAGCTGCAAAGACTAACCTTGTAACACTACAGAGAGCACAAAACAAAATCATAAAAGTTCTGTTTCACTACAGTTATTATACTCCAACTGAAAAGGTTTACCAAGAAACAAAATTGTTTAATATTTCGCAAATATATCAATACAATACATGTATGTTGATACGTAAAATTCTAAGAAAGGAAATACATACACAAATAACATTCACCAAAAAAATTCACATTCAGAAGCGGACTTTGAGACGGGCGCACAACATACACTTAAACAATTTCCGAACCAACTATGGAAAGAAAAACATCACCTATGAGGGAGCAAAACATTATAACGCACTTCCAACGGACATTAAAGAGGCCAAATCAACGATTTTGTTTAAGCGTATGTTAAAACATCACATCTTAAATAAACCCCAGTAAATAAAATTAATTTATAAAAACAATTTAAAATTACGTAAAATTTCTTGTTTGCCACCATCTACTAAACTAAACAACAACATAAAATAAATAAATTAAAAATAATTATATGTAATAATAATAAATACAATAAAACAGTTTACAGACAAATAAATTAAATATTATCAAATACTAAATATTACAAAACAAAGATAAAACTAGATTAAAAACAAAAATATAAAAAAATAAAAAATTATTGCTACAAGGGTTTCTAGTGTGGATGGGCCTTTATGACATTGAATGAGTTTCAATCCATATCGCTCACCAAACGAGCGACACTATATAACTACCCGCGAAATGTGTGAATAAAATAATTGTAGTTTTGTTTAGTGTTGAATTTTGGAGAAAATTATAATCCTATTGTAATGATTGATGTTGATTGTGAACTGTATTTTACTAACTTTTAGTGATAGTTTAAATTGAAATAATAATATATATTCGTAAAGTGTTAAGTACCTCTAAGCGATATTCGAACGGAAAAATATTAGTGTAAATGTTATCTTATTTCTCATGTAAGTGATTTTATTTGTAAATCTTTAGAGAAATAAAGAATTTAAACCTTTAAACCTTTATATAGAACTATTTTCTCTATGCTCAATTGATTTAGGCGTTTCTTTTCGAAAGTTGTCTTTAAATGTCTTCGAAGTACTTAATAATTATTTATTTCAATTTCATTTTACCACAAAATCTGGACACGAAAGGAGGATTTCAGACGACCTCCGTGACGTAATGGTTACCACGCCAGACCGCCACCCAGGAGGTCCCGGGTTCGATCCCCGGTCGGGTCATGATGAAAAACTAACTTTTTCTGATTGGCCTCGGGTCTTGGATGTTTATCTATATATGTATTTGTTATAAAATATAATATCGTTGAGTTAGTATCCCATAACACAAGTTTCGAACTTACTTTGGGGCTAGCTCAATCTGTATGAATTGTCCCTATATATTTATTTATTTAACTAAACTATCATGTTGTGACGAGTTGACGTCACGGGGAGACACTACAGATGTCTTGGATGTAACTTTAAATTTAATCAGTAAGAAACTAGATGGTGTAGGAAGTATTGAAAGAACTTCCCTCCTTAGCAACTACGTGACTTTGAAAGAAAAGGCTTCAGAGATAGCAAAAATTATAGCCTAAAGAGATAACAAATCAAGTGAAGCTCAATTTTTTATCCAACTTTAAACAGGCATATTATTATCCACATAGTATGTCATCATTTATCAAACACGTCCGATAGTAGGTGTGAACATCCATTATGTTATTCGTACCATCTAATTTCTGGTGGTCAAAACATTCAAGGTTCCACCAACCTTGCTACGAAGGTTGTATTTGTCAAAATATATGTGTTATTTATCGTAATATTAGTTAAACATGCAATTTTTTTAAAGCTTAATTAAATTACTATGTTTCAAAAATGTGCACACGAAAGCTCCTAACCTGACAAATTATGACAAGTTCTGACGGCAAAATAATCTGAATAATATCTATTGGTAAAATAAATTTCCAAAATCGGTATTAGAAGATGCAGAGGTTACAACCCCACAAACTTTAAAAATGAGAGAGATAAAGTTTGTGTAAGTTTCTGAAACTACTAAACCGATTTTGATCTCTTTATCATATTTAAAAAGTTGTTTTGGGAATATTTAAAAATTGACCTGAGTCTCATCTGATAGCGCGGAGGAAAAGAAGACCCCTAAAAAGAGAAAATAAAAACTAAATCCGCGAGTTTGAGAAGAATTGGAAAATTACAAATTTGAAAGGGATAAATGGAGTAAAGGGGGCGTGCGCCCAGTTGTGGGATTTTGATAACTAATTAAAAAACAAACTGCGTAACATGAGTAATTAAAACCATTTTAGAGATCAACAAATATAATGATTTTACTAATAAACCTAAAACATCCTTTATAAATAAAGGTGAAAATACGTCTTGTTCCCCTTTGAGCCTCGCGAGCCACCCCCTTTTACGAGCCAAGTCGTAAAAACGGGTTGCGACGGCGAAATTCTATTTTTGAACTTTATATAACTGACGGCGCGCAGTCGCTCCACGCATTCGAATCTCGAATCCCTTTGTTTAGAATTCCGTTAAGCGAAATTAAGTGTTGTTCTTTTTTTTTTTTTGCCGTGTCAGTAGGGTCGAATCGTGAGTGATTAAGCGGAACACGGTTTAAGTATGATCGACGTTCTTTAAAAATGTTTGGACAATACATTAAGAAACGAGAAGCTCGATGCGTGTCGCACTCTAAGACATGCAAGTTAAGCAACTTCGACTATAGACAGTGTTTGGATGGGTATCGTCATCTTGAGCTTCTCAGTGGCTTTTAGCCAAGTCGGCGGCTTGAAAATACTGGCCTTCGCCAATTCCACCGAAGTATTGGAGCAGCGTGGCAGAGTACGATCTAATCCCCTTCGAATGAAGGGAGATCCAATGTGTTGGATGATTATGCGTTGGTCAAAATTTACTTAAAATCAACCGCTTTCAGTTCAATTGAATCTCAAGAAATTATGAAACTCAACTAGAAAGATTTGACCTAAATAAACTAACATAGTTGCTACAAAAATGTAGGCTTACAAAGAAACAATAACTCCAGATCTCTATGAAGTAATAACATGTACAGTCAGCCATTGAAAGAGGTGAGCATGATTTAAGTTTTCTCGATTTATTAGAATTTTTATTTTTCAACTAGCTTCTGCCCGCGTGTTGTACTAACAATTAGCATATATTTCTTCAGAAACAAATTCCGGTCCAGTCCGGTCTGGTCCGGTACGGTTCCATCCGGTCCGATCCGTTCCGGTCCTGTTCGGTCCTTATAAAGAACCTACATAAGACTTCCTATTCCCAATAGTTTTCCTCTCCTAGTTTCCAGTATGTATGTAGAATGAATGTTTCATAACGACGACATTGTTAGCCTCAAAATCTTTGTTTTTAGTTCTATATCCTGTTCACTTCTTTATTGGTTGTACTGTACTATGAACATTTAGCTTGCAATTTAGAAAATACCTTTCGTATTAAAGATACGTCGGCCATCTTTTCATTACTCCGCCCGTGTGTGCGCGGCCTAACATTTTGTTTTTAGTGCCTCATGAATGCTTTTGAGTTTTCTAAGTTTTATAAAGAGATACAAAGAACGTCTTTGTATGTGTTTTGAAAGGTTAAACTGGTTGGAATGGCGATATGTTTTATGTTTGTACGCCGACCCACTGCGCGCGGTCTAGCGGTCAGAGTTCCGAGTTCTACCGTCCGTCGTACTGTGACCGTCGCGGTCCGGCTTTCGGTGTATAAAATTCTAAACCACCACATTGGTTACAGCAAATACTATAGAAGACTAATACCCACAGCTTCGGAAGAATTCGGGCAAGACGCGACACTAGCGCCCCTACGGCATGAGGGCGGCATGAGGTGAACGATTTCAAAACTTTTGTGCGTTTTGTAGCAAAATGTTATAGCGCCCCTAGCGGCATGAGGTGAACGGAGGTTTTTTGTATGCAAAATGTTACAGCGCCCCTAGCGGCATGAGGTGAACGGAGGTTGCCAAGTCATTGTATGAGAAACGTCAAGAGCTGTGGGTATTAGTCTTCTATAGTATTTGGTTACAGTGAACGCGGAACGCAGAACTCGGACATGACCGCGCGCAGTTGGCGCCTTAATATCCCATCAAAAACATTAATGTGAAATAAAAGCCAAGTTCAATATTATGTTGTTGACTTCAACGACAAAAGAAGTGAGATCTAAATGGGTGCCAAGTTCAACGGTCAGTTATGTTTTTTTTTATCCTTACTAATATTATAAATCCGAAAGTTTATGAGGATGTATGGATGTTTGATACTCTTTCACGCGAAAAGGGGTGGACAGGTTTCCTTGAAATTTGGTATACGGCTAGTTTATAATCTGGATTAACACATAGTATAGTTTTTGTGATCACCAACAGGATATGGTGTTTTTACTCCCGCAAAACAGTCCGGGATTAGAACATAAAACAATTATAAGTTAAAATACTTGAGAAAAAAATATATTTTGTATTTAACTAAATTCTGTGATATCTAAATGGCGTTGACACGTTTTTGGCATGATTAAACAACAAACATTCTAAAATCCATTTCACATTAGTATTAGGTTAACATTAAATTCTAAATTGATGTCGACATCTTTCATAATAATTTATGATACTGACAATAGAATGCATTGGTATGTGAACTCTGAAAATAGCTGAATGATAAATGATGTTTTGAAAAGGTTGAAAAGCACTTTATCATATTCTGGGAAAGTGAATACCTGAAATATTAAAGGATAGTAATTTGATTGCTCTTGACCACGCAGCAAGCAGCTCTTGGCCTGCCTTCCTCCCTTGCTTCAAAGTCAAAGACAAAATTTATTTATTCTATGGACACTCGTGGGCGCATATAGATTAAAAAAGTGGCTGCTTGAAAAATTTTTTATTCTGTCGCTGAATTTCTTGCTTACAATAACTCATTAATTGGTTTTTGCTGACATAATAATGTATTTTTTTTGTAATTGATATCCTTTTTTGATTGAATAATTAATTGTATAGTTAAATATATTATTATTACTTACTACATATAGCTTCTGAAACGCATTTTTAAAGTTAATGACGCATTAAATTACACATGTCACCACTGTTAAGTAAAGTACGTGTCGGGCGACGCACAATGTAGGGTTCCGTATTGGCTACGCGTTTCTTGCTTGCAGATGAGTACAATGCGTATTCTGACATTTGTACGTTTTCGTCAAATAAATTTTACTTCATTCGTCGGCTATTACTCGGTAACTAGTAGAGCCTACATAATCGTTATAGTTTTCCTTGTAGGTTCAGCATATGGACTTCTGCCATGATTTTTTTTAAATTTCTAAACACAAACTTTCGGAGATAGAGGGGGGGGGGGGGGGGGTGACCACCGTGCAAAACGAAAATTTGCCACGATAAATGTAAATAATTCCGAAACGGATCATTTATCGCAAAATGATTTTTCCAAACCCTCGATGTTTTTAAGAGACCTATCTAACGACATTACAAGTTCTCACTAATATGCACTTTTGTAGCTAATTAAGTACCAATTCTCCTCCGCAACTAGCCCGGTCATTCTAAACATTCGAAGTTACATTAATTCACAATATAGAATTTGAAGATTCACGAATGTCGCAATGAGTCACCATACGAGCCAGTCCCAGTGTATTCTTATCTTATCAATATTGTGTCTCTTATCACTTTGATTATAATTATTTATATGTTAAACAAAGTATTTCAAGGCAAGGGCAATGTCTTTTAACGTCTTGTTAGTCAGCCAATGAAAGAGGTAACCACGTCCGTAAATATTAGAGTTTTCTAAATATTTTTTTTTTTTTAATTTTATTTAACGGTAGTAATTATGATGTATCTACATGTAATTAAGTACCAAGTTCTCTAACGATGCTTGCAATAATAGCATAAAAATCTTTTAAAATTAAAAGAAATGACGAAAGAAAACCAGTTACGAACTTTTTTGGCATTTAAAAATAAATATTTATTTTTACACAAATATTATGTTCTACCATCTTCCTATCTTCGTGCTGCGTTCAAGCCTAGCGAGTTACTTGGCTGTTTTTCAAACCACTTTAGTACAAGAGACAAGTTGACACGACCACAAAAGAGATAGTGTCACGTACGTCATATTAATATGCGCGAGCTAAATTCGTTGGCAAATGTGAGACTGTTTTGTTTTAGATTTTAACATAGACTACAACCGGGTCTATTTTCGTAACAAAAACAGTCAAAATCGAATATCATATCTCTCTCATTTTGTATTTTGTATGAGCAAGATAGCGCCTGAGGTTGAGACTTGATATTGACTTTTTTTTATAAACGAGGATACACCCGCATATATACGATATTTTATGAACATCGAAGGCTAGTTCAAATTCGACATAGGATAAAATATTCTTGTGATGATTATTTGTGTTCGCTAAACATCGGCTGCTAAACAGGGCTAAACCTTGATGTTTTTTAAGTTTCTGTACCTACAACAAAAAGATAAATACAGAACCCTTATATGTCCGTCTGCCTGTCTGTCGTTCTGTCAAAGGAATGATCTTTCTAAGATCTTGGGTCCAGTTTTTCTTTTGAGGTGTATATCCCTAAAAATGTTACAGCAAACCAAAGGATCCAAAAGACAAAACAAAGTGACTTACACTAGGCGAAATCCCCCGAAAACTGGCGAGATAAAAAGCACCCGAAAGTGGAATTAAAGCGAAATTACCGTAATCTTTAAAAATGAGTTTACTTTTTCGCACAAACAACCTAAACAAATGTACAGCCACCCACCCAACAATTAGTTTCAATTTTACCTTTTTATAGCGAGCGGGCGTTATTAATTGTCCTCTTTGCGCGACGTCAGCTTATGTTAATATTTTGAAAAGGTAATTAATGGCTTTTCTTATTTTATTTTAGATAGATAATAATAATAAATAAATACTACGCAATTCATAAACGCCATCAAAGTTAGGCTTAACTGCTTGTGTTATGGGAAGAGTCCCGTCCAAGTCCGTCAAAGTTAAGTCATATTTTTCTTCAGAGTCAAATATTTTCATAAAATATCCTAAAATTAAACTGAAAGTAAAACTCTTTCTAATCGTCACAAATTTTTGCCTACCATCAGTTCATCAACAGATTTGTGCTAAGAACTGGCAAGAAACTTAGCATTTTCTCTTTTAAAACGGTACGGAAACATTAAAGCATTAAAAACTGCAATTTTAAATCTTAGAAAAAAATTATATTAGTAACTCTAGATTTTTATAATAACACAAAGGTTGCAAACAAGCCTATAGACGCTTGCAATACCGGTGGTGTTGCTAACCATTTCGACCCCCCCCCCCCCCCCCCCCCCCCCCAAGTGGAGCTCCGGAGACCTTACTCACCGTAGAAATAGGAACACAACGTAGCCGAGACCAATGCTATTTGGCTACGATCTTTATGTAAGGAGAATCTCTAGATTATTAAGAAAGACCTGTTACATCAAGAATGCAAAAAAAATTTGAGTTATAAAGTAAAAGTGTGATTTTAGTAGTAGAGAGATAATGTCACTACTGTAGCGGTTTAAACGATTTTCGATTTCATAGTCTACCATCGATTTAGTACTTAAGTTTCCATCCCTGGGGAGTTCCGGCCGATCTCGTCCTACTTTCGCTAGTTATCACATTTCCAACCTCAATTTCTGCTCGGTCTGATGATAAGCAATCGCGTTTTAGAAAGGTTGATTTTTTTTTGTAAGGGGTTGGTAAACGAGCCTGCGGGTCACCTGATGTCAAGTAACCACCGCCACTCATGGAGCATAGAGACACCGGGGGAGTCCCTGAGCCGCTGACAAAGTTAAAAGGTTATTTAAACACGTTTTTTTAGACGCTTGACAAATTTTTATTGACGACGGAGACTGTCGATGTGAAGAATTCTAATTTTATAAAGAGATCGCCTTAAATACGTTCGGGATCGTTCTACATATTGATATAAATAAATATGAAGGTTTTGGTATTATTATTAGAACGCCTGAGTTGGTTTGAAACCCTAGATTAGCTGAGCTTTATTTTGTAGCTTAAAAAATAAAATGGACAGAAAATATTACTATTTAAGAAGTGTTGGCTTAGAAGTGGAAAACCAGTAGGACATTTTATAAGACACGACAAGTTTATCAGAAACATCTTAGAAGGGAAGTTTGAAATTATCTATTATAGCCAGCGGTGTTTCCAAATGGCTATGACTTGGGAACCTTCAAGAAGCGAGCATTCATGCACTTAAAAGGCCGGCAGCGGCTCAGGGACTCCCCCGGTGTCTTTGTGCTCCATGGGTGGCGGTTATCACTTAACATCAGGTGACCCACAAGCTCGTCTGCATACTCCAACCTCTTACATAAAAGAAAAAATTACAGAAAATTTTACTATTACTTTTAACCTTTGATGGGGGCTAATTTATTGCAAATGACCTCTAGTTTAACCACTATAAAGGAATTAAACCAAAAACCTGTCTGTTTATTACAGACTTTTAACAAAATCTTCGTAGACCCAACTCGGTCATTGACCCAGTCTGGTTAACATTCTGGCATTATCTTTGTTTTATCACGCACGACCCTTATTTTTCCGCAACGTCAACTAGAAGGAGTCCCCTTAAAATTACTGACACCGGAAAATAGGCCGGACTTGTACAGAATCGAGAAACTGTATGAATAATTTTTTTTTGGAAAACTTTATGTGATTTTCTATTAACTGAATACTACTACAGTGACTGTTTTATATCAGACGGGCCGTTTCCTTTTTTGCCTTCTTAGTGGTATAAAAAAACGACTTTTTGGAGGGGTAAAATATTTATAAAACAGGCAAGCTCGACAGGAGAAGTATTACCTTCTTACAGAATATCTGCGAAAGGCAGTAAAGCGTTTCGATCTGTGAGTGTGAAATCTGCAAGCTTAACCCCTTTCACTTCTCCTTCCTCTTGTATATTTTGCATGACGTGCATGACATGTTAGCATGCACCAGCAACTAGCATGTGACGTTATTTTCCAAATCTGCTTATGCGCATAGTAATGTCATTTGTTATACATATAGTGAAACTTTCATGCTAATATTTGCTGTGTGTGGAAGAGAGATACAAGATAGTTCGGACACGCTCCTTTTTGTTGTAGTCGATCAAGATTTTAATATTTCTTTTTTGAGGAAAAAAAAAATGACTTTCAAAATCATTCATGGCTCCATCTTTCTGATGAAATCTACTGATCGTTCCTCATCCAATCATCATCGTTCTGCCACTCAAAGTTATTTTTTTTACATTTCCACAAACATTTTAGTAATCGTTAAACTTGTCTGGAGTTCCTATACAAGGACGCAACGGTACTGTAGTATTCATAAAATAGTCTCGAACCCCTAAATGTGTGGCCATTAAATCGGCGTATCTCTCCGCTCGGCTCCTAATTTGGTGAGCTGTAAATAAATAATAACGTTGCTCAGTGACGCCGTTCCGCGATCTTAGACCTAATAAAATGATGGAATTGGCTTATTTTTGTTGAGGCTTTATCGATAAATAAGCAGTAAATTGTGTTACTATTTATATTCGATATATGGTGCACGTATAGGGTGATACACGGAATTATATTTTGTAGCAACATATTTATGATTGTTTTAATTTAAAGTAATGTTACAACATGCAAGATTATGACCGGTTTTCACCAGTCCCGAATTGCTTATCTGTTTATTCGTCCAATAAACTGACGAAGCTTGTTTACTGCTTTTGAGTCTAAATAGCGTTCGAAGCACGTTAACGCGTTTCATCTCCACATCTCCTCATAAAAAGTAAGCTCTATGCAGTCCTTAATATAAAATTTTCCCCAATTCTTTTACTCTGTCTAGTTCTAGTCAAAAAGTACATACGTAAGTCTCTTCACTTCGCTCGCTCGATCACCTTGGTAACAAAAGTAAAACGACTACAGATAATAATAATGATAAGTGATAGTTTTTTGACAGTCAGACAGACTTTCTTAGCAAGTGTGTGAAACCGGCACTACGTATTGTTTGATGCTTTCTAATATTTTTTTCACCCGCTACAGACTGAGGTTTTTTAGGACACATATTGATCAATGAGCACGTCAAAACTGCCGATCTGCGTATCTCAGGGCCCGACAACTGTAAATCTATCTGTATTTTGATAGCGAACCTTGAAGTGGCGGGAGGGTGCGGCGATGTCCGACACAGTTACCACCTTACCGGCTCTCCACTATCATTATAAGTGGATTTTAGTAACAAAATGAGGGTCATACTTGTGGTATAAACTTAACCAGTGTTTGACTATGATTATTGGGTAAAACACACTGTATAACTAACTTGAAAGATAAGGTTTAATGCGTCGCATCCGCATCTAAATAGTCATCTAAAAAAAGTATTTACGTATATTTGTCAGCAATCTAGTACCCCCATAGTATAAGCTTAGTTGGAACTAGACGGAGCGTTGTGTAATTCTTCCAAATTTTATTTTTGTTTCCGAAACGTTTTGAATGTTTTGAATTTTATTTACATTATGAACCAAATACCACTTTTTTATATAACGGCAACTATCAAACAGTCGGAATCGGATGCATTCAGCAGAAAAAGTGGAACTGTCGCGATCAGACCCTTATCATGATGTTAGTGCTTGTTTTAGTAGACTTGAATTTATGCTACCGATGCATTTCAGGTGACAAACTAAACATCCACTCTATTACTTAGAATATAGAGCTCATTTTAGTTAAAACGAACTTTCGTCTCGACGTAATGCAAGTGATATTTAACTCTTTTGTCGAGGTAATAGAGTATCGTTTTGAATGTTTGTAGATGGTATCAGACAGTGCATTGACAGGCCCCGGTGTTTAACATCCGAATTGCTATGTTTGTTTTTTAAATTAAACGTTTAATTTTATGTATTCAAAATCTATAATTATAAAGATAAATAGTTTGAGCGTCTGGAATTACTAGGCGGATTTGAAAAGTACCTCTGTATAATAACACTTTTCCTAGGAATTGTGTACATTGACGGATTACATACATTTCTGGTAACACATACAGTAATAAATGATTTGTATAATTAATTAAATTTAATTCTACTCTATAAACTAGGTACTACCATTTCGCAAACAAAAGCAAAATGACCACTGGTAAAAGAAATGGCGAAAGAAAACCAGTTACGGCCTTTTTTATCATTTATAAATATATACTAGCCAAAAAAAGTGTCTTAAAAAAGCGTTAAAAAAGTTTTGGTGGTACCCATGTGGTACCTGTGTTTTGGTGATTTGGTGTGGCTGTAGTTTTAAATAAGTAATAAAATAAATAAATAGGGACAATTCATACAGATTGAGCTAGCCCCAAAGTAAGTTCGAAACTTGTGTTATGGGATACTAACTCAACGATATTATATTTTATAACAAATACTTATATAGATAAACATCCAAGACCCGAGGCCAATAAGAAAAAGTTCGTTTTTCATCATGACCCGACCGGGGATCGAACCCGGGATCTCCTGGGTGGCGATCTGGCGTGGTAACCATTACGCCACGGTGGTCGTCAGGAGGAGTTTTGGTGGTTTCCCGTGGGAATATCGTAAAATTTCTTTTTTTTCATCGTGTTTTTCGATTCTATCTCGTTATTTGACGCATTTAGCTGTCAACAGTGCCAACATCACCGATCGCAGCGACAGTCTCACTCAACAAGCCCTTTCTTATAAGTTAAAACTTATTATAATATTACGCGCCAAAATTTTTGCGCACCGTTTATAAAACAATTGAAAATCGATTGTCATTATGCACTGAGTTGAGTTTCGAACTTCGCTTTACGTCTGCAAGAGCCAGCCGCGTTGGCGGCTAGTATAGTGAAGTATTCGTGGTTAAAGCACACACAGTTCTTTTAAATTGTAGTACCTAACAAAATCGTTTGTCCCTTTCTAGCGTAAAAGTGGCAATATTACAGCAACAAAATGCAAGGACAGTGTAATAAGTTAGTTTTGTATTTCAAATTTTTAAGCCTTGAACATGCACGGCAGTGTGCATTTCGTTTTATCTTTGTTTAGGAAACGGGCACAGCTGTGCGAGGCCCGCGATGTAATGAGGAAACTCGAGTCGACCAATTTAAATAGCCTTAAATATTTTCACTTGGTTAAGGCGACACATAGAAAAAAATGTTTTTTCGATGAAAATGAATCGTTTAACCAGAGACACGTTTATCACATTTGAAATAAAATTTTAGTGTTTTTCAGTATGTATTTCTCTGTTTCGTACAATTTATTAATTACTAGTGAAACCCGCGCAACTTTGTTTGCGTTTATTTATTGAAGCACAGCAGCGCCATCTACATCAGACTTTTGACCAAATCCTACGGGTATCGCGTACTTTTCGGGATTAAAAGTACCCTATGTGTTAATCCAAGGTACCAGCTACTTACATACCAAATATCATAAAAATTGGCACAGCCATTTTAGCGTGAAGAAGTAACAAACATACACATAACTTTCGCCTTTATAATATTAGTAGGATGGATATGTGGAAGCCGTCAGTTTTAGCCTTATAATCTGGATTAACACATAGAAGGGGGATAGCCCCTCCTCCGTGTACATAATACATACAATGATTTCATTCATAACGACGTCTATACGTCGTTTAAAATTTATACTTAATTGTAATCGTACGGACTAAGAATCTTTATATCCCGGATTTCAATCTGAGCACGGGAACATGCATCAGTTAGTCTAAAATATTTTCTTGAACAACACAAAGCCTCATTACAACAGCGATCATTTAAAAATCGTAGTTTATGTAGAGTTGAAAGACTAACCTTAATGACTACAAACATTGATCAAATCGCTTCACAGAATTGGGGAGACTTGTTTTGTTTGTATTATAGTTTTACAGACTTTACAGCCCGACTTTTAGTATTACTAGAAGGAAAGTCTCACTAATTACTAAGGAACTAATGAGTCCCTCTTCCCTAATCCTTTCCCCCCTTCCGCTCTCTGCGCTCCTCAAATCTCATTCCGTCACTCCACTCACTCACTTTTATAGGGTTGTTTCCAGGGTCAAAATAATTACATTATATTTAGTCCGTATTTTAGATTATAAAAAAATATTGTACACCTATTTTTTATTTTTTCGATTAAACAAAAAATAACAAAGATACAAGGCATAAAAATTTAGGAGTGGGGGGGGGGGGGCCTTTGACGTCACCCCGTGCGAAAAAATGCCACACGGCGTGACGTCACACGTAACTTTAATGGGCTATTATATCTTTGTCATTTTTGGTCTAATTTACAAATGAAAAAATGAGTTGCCCTTATTTTTGAATAATCTAAAAGACGGAATAATTACATTTTTTACGGCAACTAGCCTATTGTAAGAGTTTTTAAAAATCTGACAAGTTTTTCTTTCGACCTACCAGATGTGGACCCGTCGCGTGGCATCCCGTTTTTTTAATTACAGACGTTTCATTTGGCTAAACTTATCTCAGAAAGCAATTACTCTCTTAAGTTAGCAAAATGGTCTACTACCCTTTCGACATATTGCAATAGACACCTTATCGTTCGCCACACGATATGTGCCATAAATTTACCTTTGTTTACTCAACTAATTTACAACGTCCCTCGGGGCTGGCAGGGCCAACGTAATGGAAGCTCTTTGGGTAGTGTCCTATTTTCTAGCTAATATAATAACTTTATGCATAATGGGGATAGACCAACACATTTTGTGACTGTGTCCTGTAATCATAGACCAGTCTGGTGCACCTGATGGTTTCAATTGCAATTTTCAATCACCAAATTCACAATACAGGAAGTTGGACAGTAATTGCAGAATGATACTAGACTTGATGTATGTTCATAAAAACTTCATATATAAATATGTACTTTTAAAAAAAATATGAAATGTATTGTTAAATGATAAAAAGGTCGTAACTGGTTTTCTTTCGTCATTTCTTTTACCAGTGTTAATTTTGCTATTGATAAATGGTAGTAGCTTATAAAGTAGATTAATTACACAAAGAATGTATACTCTATGACGTGAGAAAGTGTCTGTGACCTGCTCCTCAATAAACGTTTTGAATTTTGAAAAGGCATTAATTTGTCTTTCACAATTCCATTTACTTGCTAGTAATTTTTCCTTGTTTCCGGAAAGGTAGAAAGCTCAAAAATCTTCCGTTTCATCTCTGATAATGTGAACATCATTTGCTTTGTTTAAAATTTATCACTACAGTGAAGAGGGAACTCTTCTACTAGGTACTTAAGCAAACCCTAAGAAACATTTTTTTTTTGTATTGAATCTTTTTCCCGGATATCAGTCCGGGAACAGCGGGATTTTGAGGATAAAACCACGGGCATCAGCTAGCTATAATATGAATTGGATAGCAAGTTTGGTATATTTCATTGTAAAAGGTGCCAAAGGTACCTTTTCACCCTTCATACCGTATAAGTTTATTATATCTAGTAACCGAGTAATAACTCGCGAAATGGCCATGTTTAATAACCTGTGCACTAATGAACGATTATACTAATTAGTTTGCATAACTAAGCGCTTTATTGCAACGTGTTTTGTATTAAATGTTATTAATAACATAAACAGTATAGTGTTATGTTTATTTAAATAACATTTTAAGTTAATAAATAAATATGTTGCATAGTATAATATGTAGTTGCTCCCGTTTGTTCGCTTAGAACTTTTACTATTCAATGGATTTTAATGTCGTTTTTAGCAGTGGACGGAGTAATTCAAGAGTAAGGTTTATGATTTATACGTATGATACACACAAGGCTTTTCAGAAATGTCCACGTGAAAGCGGATACACGTAAACAAAGTTGCGCGGGTTTCATCGTCATCTCAACCACAAGAAGTCCACTCTGCTGGACATAGGGCTCCCCCAAAATTATTTGCGCAGGTTTTGCTGGTAATAAATAAAACAGGTGATCTAAAAGAAACCCAGGCTCTGGTGCAAAAAAATTGTATTCCAGATTTTAGAGGATATTTATAAATACTATTCTAAACTATCACTATCTCTCTATCGGGGTGCTTACACTTTTTTTATGCTCATAAAGATTTGTAGGCGTTCATATTAAAATCTTCGGGGCTACTATGAAAGTGTCCATCCGAAACAACGAAACACGTAGTCCTGACAAAAAAGACATAAAAGACATTACTAGTTAGAATAAGGTTCAAAACGTCGTTAGTCGGTATTATCCATAGATTTAGTATTTAGTAGCGTACCTATATATCGGCTTTGGTTTGACCAAAAACAAAATACACTAGTGTGCGTGGAATGTACATGACTGTGTGCAAGCAAGATATATAATTTTATGGTTTTCCTTTTTGTTTGAGTAACATCCAGGCACTGCACAGGTATATTTAATCATGTCTAATTAACATCAACACCATAAATTTTGTAAAAATAAGTACGATTTGTTTTTAACACGACTGCCGTCAGGCCGATACAATCCGATAGCGTGTATAGGAAAATGGTCTCGCCTATCTATCTCGCTCTAACCAACGTGTGTGCTATGATCTATCTCTTTAGCATTGCCAATCTTACGCTAGTATATAATAAATCTATGGTATTATCGGAATTTCCTTTCATAGCTGTCCCGCTTATTGTAAGCTTTTTTAAATAAGGGAATTGTATCACCTCCTTTAAATTGAAGTGTATACTACACTTCAATGTAGTCTGTAGTTTCTAGAGCAGATTGATGATTTATTATACATTTTATTGCATGTACACTTTGTGTGTGTGTTTTTGAATCAACGAATTCATTTTCATAATAATCCTCAATGGGTTTTAGTATCTCCAGTGGAGCAAATATCTCGTGATACGTTTGTAGCCCGTAGTTAACTCGGGTTAAATTCGTTAAAATCTCTTAACGTCAGAAGCAATACGTCTAAATTACGGACATTCATTACCGCCTGGAAACGGTCCGGCGGCCATTTTGCTTTATTATCTGTACCAGGGATGTTGCAAATTTGAATTAGGGTTGACGGAAATTTAGAAATCATCACACAAAAATAATGTAGTTAGAAAACATGGTATACTAATATTATAAAGAGGAAATATTTGTATTATTTGTAACCAATCAACTCAAAAACGATTGTACCGCTTTCAAAAATTCTTTCACCGTTAGGAAGGTACATTAACCCCGGATAACAAAGGCTTTAGATAAAAAATAAATGATTCCCTGATTAAAACCCGTGTGAAGCCGGGGCTGTCCACTGGTTTAGTATAAGTTTAAACCCCACCATTCACACGCAGATGGGCCGGCGGATAGGTCGGCCATCGGGCCAATTCGCCTGTGTATGGAAGCGACGAACCGGTTCGCCAGACTGTCAAATGGGTTGGCGTCGGGCTCGCAGGTCCGCGGTTGCGAGCCGCGAGCGCCTGTCGTACCCCACATGCCTACTTCGAGTGGAGGGTTCGTGGAGGGTTCGTGCAGTGTATGGGCAACGCGGGATTGGTCCGCGGGTCCGCGGTCGGGTCCGGGTTCGTGTAGTGAATGGTGGGCTTTAGAAGCGACCGTATTATCTACTTTAGCCGGCAACGGCTCAGTGACTCCCTCGGTGTCTCTGTGCTCCATGGGTGGTGGTGATCACTTAACATCAGTTGATCGCGTCCTCGTTTGCCAAACTCTAACATACCTAAGAAAAGTCCCATCCCAGGTTTTAGTTTGGTCCATTCATTCTTACTTGGCACAGAAGGTATAAGCAATCTGATTTAAAGTATAAATTGATAATAAAAAACATGAATCGATCACAAATCATTTTAATGCGATAGAGCAGACAGCAAATACCAACATTGAATTTCATTGGAAATCTTGTGCCAAGTAAAGTGGAACAATATTTAGTTTCTGCCAGAAACTTTGATGAAGAGCCTGATGATGTCATTGTACGTGTCAATTTGAAATCATGCCAGTTAAGCAACAACGACCGAAAACTTTATTTGGATGGGATTTACATCGGTGCCGTCGGTAAAGACTGTTATCGATAGATTACAGTCGACGTAAGGTAGCTTGGAACACCAGCTAACCCGGAGTTGACAACAATGGCAGAAAGTAGACATTAACCTGTACCAGAAATCTTTAATAAGTTTAAATCCGGTTTAAATCAGGAAAATGCATAAGTGCATGTCCCGCCACTTGGGGAAGCGGGTCTGTCGGGCTCTCCTCTTTAGCCAATGAGGGGCGCACACCGACTAAAAACCTGTCTGCCACTGCCAATCGAACTCTGTGATCAATCTTCATATTTTATTATACTTTTTCTTTATGCTTTAGATATGCTTGTTTTTCCATGCACACATTCACTAGATTTTTTCCTCTCGCTTTGTAAAAACTCTCACATAATATTTAAATTGATTTCTTCCATTCTTCTCCTTCCAAATCCTCACCATCCTCAATAGCCTTCTCTGTGAATGGTAATTATGTTAGTTGAATATGTGTCAGCCCTGCGTCTAAATTTCGAACATTACTGGAAGTATGCTGAGACAAAATGGTGTCGCATTTCACTATTTGCAAACTGTGATAAACTGTGCTTCTTGCTTTAATTATTCTAGAGTTTATTAGAATTTAAGCACGGTCACAAATCAAATTACAGCACAGACGTTTTGGTAATAGAGACACAATAAGTCATTTTGAGAATAGTCTGTTTATTTTATAGTGAGTTTTGAGAGTGACATAGGGTACTTTTTATCCGATAGGTTAAAAAGTTACACAATCCATTCAGTACTATTGAGTACGCCTTGACTACTGATAGTTAATATTAAAAAAACAAAACAATATTGTGCTTTGATCACTTCTTCTTCTTCTTCGGGTGCTTCTCCGACTAGCGAAGGTTGGCAGTCAGCGCTGTGTACTCGGTCTTGTTTTTCGCGAGCCGAAAGATCTCGGCAGCACTCGTGTTTCCCGTCCATTCACGTATGTTGCGGAGCCAGGACTTCTTTCTGCGCCCAACGCCTCTTCTTCCGGCGACATTTGATCACTAAACATCTAAAATATCTTGCGTCTAAATGAGAAAAAAAGTTCTATAAACCGAAATCAGATAAACGCTTTCTATTCGCGGCGCCGTTGGGCCTCACTTCTGGAATCCACTACTGCTGAACATCAGGTGGGGTGGAGTCACAGATAACTGTGGGTGGAGTCAACTCGTTTAGCTAAATAAATAAAAAATAGTTTAATTTAAAGTTTCAGACCGATTATTCCAAGAGTAGTTCTTAAGAGACACTTTCTCTATAATACTTACTATAATAAATGATGTGTGATACAGTCACAAACGTAACAAAAACAATTTTATGGCACATATAATGGTTATGTTCCTATGGGAAATAAAGTAACAGCCGAAATAAAATATGCCAAAGAGATACTTTACATTCCGCGCGTATTTAGCTCGCGCTGTGTGCTGTCAAGCAAATCGTTCATAGTTTCTTGGGTGGAGACATACAGTTTTAAACTTTGAGATGCTAACTGAAAATATTAAATCAACCGTGACGAAAAAATTAATTAAAATAATCTTTATTTACCAATTTAATACTATACATATTTAGAACTATGACACCCACACTAGGTGAGGTTTGTGACGTGGAGGCCAAAATATGTACTTGTTTAGAAACAAAAACATAAGAATGAATACAGCAGCACAGTAACCAACAAAGATTTGAAAGAATGTTTAAATATCACCATTAAACAAAATATGAAGAGGGCAATTAGCGTAAACAAATATGAAGAAGGCAGCGTTGCCTTTCATTCATTTTCTTTTTCTCTACATCACACACATCGTCAATATAAGCATCTGACTGTAAGTAGGGATACTAAAAACAGACGTGAATTTCAGGTTTTGTTATCAAAACCTTCTGATTACCCAACATTTCATAGCGATAATGTAAACCATAGTATTTTTTAAAGAAAACCGAAGATTTATTTTGACAGAACTGAAAATCAGGTAGGTAAACAAACTAAATATACAAAAACAATTGAACGCTTTTTTACGAACGTGCGGTGCGGTTGTCCAAAACTTAGCGTTTTTGTATAAAATAATGTCCCCTATATCACGTACAGTACGCGTCAACCACATTTTGCTGGCAGGAATTTGGGGATGGAAAAGTCCCGAAGTTTCCGGGAATTTGAGCAATTTCTGCGCGCAAGAAGGAATTCTAGAGTCGGTATTGTGTGCTTTATTGCTTTTATATTGGCCGAGGACAAAACAGCCTGATAATAATTATGGGATCTTTTGTTTATTGAGCGTTTTTACAACAATTTTTATCATGACTATTTCATACTTTCGGTTTTATTAAAGACCAGCTAGATTACTCTTTAAAAAAAAAATTCAATCCTTACTAAAGAGATCCTTAATAAATGAGAAAGTGAGTTTGTTTGTTATTTCTTCACGGCTTGACTAAGCAGCCGATCATTATGAAAATTTGCATACATATTGTTAGGGGTACAGAGCCCAACATAGGCTACTTTTTATCCCGTGTAATATGTCGTTCCAATGGGAAAATAATTTTTCTACTATAGCGCTGTCAAACGAGATCTATGTCATAAAATTAACGCGAGCGAAGCCGCGGGGTGAAGCTATTCTGTATAATTACAATTTAAAATTAGTGGCAAATCCTAATTTGTACTCTTGAAACTTTATAGGTTAAACTACTTACTTATTGTACAATTTAATATAACTCAGTTGTTATGCAGACAAAGTTGCGCGGATGAGCTAGTTGTCATAATAAGTGGAGTTTAAACCTGTGGTAAATTGCATAAGTGTAGTGTAACTAATACATATTTTATATCAAAATACACGAGTTTTTAAATGGATTCCCCGTAGTCAGACCGTCTACAGACGAGAAATGATAAATACACCAATAAAATATATCTCGACTCGTATTAATATTTTAAAGCAATTTTATTCTGCGAAAGTCTAAAGGTTCTTACTTACTGGCGCCGTTACGGTATTTATTCCGGGATTTTTGCCGTGTACAGCGTAAAACTGGTACAGTCAACCTATCAAACAGGTGAGAAGGTGGAGATGTAAGTAATTTGTTTATAGCAAATGATAGATTATTTGTTACTTTCCGAGTTAACATTTGTGGAAGTTTTTATAAAAAAAAATACACCCCCTCCAATCTTTGAGGATTTTTAATATCTTGATATCTTGATCTGGACTCCACAAGGTGTGCGGCACGCGGCCGTGCACGCGCCCATAACTATGTAAATATGACGATTCGAAAGTGCTTATAATATGCCTATTTGAATAAAAATGATTTGATTTTGATTTTTAAATTTTCAAAACTACACGAATTATTTCCTCTGATTGCCTATATTCTAAGTCGACTGAGATTTAAGTTTTTTTTGTGTGTTTTTCTGATTTTTATCTTGACGTATGCGGTGGCAAAGATGTCTGTACGACGCCGTACATTGAGTGTACCCATACCCTTAGGTAATCCATTTCGTTGAAATGAGTTGTAGCAATCCATTTAACATGAGGTATTACGAGATAGGTACACATACAGATGTTAGTTAAGTACCTATTTGTAGAATTACATTTTCTTGGCCGTCTTATATTTTCATGTAACTAGGTACTGTCTGGGCAAGTAGACCAAATTCAAAACGAAGATTCGTTATTGGCAAATTTTTACCTAAACTGTAATAATAAATTGTAATTTCTTCTGTAAATATTCTTAATAATAAAATAAACATGTTGATCAATTTGTCGAGTCCCTGAAATATCGTCTTTTCAAACTATCATTTATTTTGAGACTAGGCCCTCACAGGTGCATTCTCTAGTTTACAACTTGTATTATTAAATTAACCACCATTTCGAAAATCAGCAAAAGGCCATCATCATCATCTCAGCCACAAGAAGTCCACTGCTGGACATAGGCCTCCCCCAAACGCCTCCAATACGACCGCTGGAAGCCGCTGGAAGCGGCCTGCATCCAGCAGCTTCCTGCGACTTTCTTTAGGTCAAATGGCCATAGGTAAAATAAATTACAAAAGAAAACAAACGACGGTCTATATGGAGGAGTGTATCTTTCTTCTTTACTGATGTAAAGTTACAATATAAAATCATCCAAAAAGTTAAGTAGGACATCCACGTTACAGGGCAAGCCGAGAGCGCGGTTTAGTCTACTGAACCGGGGCCAGGTCACGTTCGAATCGTTGTCGGCAAAAATTGAAACTAAAATTTAATTTCACTGCGAATCCCATGGGCGGGATCGAATTTAGTTACTTTAATTAATTTACTTTATTACGTTTATTTGTATTTTATTATTAATGTACTTGAATGTACTTATACCTGCGGTTTTATTCACGCAAGGCGTTCCAGAGTTATTACCGGGATAATATCAACTGTAATAGTTGATATAGTTGTTTGACGACCTCCGTGGCATAACGGTTACCACGCCAGACCGCCACCCAGGAGGTTCCGGGTTCGAATCCCGGTCGGGTCATAATGAAAAACGAACTGTTTCTGATTGCCCAGGGTCTTGGATGTTATCTATATATGTATTTGTTATAAAATGTAGTATCGTTGAGTGTATCCCATAACACAAGTTTCGAACTTACTTTGGGGCTAGCTCAATCTGTGTCATTTGTCCCTGTACATTTATTTATTTATTTATATAGGCTTTTATTGAAATGGACATTTTATAAGACACGATGACTTTCTTAAAAACATCTTAAATGAAACATAGAAGAGGTAGAAGAAAAAGGTGAAGGCCGAGAAGAGCTTACATGGATGAAGTGAAGGAAAACTCTGGCGTCGTGTTTTTTTTAAGAGTTGAAAGGGCTGGCACAAGATAGAGGCTATTGGAGGCCGATACACCGACAAGAGCGCAGTTTATTTTCTACCACAAAGGTGGCAAACAATCATACGGCCGGCTTGATGGTAAGCTGTTACTGCAGCCCATAGACGCTTGCAATACCAGGGGTATCACTCACGCGTTGCCAACCCTCCCAACCCCAAGTGGAGCTCTGGAGACCTTACTCACCGTAGGAACACAACATGGCTGAGTGCCGAGACCAATGCTATTTGGCTACCATCTAAATTTAGAAGAGAAGACAACGTGATTTTTGCTTTAATTACTCATACACTGATCATGGAGGTACGTTGCAATAGGAGAATACGAAAAATACAATGAACTAAATTAAGAAATATGAGACATAATGCTATACTTATCACAATAATATGTTTAAGATTGTTTGATAACGTTATCATTAAGGAAAACGATTATTAACTACTTTTATTTATACAAGAATAATTTGGTAATATTATATACTAGTCAAAGTCTTTTTTAGGGTTCCGTAGTAGATTTTTGGAGTGGTAGAGCAATTATTATGAAATGGGCTAGCTCGAACGGGGAAGTACCACCCTCTCATAGAATATCGACGTGAAGCTGCAGTGCGTTTCGTTCGGTGAGTGAGAGATCCGGAAGCCCGACTCCTTCCCTATCCCCACTTACCCCCTCCTTCTTTCTCCTCCCTTCCTCCTTTATTTTCTCCAACCTCCTTGGTGGACAACGCATTGTTACTGATGTCCATAGACGGCGGTGACCGCTTTCCATCAGGTGGCCCGCTTACTTGTATGTCTAATGTATGACATAAACTACAAGGAACCCTTATAGTTTCTCCATGTCCGTCTGTCCGTCTGCCTGTCCTCGGTTTAGCGCTTTGCTTAGACATTGAGTGTGAGGGAAAATCATTTTTCGATGGAATGATCCGTTTCGGAATTATTTACAATTATCGTGTCGATTATCGTTTTGCACGGTGGTCCCCTCTATCTCCGAAAGTCTTGTGTTTAGAAATCTGAAAAAAATCATGGTAGTAGTCCATATAGTTAACCTACAAGGAAAACTATAACAGTTGTGTAGGCTCTACTCGTTAATAATAAAATTTCTTTGACGAAAACGTACAAATGTATATGGCATTGTACTCATCTGCAAGCAAGAAATGCGTAACCAATACAGAACCCTGCATTGTGCGTGACCCGACACGTACTTGCCCGCCCGCACATTTGAATCATTACAGGCACCGATGTTATTTGTAAACGATAAATAATTATTGTGGCTATTATAGTAAATACGAGTAGCCCTTATTTTGTTTTGACTGGTAGGTATAATTATGTATTGTGAGAAATAAAATATTAACTAATAATAAAATATTCTTGGACGAATCACACGACGCCATCTAGTCGCAAACTAAGCAACTAAGCCTGTACTATGGGTACTAGATTGGTGATTAAATACTTTTTTTTTGTAAATAAATACTTATTATACATAGAAAACATCCAGACCAAGGCAAAAAGACATGCACACAAGTATTTGCCTTGCGCAGGGTTCGAACCCGCGGCCCTCGAGATAAAGTGACTATTGCTAGCCACTTGACCACCAGGCCTGTATAATAAACTTATTTTGGTCAGCAACAAACAGGTAGTTACTATTCATAACTGCACACTCAACAGTTGGTTTGATACTGTCCTAAATGTAATTTATGTCTACTAATTGTGGTATCTTTGGGTTGGCGAAGACGATTTACAAATACGTTCAGGCTTAAACCACACTTAAACCTTCGTGCGGCCGGTTAATTACTAGTCAGGTGCGGAACGGTTTTCGACATGAACGCCGATCGGCGTCCTCCGAACCAGAATATGACAAAATGCACGATGGGCGTTTGTTGCACAGAATGCTGTTTTTCAAAAAAGGCAAAGACTTTTACAGGGTCGGCAACGCGCGAGTGATTGATACCTTCGTTGTTGCAATCGTCATATGCAACAGTCACTGCTTACTATTCGGCGGGCGGTATAAAAAAATAACGGGTTAACCTAATGAGTAACCGTCATTGACGATCTCCGTGGCGTAATGGTTACCACGCCAGACCGTCACCCAGGAGGTCCCGGGTTCGTATCTCGGTCGGGTCATGATGAAAAACGAACTTTTTTTGATTGGCCTCGGGTCTTGGATGTTTATCTACCTATGTATTTGTTATAAAATATAGTATCGTTGAGCTAGTATCCCGTAACACAATCTGTGTGATTTGTCCAAAAAAAAATGTTTATTCCATTTATAAAATGTCGATCAAACTTTGAAAAGAGATAAAACTAGAAATATTTTTGAATTCTTTGGAGACATTATTACTATGAAACCATACGTATGCAAGCGAAGCACTTGGCGTGCCACCAGCGAAAACGGCGCGAATACAGAAAATATTTTGAACACGGATAAAAATATGACAGATAAACACCGCCACAGATAATGTAAGACGGGCAAAGGCGCCAAATGCCATACGGCTTTATGAACTGATAGTTTCAGTTTTCCTTTTTTGAAATAATGTTTTTTTGGAAACTTTATATTTTTCATGACGCGCACGCTCATGTGTACCTACCTACTTATTATAATCACTAACAAGTTAAATCGATTGACACATTTGTTATCAAAAGGTCGTGTATACATCTTTGTCCTTGATGACGTTGTAACAAACCAAAAAGCTGGGTTGCCATTACATAAATTAATTGTGTTGCCAGCGATCCGATAATGAAATGGTAGAATGCCGATTGATTGCCAGTTGCATGAAGAATCGAATAGTTAATTTATTAGAATCGTTTTATGTCCCGAATCAATTGGGCCGATTTACTTTTGGTATGTTGTGTGAATGAGGGTTTATTTGCTATTCGACTGAGATATTCAATTGGGGTTTAAACCTTTTCGGGAATTGAAACTCTTTGAGCCGTTCGATGACGTCATTTAACCTATTGAATGCCAGCGATTTTTACGCCAACTCCCCAAGTCTCATATTTGTTAATTCGTTCTATTTTGGAATGCTAGAGCGTATTAATTGGACTAGTGCGATTGAGGAAGCACCACCTTCTCACAGAATATCGGCGTGAAGCAAAAAGTCTTTTGTTAGGTGAATGAGAGATCCAAAAATCTTACCCCAACCCCTTTTCTCTATGCTTCCTTCATCTTGTTAAACTTCAAGGCTTGTTAGCCGACGAACTAACAAATTAAAAATTACACTGCGTGCGTAGTTCTTTTGTCATTTCTATAATTTTTATCAAATAAAAATTAGTTACAACTTACATTATAATATAGGTACTAGATGACCCAGCAAACTTTGTTCCGCCTTAGTCACTACCCTACCCTACCCCTAACACTACCCTACCCCTACGCTAACCTACTCTACCCTAACGAGATAAAAAGTATCCTAGTTCTTGAGTCATAAATGGTGTAACTAACACGACTTTCTTTTAAGTATATAGATGTAGCTAATTTGTATTTATTTGATAAAATAAAAACATTGACGTGCAAAAGTATTCCTGTGAATTTACTTACATAATAAATTATTTTATTATTTTATTTTATAACAATAAATGATGGGTTTTTCAGAGGCAAGGCGTCTCCAGTTAATCCTGAGAGCGACCCGGAAGTGCTGTGCTCACAGCTCTCTGCCAAATGTGTTAAGCCCAAAACAATATAATCTAGATTTAGGTTTCTAGACGGCTGTAAATAAAATTTAAGTGTCTACAGTAATATCAGTTTATTTGAAGTCATTGCCATGTTGTTTATCTCTTTGTAAATTGGTTTTGTTCGGTCTTTCTTTATTTTGAACTAGAACCATGTAATAATTTTTAATATACATTCTCAAATAACTTCACCTAATCTAGCAATAAATATGTTTAATACTAGAATTAACGATTGACTAATCTGTACTAGAATCTCTTTGAGCGTACGTACATGTCAATGGATTGTAATTGTATCATTATTATTTTGATCTTGGTCTCTCATCAAATATTATAATCTGTTTTGTATGCTAATAAATAAAGAAACGAAGTAAGAAGACAAAGAAAAACTGAAGATGAACTAGGGCGAAGTCCGCACTTCGCGAGAGTGTAGAGCTGGCACTTAGATACACAAAAAAAAAATCGTATAAAAATTTAAAACACACAGCATATACTGGCAACATTTCGTACAGAACCCACAATTTCTAGGGTATAATCGTAACAATAATTCGTTGGACTACAGCCTGTATTTTTCGCAAGTACGAAACACGCGCGACCAATCACGTACGGACAACAAAACATGGTTATCTAATATGCATTTTATTGTCGACTGTAGGCGCGAGCGACGAAAACTTGCCACGTGTCGGTAGCGTTAGCATAAAAATATAAGTAGTTTCGATTCTATGGGAAATGCAAATAACTTTATGGTGTATTGGATACATTTTGTACTAATGTCTTTAGCTGAAGTGTCAGGTATGATAATTAAATTAAATTTCAAAGTCAAAAATACTTTAATCTGTGAGCCCTCGTGGGCACTTAGACACGTTAATCTTTAAATCCCAAATATCCCGAGAACCTCTCGACTACGCCAATACATTGAGTGGTTCATTTTGTTGCCTTTGAGCCCTCCAATGTGCATGTTCCGAATATACGTCGAATTACAGGTATGTATTTATTAAACAAGTCTTACAGGCTATATAACAAGGCGGCCTTTTCCTAAAAGCAATCTTTTCAAGGCAACCAACATTAATATTATGTTTAAAAGAAAATATAATTAAGATTATTTTGTTGTCGGTACTTTTGTGGGTTCGAAAGTCGCGTACTCTCGCGGCCTACGTTGTGCAATTTTGATGAGTTAACGACACAGATGCTCCACAACACGTATCTATTTAAAATGTTAAAATATAATAGTATTTACTTATTTTATTTTCCATCTCTTTCGTTTTTAGGCCAAAAAAAATGTTGGTTTATGTAAACATTTATACGAATCCGGTGGCATGTTGATATGAACTTGTCATTTTCTGAATTCGTCATTATCATTTTCGCTAATTGTCATTTTTGGAAATTGTTATTTTCGGTAATTGTCATTTTCGGAAATTGTCATTTTCGGAAATTGTCATTTTTGTAATAGACGTTTTAGGAAGTTGTCGTTCTCAGTGTGAGGAGTTGGTAGTGACCCTACCCGCGACACTGGAAGGCGCAGTGTCAGTCCCCGCACGCGAACAACATTTATGTCAGCATCTGTTTGTCTTCGAGTTTGCTCTGTGGTTACGTAGCGCTACGATACTACGGCGTAGTAGCTACGGTACGTAGAGACTGGTGCTACGAAGCACTAATTTATTTTATGAATTTATGGTTTCTAAGTTTAAGGGAAAGTCAATTTCAAATCGTACAGTCAGCCAATATAAGAGGTGAGCGGAGCGTGCAATTATGACTCTAGATTTCCAAATATTCCATTAAGGACTTCATTTATCAACTAGTAAAACTCTCGTGGGACCCCTAGACGTCGTAAGGAACCTACATTGCAAATTTGGAATCTCTAGACTCAACGGTTTGGGCTGTGCGTTGATATATAGTTATGTCAATCAGGACTTTGAATTTTAAATACATAGATAGTATTCAAATTGTATCTATGTAATTACAAAGTTTCATAACGACGCTTACATTATAAGCATAAAAATATTTGTTGTTAATTTACTACTTTGCTCATTTCTTTCATTGGTTGACTGCCTAAAACAAGTGCTATGTCAAGTGGAGTACCCTAGCGTCGACTACTTGCAACTTTGATGAGTTTACAAACATTTATTTGTTCTTTCACTCCACTTCCACTTTCACGGTCAAACTTCTTTGCTACTTACGGGCGTTCGTTCAAAGATTAGTGAACTCAATTACATTAAAAAGTTTGAACTAAAGTGGTCACTGACTAACACCTTGATCTCCGTTGCTGACATTAAGTTGTTAAACGTCAGCTAGAGTCGAGTTTTTATTACTGTATTAAGAAAATACTAACAATGTATATTCAATTTGTCTCTAGCATTAACATATACAAAGGCAGACAAATAGGTATTAAAAAAAACTCCGCTTAAATGTCCCATGACTGGGAATTTAACCTAAGATTTCCGATACTTCGGCCGAAGTATCGGAAGAATTTTAACCATGAATTACCAGGTATTTCATGGTTATTTTAGTAATTCCTTGAATACTATCCACGAAATACCATGTACTTTATGATTATGTTAGTAGTTCGTTGAATTATAACCACGAAATACCTTGTAATTCATGGTTAAAATTCTTCCGATACTTCGGCCGGAGTATCGGATTTACGTTTCGTAGTAGCCCTCCAGTACTTATGTATTGTAGTCAATGAAGTTAAATAAATTATTTATTTGTTACAGGAACATACAACAAACCAGCGGCCTTGCATATAATCAACCATGGCGTTCAGAGGGTAGGCAATCTGGCGGGGTACGGACGACACGCGGTGTACGCGGGCGCCGGAGCTTACCATGCGCGCGCGCCCGTCGTACCACTCAACGCAAGTGAGTAGCTAGCTTTATTTAAAAAAGTAGTATAATTTTTATATAATACAGCTGAAGTTTTTGTTTGAAAGCGCAAATCTCTGAAAATACTGAAGATGTGTATATTTCATAGTCCCTAAGTAATGTAAATCTTGTAATAAAAATCTAGTCTGGAAGTTATCTAGCTCATAAGATAGCGCTTGAAATTGAGACTAGATTTTTACTGTTTTTTTATTATGAGAATAGACGTAAACCAGGCTAGACTGCAGACAAACTGACATAACTATTTCATAGTGTACTACGGAACCATAAAAACTTATCATAATGGTATGGTATAACTATTGCCTACCCGGTTATTGTACAAATTAATAATGTTATCAATATTATCCGGTTAATTGACCTGTTGACGGCCTTTCTAGAATAACGACCTCTGACGTCACGCAGGTCATTTACTATTGATATTGTAACGTGACACACGCATGACATAATAATTTTAAAGGAGTTTAAACGCTGTATCTATAGCCTGTTTTTTTAACAACTAGTACTGAACGAGGTTGAGAACGACAATTTCATAAAACGACATCTACCTAAAACGACAACCTCCTAAAACGACATCTTCCTAAAACTGACAACGTCTGTTACAAAAGAGACAATTTTGCTCCCTTCGCACATTTTCGACATTAACAGAGTGAGATGAGTCATTGTATCAACCAATCCCAACTCAAAACTCAAGTAATAGCGATGATTACATGGACCAATGGCAGCATAGTAAAATTTTCGTTAGTCGTTTCTTTAAAAATCCTGGATAAAGATTCTGGAAAATTCATTGCTGTATGATCCGCCGTTTGGGGTAGCGAAATACCTGACTGTATGCCACCTTAACAATGGCTGGATCGAGGGAACTGGTGATACTTCCGCTACCCCACGGGCCGGTTGGTAGTGACCCTGCCTAGCCTGCTTGTTTGTCATCCTCAGTCATAAAAAAAGTGTCATGACCCCATTTGAAATACAATGTGTGAAAGCACGAATCGTGGTGTTACAGGCAACAATTAGTTTGATTGAAATCCACGTTACATAAAACTTAAATTAAAAATTTAAAAAACCCCCGACTCAAAACCTCTAAAAAGTAAATAAATAATAATTATGTACAGTATTCGACCTTTTAATTTTATGATATAATATTTATATTAGTTAATATTAGTTAGTCATAATACTTCCAAAGCGTCATCCCGTCGGGGGACCGCTAAGTAAAAATTTATAACTAGCTGACAATTTGATATCTTCTGTCTGTTAATAGTACCTACATAGTTATGTTTAAATGTCTATAGCGGTCCCCCGACGTGATGACGCTTTGGAAGTATTATGACTAACTAATATTAACTAATATAAATATTATATCATAAAATTAAAAGGTCGAATAGGGGGTACATAATTATTATTTATTTACTTTTTAGAGGTTTTGAGTCGGGGGTTTTTTAAATTTTAATTTAAGTTTTATTTGACGTTTTTTATAGTTTCGTTCCTATTTTATTCTAATCCCTATCCGTTTAATTTGTATTTTAGATATGTATGAGAGGTATTGCGAAATATGTATGAGGGTATTGTGAAATATGTATGAATGGTATTGCGAAATATGTATGAGAGGTATTGCCAAATATGTATGAATGTTATTGCGTGAAATATGTATGAATGGTATTACGAAATATGTATGAGAGGTATTGCGAAATATGTATGAGAGGTATTTAAAGTACTCGTCAAGACTTATCAAACGAGCCCAAACTCGATGGGGTTATGTCTTTTAATCACTGAGTTCCTACCCATGACCATCTTCCAGCTCCATCATCAGATCAGCTCCATAACTGTTTTAACAAATGTGTGTGACCAAGAGTAGGTCGAGCCTCGATCGCTTCGCTCGCTCGGTTTTTGATGGTCACAAGCCAAACCCAGCAACGGCGGAATATCATAGATAGTCATCCAGCTTCATCATCAAATCCAGGTTACCATCCTGCATCAAAGTACTCGTCAATAAAGATCAAACGAGCCCAAACTCGATGGGGTTATGTTATGTCGTGTAATTACTAAGTTCCTATGGCCACCTTCCAGCTCCATCTTCAGACCCTGGTTACCATGTAGCACCAAAATACTCATCAAGACGGATCAAACGAGCCCAAACTCGATGGGGTTATGTCGTTTAATTACTGAGTTCCTATGGCAACCACCCAGCTCCATCATCAGACCCTGGTTACCTCTAGCACCAAAGTATACAGATACACACGTCAAACTTATAACACCCCTATTTTTGGGTCGGAGATAAAAACACAGCGCGATAGCAAAGCAATAAACATTAAGTATGACGAGCGAAGCCGCAAGCCCAGCTAGTGAATTATACCTAAATAAAAAATGAACTATTCAATGAGACCATTCCAATGAACCCAAACACGATACATCTGCTGTAATTTGACGAGGAGTTGAGTATACTGCAGGTTCCAGATGATGCTGCAGCATCAGATCAAGTTTACCATATTCTTGCAATATCATGACAGTAACAGTATACCAAATTTCAAATCGATCTAACCAGTGGTAGTTGCTCATTTCCCTTCATCAAATAGAAAAAAGCTGGTGATCTTCAAACGGCTGAACAGATTTTCATGAATCATAGCTAAGAACACTCCCGCACAGGTCACCTTTCAAACAAAAAAAACTGCATCAAAATCGGATCATCCGTTTGGTTGCTACGATGCCACAGACAGATCCACAGATACACAAGTACACAAATACACAAATACACACGTCAAACTTATAACACCCCTCTTTTTGCGTCGGGGGTTAAAAATGTGTATAATGAGTGGTAGAAATGGTATAGCATTTATGAAATGACAAAAGAACTATAACAGAGTTGATTTCGGCATTTCTTCTTGTCTATGGTCATTCAAAAATACTGGCAGATTAATAGTAGATTTTACAACAAGTGCACAAAACGAATCATATCATATCTATCCGAGACTTTTAGCAATGTCTAGGATAAAATGGTTTTGTGGACGAGTTATAAACTCTGCTTTTCACTTCGATTGCGAGGAAATAAATTAAAAACGCACGAAAAAACAAGACCTGTTTCCCGCCGCTTTCTTTTTTAAATGTTACGACAATGAAATTAGGCTTGGGCTACAGACCTATACAGCCTACTATTAAATTAATTTTGTAATAAAATAATTTTCTTAAATTAATGAAATAACCTACCGTACTTCAATTTAAATTTTAATATCTTTTATGACTTAAAAAACACATAAGGCAAATAAATTAAAGTAAATATTATAAAATAACAAATTCTATCTCTGAACTTTTTATTGTGTTTGGCTGTATGGCTCATTTCCTTTGCCTTAATATAGATGGATTTATGAGTAGATACGTTTTTGCCCTTGTGCACAAAATTCGATTTTGTGCAGCTTAAATCCTGCGCAAATAAGCATTTTCTGAGCATGAGAAGTGAAAAATATATATCTAACGTTGTAAAAGACGTGAAGTGCCCGCGAGTGCACACAGAAGAAAGATATTTTGACTTTGAATGAGCTAGCTCGCCTGAAGCTTCTCACAGAATATCGGTATGAAGCAATGTGCAAAAATTCGTTCGGTGAGTGAGAAAAGATATTATAATATAAGCCCAAGGGTTTTCTGATGTACCGGTAATTTTTTTTTAAGTTTTTATTATTTTGTTTAATATCCTAGACTAGCAAAACCCGCGCAACTTTGTTTTCGTGTATCCCGCTTTCCCGCAGTAACCTCGAAAACTCTTTTCATATCAGATGCTGAAAGAGGTAGGGCACAGCGGATAATCCTCTCAACAGCCCGGAGCAGCCCGTCTGGGGAAGGACCTCCACCTTACAGAAGATCGTAGCCAAATAGCATTGGTCTCGGCCATGTTGTGTTCCTACGGTGAGTAAGGTCTCCAGAGATCCACTTGGGGGGGTTGGGAGGGTTGGCAACGCGTGAGTGATACCCCCGGTATTGCTTACGTCTATAGGCTACGGTGACGGCTTACCATCAGGCCGACCTTATGCTTGTTTGCCACCTGTGTGGTATAAAAAAAAAGATGCATACGTCATGCTGTTATAGTGGTTGAGTGTTGGAATAGAAACAAACTTCACTTAATAATCATGTATTTCTTTACATCTCACTTTTCAATACAATTTAATTACTCCATGACTAAATAATTATCATCTTTATAATCTTTAAATAAGTGTTTCACTTTATAACATGATTAGTCTCTACAAATACATATTTTTCTAAAATCTAGTAAAATATAAGCTTTCTAATAAGATGTCATAAACCGACTAAATCTAAATCTAGACAACATCATGTCTGTCTAATTTCAAAGTGCTCCAATTTCATATCTTTCTTCATATCAAACTTTATCTATAACCAGCCAGTTACAATTACATTACCAATACAATTACTTATTTAAATAAAACCTACAACACTTCAGACATAGAACACAACCACCAAGTTTCAGATCTCTACAATCAGCGGTTTAGGCTATCCTCTGATCCATCAATCATTCAAGACAAAGAATTTTATATGTATAGATTGATATATAGCATAGTTTTTATCAATATCATTCCGTTAACAATGAGATTTGTAGATAAAACCGCTGATATAAGTTAGTATTTTAAAACTATGTCTAGTAAAACTGAGCTGTATAATTAGAAATAGTCTGAGATAGTGTGCAAAGTTATGTCCTAGACTGGGATTATCTCGGAGACCACAAACAGCTCTCTCAATGTGTTTTAGCACCCCGAGCAATGCAATAAACGGATTCCTCTTATAGCAATGTGCACAGTTGGTTAAAGATGTCTGCTTAAATTCGTGTCAGCATCTGTATATGCCATATAACAAAATAGCATTGGTATTATGGTGTTTCGTACGGGAGAGCAGAAAGCCCAAATCCCGTCCTTCTTGGGCAACTCATCGAAGAATCTTGTAATCGTGAATGCCCATGGGTCGCGGTGATTATGACCTGGCAGCTCGTCTGTCCTCTTCTGTCATAAAAAAAAAATCTTGCAGAATGGGTAAATGTAGAAGAATTTGTGCGAATTCGCTAGTCTATTACTAATATTATAAAAAGGTAAAGTTTGTGAGTTTCTAGGTGATCTACTGTACAGATTTTGGAAATTCTGTTACTGATAGAAAACTACGTTATTTGTGTCCATAGGCTTATTAACGTAATACGAGGGTCAAACTGAAAGTTCTTAAAAATCAAAAACTGGGCAAAAATAAAAGTTATTCGTTTTATTATATCTTTTCAAAATAGTGTCCCTTTAGATCAATGCATCGTTGCATCCGATGAAACCACTGAGTAAAGCAATTTTTCCACTCGTCTTTAGGGGTTTCTTCGACGGATTTTGGGCATCGGTTAAATTATGAGGTATCCACCGGGCACAAAGCTTCCTAACCGCTAACTGTTCATGGATTCTGTGCACTTGACTCATACCGATGCCTAAGCTTGTCGGAATTTGCTGATAGGTCACTCGTTTGTCATTTTCTATCATACGCCGCACAACGTGGCACAACACTGATGTTAACTTTAGTCGTCGCCGTAGAAAGCCGTCCTTCACGCAGATCATCGGTAAGAATAGTGCGACCACGTTTGAACTTATTATACCAGTTGTAAATTGTGGCACGGGATGGGGCTTCATCATGAAAGGCCATTCGAAGTCTATTATATTATAACATTGTTGTTGACTTAAATGACATCCAAAGTCACAAAATAATCATGGCACGAAAATTTACTCGCGTTAAATTCATGCTGACGTGATTCAGTAAATTTTCAATTTGCCGCCAAAACGTAAAACAAATAAAATTAATTAAATATTGGCAAAGAGTTCCATTTTCAAAATTTAAACTCATTTTTTAATTATATTGTTTACAAGTGGCCTGTTCTAAAAACTTTCAGTGTCGCCCTCGTATATCTGCGCGACCGAAGCAGCGGGCAGGAGCCAGTGTGTTAAATTTTAAATTTTAGTAACATAACGCGATCATACCTTGATATTGCCTGACGTTTCGACCAGGTTGCACCGGCCGTGGTCACAGGCGATGTACAAATAACAATAACAATTAAACCTCTCCACCCATGCCTTTTTAATTTAGTTTAATTGTAGATAACTATCAGGTAAAATATCAAAAAACAAAATAAGCCAAGGTCGCTTATAATTCAGTGGTTTTCATAATGAAAATTGCTTAGCCGGAGTTCATGTTAGCATAAATTTGCATAAAAGCATCACCCAATATTATGATTAAACCGATATCACTATGTGTCAATTGTTTTTGTCGTGAATAACGATCGTACTGAAATTGGTAATATACTTAGAAACATGCCATAAACTTACTTTGTTACTTAAGAGTATTCTAGAGTATCCTTCTCCAAATTTGCCTTTTTTGAACACATACCGTACAATTGATACTAAGTTTTAGCCATGGAATTCTTATCTAAGACTAGTAAAATACTCGCAACTTTGTTTGCGTATATCTCGCTTTCCCATGGGAATTTTGAAAAATCCTTTCTTAGTACACCCCTAGACGTCGTCGTAAGGAACCTACATTCCATGTTTGGAATCTCTAGGCCCACCGGTTTTTATTTTTTTATTTTATTTATTTATTACAAAAATCCACAGCCCTTAGAATTAAACAATAAAGATCTTAAATATTACACTGATGGCCAATTACGGATTTCCAAATTTTAGGTACTTCATTCAGTAAATTTCGAGCAGAAAATTTATGGGCCAGAATGTTGAGATTGAGACTATACAAAAATACAACTTCTTTGAATATGTGTGTGTGTGTGTGGTATGCGTGTAAAGTGTAAGTGTGTGTTCGTGTAAGTGTTCAGGAAGTATGATATGTGATATTATAAAATTTGTTTGTTTGTTATAAAGTTTGGGCTATACGTTGATAGATAGTTAAATCAGTCAGGACTTTGAATTTTATAAATATAGATACTGTCTCTGTCCTTCGGAGGGGTGTCGGTCCCGACTGTTGTCCATAGGTAACAGACGTCAAGTCAGTGACCGTTAGATGACTAGAAAGCACTGACAGGTACTCCTTACGTGTGTTTCCCGCAATTAATGTTAACTGAGGCTGAATCCGCATTAGAGCAGCGTGGCAGAGTACGATTCGATTGAAGGGAAACCCTTCAGTGGGATGATTGTTGTGTTGATATTGTAGATAGTGTAGTATTTTGTAAGAATTTCAAACTACATTTCAGTTCAGTTACCTTATTAGTAATACTATTGGCGGCGAAAACATTGTCCATAAACACCAAAACACATAAAAAGAAGAAATCAATCATAAGCGTAAAAAAGGTTCCCGCCAAAATTTCAAAAGATCTTTCGTGCAGTCAACAACTTTTTTTGAGGCATTGATATTCTTTCATACAGCCATAAATCACACTAAGACCCTGTACACGTGTACGCGCGTTGGCGTTTCGTTTCGTGCTACATTGAGCTCTTTGTATGTTAGATCTCACGATGAAGTGATTGCAGCTCCGCAATGGATATTGAAAGGCGGCGAAGACACGAGGCGAATTCGCCCTTTTTGGACGAGGAGGTCTAATCTATGTTGCACTAATAAAACACACAGTTAACATTCACACAGACAGATGTTAGTACGTATAGTGTACAATTTGTTTGATGATTTTCAAGGTCCTTCCGAAGTCCCGAAGTGACCAAATATGTTTTGGTGCGGGAAATAAAGTTTCCATACTTTTGCTGATAGAACTTGTTTTAAAATTAATTCGGGCTAGTTTTACAGTGTAAAAGGCCGTAACTGGTTTTCTTTCGGCCTTCTACCTGTGCTTCTAAAAGATGCCACTTTGCTGCTGTTTCCAGATTGGCATTACAATAGATTTATTATACAAAATATTACTACTCTCTACACACCGTGACTTGCAGAAAGTTTTTGTGAAGATATTGCCTCTCTTTCTATTGAGCGCATTATTGAAATATCATGTGTCGATCTTGCTGAATATATAATTATATGTGTATATCGACCGCCATCTGCGAATTATGATGAATTTGAAAATTGCATGGAAGAGGCTTTAAAGCGTGCTACTAAGGTTAGCAAACCTGTAGTGGTATGTGGTGACTTTAATGTAGATATTTTGGTTTCGTCAACGAACAGCATGAGGCTCTTAAACTTGTTTAAATCATTTAATTTGAAAAATGTATTCCTTGAGCCAACTAGAATATCGCCCACTTCTGCCACCTGTCTTGATAACATCTTTTGTAACTGTGCAGTCACTGGTGAGAAAATAATAAACTGTTTGGGATCGGACCATTGTGGTCAACAAATCTCTTTGACCATAGCGCTATTTGGATCGACATCCCGCGTTTTTTTTAGCTTGATTTCTGTATGTACCTGGATCTGTATTTTATTTATTCTTATAAATGTACTTATACATTGTAACAAAAGAGTGAAAGGAAAAAAAAAATTGCTAAATGACAAAAAAGGCCGTAACCGGGTTTCTTTCGCCATTTCTTTTACCGGTGGCCATTTTGCTTGTGTCCGAAACGGTGGTAGTATATAACGTAGTATATTCTCTTTATACATATATACAAATTGTAAATGACAAGAAAAAGTGCCTGTGAAGGTCTAATTTCTGAAATAAACGATTTCATTTCATTTCATTTCGAAGTTTTTTTAAAATATAAGGCTTCTATATTATTGCAATTAGCCGTGTCACAGCGTGCGTATTCTTATTGTCATTGTCTCAAATACAGAGTCCATTGCGTAATCCATGTATTTTAAATGCAATTTGTAAATCGAATTGAAGAAAAAAAACGAAAATTATATTCTCAGTTTGAAATTGAAAATCGAATCATAACTCTTTTATTTCCAAATGGTTGGTTGGTATACGTTCGGATGCGTTTAGATTACGTAAATTTTTTTTTTTTACTTTCATGTTTCATCAAAAGTAAACTGATGTAACACGGAAAACACAATTTTCTACTCGAACTAGAAACGGTCTCACATTGATCGTTTTCATCCCTCTTACTACATTATGCTTGTTTGAAATGTGACACTTTATTTTTATTGGTATTTTGTTTTTTTATCCTTTTACGTGCCACCGCCAGTATTTCGTGCAGTATTGTTTTTTGCAATTTTAAATTTTTTTGTAGACGGCAGGTCCCAGCCGGAGTAAGTTTTTTTTAACTTAATACTAATATTAATATAATGTCTCATTAACTTTAAAATAACATACTTAATACTAATATAATGTCTCATTAACTTTAAAAATGGTAAGGGAGATAAATGGAAACTAGAGAGGTCAAAATAATATAGAAAATAAAATAAAGGTTGCATAGAGACAAGAAATTGAAGGCAAGCGCAACGCAACAAGCACAATGAAGAAAAAAAGACAAGAAATATAAAAATAGTTATTTGTTATGCAAGGCTGCAAAGTTGTTTTTTGGCGCGAGTACTTAAATTGAAACCTGAGCTAGCGAAGGATTCTAGGATTGAACCACGAGCGAAGCGAGTGGTTCAAATATAGAATCCTGAGCGTAGCGAGGGTTTCAAAGGTACGAGACGCAGAATAACTTTGCTGCCGAGCGAAACACAAAATTTTTCACCTCACTACAGCGAGGAAAATCCTAGGTGCAAGAAAAACGCAAATAAAATATTAAATAAGTGTTTATTTTTTTTCATGCGGTGTCATGCTGGCCAGTTCGATTATTCTAAAAATAAGGTTGGCGCACTGACATGAAATAAGTATGCATTTTCAGAGGACCTGCGGTATAAAAAATTAAAGAATAGGAAGGTTCGAATTTTAAAAATACTTTTCACGCTAGGGCACAAAATGCACTTTTGCGCTCAGATTTCGAATGACAAACAGATTCTTTCCGAGCTTGTGAGGTGAAAATAATATTATCCAATCGTATTTACTTCCTAGCCTAACGGCTAGTTCGTAACAGTGAGCCCCGGTATTGCAAGCGTCCATAAGCTACGGCGATTGCTTATCAGGCGGGCCGTACGCTTGTTTATCACCTTAGGGTATAAAAAAAAGTTTTTTTACTAGCAAGGTGAAAAATCAACAAACATTACTAACTTTAAAGAAAGCTTAGCACTAAGTAACGACGACACTAACTCGTCTTGACGCGGAAGGGCGCAATCCCCGGAGATGTTACATCACTATGAATTAATCAGATTCGATTTTACTCTTATACAAAATTAAACTTTATTGCTGAAGGTTTAAAATTGACTTTTGAATGGAATTTTCTTCATTGGATAACCGTTGCACTACCGTGACAGTAATTTAATTATTACGCCCGGACGCGTTGGACCAAAGGCCTTTTGGATGTAGGACACTGGTTAGACACGTAACATCATAACAGATATATTTGAGACGGTAGGCAGAGACATACGGAAAGAAGACAATATTATTTGAGGAAGCAAAGATTTATAATAACCTGCCGAATACTGAAGAGTGAGTGAAGTGTGAACAACTTTAAAAATAATCTGAAGAGATACAATCATAGCTACTAGCACCATAACTTGATATATATCAGCTAATTTAATTAAATTATTTTCATTGTATCTCATTTTAAGTGAAATGTAATATTTCTTATGAGAAGCTCTTTAAACCTAAACCTAGATAGATAGATGGAATATGCTTTATTTGTAAGACACAACAAGATAACTCATTAAACATTTGTCACTTACAGAGTAGTGTAGTGCATTGGAAATAAGGCGGCTATTATTGCTGTAAGCAATCTTTTTCAGGCAACCTTATGGTAAATAATTTTTGTATAAAGAAAATTTTTGTATAGAGAAGACTAAATTAAGTCAATTCTATAAGTTAAACTATTTGGATAAGTACCACGACACTCTGAGTCGTTTTTTTTTCATATTTATATAAAAACTTACATTTACTAATAGTAGGTTAATTTAGAATATAAGTAGGTCAAGTAACCTACATATCTGTTTGGCATTTGTACTACAAACAGGGAATCATAGATATTTTTATAAAGCCATGGCTTTTGGCAACCATACGCGCTGTAAGCAAATGGAACGACAACCCTATAAAATATAATGTTAGGAATGGTCCGTCCCAAATTAGTATAGGAATGAGAAGTACATTAATGTCAAAAGTAGTAAGTAATAAAAAAGTTTATGAAGTAGATAATTTGTTAGATTTCTTTTAATATTCTTCTATTCATATTTGACACTTATAGTACTGTACCTATCCAAAATTCCTAAATGCTTGCATATTAGTAAAAAAAAAATACCAAAACCTTCGGGGACGGTGCAGGAAAACCTAGCTATGTAATAGAAAGTCATAGACATTACTCTAAAGTAATTTACCAATGGAATTTATGTTTTTGTTTTGAGCATTTTAAGAGAGGTAGGGCACACACAGCAGATAATTCGCTCCGCATCATCGGAGCAGCCCGTCTGGGGAAGGACCTTCACCTTACAGAAGATCGTAGCCAAATAGCATTGGTCTCGGCCATGTTGTGTTCCTACGGTGAGTAAGGTCTACAGAGCTCCACTCATTATCCAGGTATCACGCGTGAGTGATACCCCTGGTATTGCAAGCGTATATAGGCTAAGGTGACGGCTTCAGGCCGACTGTGAAAAACATCATTCAAATTTTGGCAGCCTGTAATGGTCAGACGACATTGTGTTGACAGCCTTTTGAATGAGACTGGCACAGGACCCGAGTAACAAAAGAAAAGGCAGGCCTATTAGGTACCCAGCAGTGGGTGAATGTGGGCTGTTAATAATAATAAATTTAATTATTGCGATACTAACTAAACTTACCATCAGCCTGAAAGTCAGATTTACGTTTGTTTAAATAAAATAAAATAAAATGCATTTATTTCAGGTTACAAGACCCTATACAATATAAAAATTAAAAAATTATTAATCCATTCAATCCAATTCAAACAAACATTAATAAAGTATAATAAAATTAAATAAAATAGTTTTAGCAAATAATAATATAATAAATTTAAATTCAAAATAAAATAATTTACTTACAGGAAATACTTTTGTCAATGTTTTTTATCCTATTAGCATTTCCGACGTGAATGGCCTGTTCTTTATCAAAGTTCGCTTTTCTGACCCTGAATCTGCCCTTAGGTCCTTCTAAGATCTAATTCAGATATCCTATATAAATATACGTTAAGTGTAACATAAGGAAAATAATATGATCCCATAACAATAATGGAGCGAGTTAACAGAGCGTAAAACCGGTACTGTTTCGCTCAATTAGCTTCAAGTACGATAAATATTGTGATGAATTATTGTTTTTTGTAACGTAGTCAACTGAATCCTTATACGACTGTCTTCTTTTTCGGGCAAGGTATTTTTTAGAATCTATTTCATAGATGTACCAGCTCGGCTAAAGTATCGACCCGAGTGAAAATCTACGTAACTCTGAGTAGAATTCGAGTCACCAACTCGAGATGGAAGGTTTTGGCAGCTTAGAAGAGAATAAATGAGCCGTTTAAACCTGAATAAAGGTGAATAGGTACCTAAATCATTTTTAAAAAAAGGTCTGAGTATTGAGGTTAATGGTACCTCTAAGATCAGGTAGCAGTAGCGATATTTCCCGACCTGTATAACTTAGGGGTCTTAATATTTGTGGGTCTTCGGACAACCGCCGGCGGGGTCACGGATGTATCTTAGTTCCCGTGGCCCCGCCCATCTAGGCGGATGAGGTGGCAGTCAGTCAGGTTTTTAGTCGGTATACCCAAGTGGCAAAGGGGGAGCCCGACAGATCCCCGTCGCTTCCCCAGCGGCGGGACATGCAGTAATGCATTTTCCTGACTATAAACAAAAAAAAAAAAAAAAAAAAAAAAAAAGGGGTCTTAATATTTCAAGCTTACTTTTTCATTAAAGGCCATTCCAAACTTTCGAATTTCTATGTAGGCAATGCAACGAACACATTATGCGAATATTCGATACGAATATATATAGAATAGTCCTGCCTATCTTCTGGGCCTATAAATAAATAGTTTTTACAAAAATCTACATACAAAAAACTGAATTTATTCTCACTAATATATTCCTGTGTGCGACGAAAGGCTCACGAAAACCTTAGTTCGATCGCTCAGTTAAGATTATGTAAACGATTATCAACACAAATCTTTACAAAATAAGGTTTATTGTCGTTTGAATATGACCGGGGCCCTTGTTAACCCTAAATTGCCATTTCTAGGAGCTTAGGTCCCTACAAACTTATTTTTATGGTAATAAAAAGTGTAATAAATTTATTTTTATAGCTCTTGCTATGGATGTTACCTCCTTAACTACCGATAGTACGAGTGGACTGATAAATCAGTTTCTTATTGACTGTTAAAGATGTTATTAACACGATACAATCTATTAAAGTAGGTATAAGTTCGACAAAATACTTAATTTCGATTTAAAAATATTTAAAATTTTCTTAAATTGTAATGAATACTTACTTACTTACGATTTGAAGTACTTTGGTAATAATTTTATATTTTGGTATCTAAATAAAACGAGAGTCATTAAAAATCATGGTTTTATTTTTAATTAATATAAATAATACCTACACATTAGTCTAAATGTTATTAATTTAATTTATAGGGACTTGTTTAGAACTGATTAAAATGTACTTAATAAGTTAGTACCTACCTATTCATTACAATGTCACTGATAGGTAAGGTACATTCTTCTACAAATAAGCACGTACTTTGTGTAGTACAGATGTACGCAGGAGGTTAAAAACAATTATATTTAATTTTCAATATTATTTTATGTATTATTCACTATTTAATTTATCGAAATAAATTAAGTTCATTTCAATCAAATTGTCATTAATTTGACGCTTACTAAATGAAATAATATTATAAATAGCGCCATCTATTAACAACAATACGAAAAGTACCGTTTTACCGACGCTGTCATCAGCGCCTGCGTACTAGTTTCGAGGCCACGGTCACGAAAGCAAACTCAATGGCTATGGGCTACGCACACTAGCGCCGCCGCCAGTATTGCGATCAGCCGTAAAGGCGTGAGCGTGCTGTCATTGTCAATAATGTAAAGTACAATATTATTAGTTTAATTTAACATTAAAATACCAGAATACACAAAAATGTAAGTATTGTATACAATTATTAGTGTTTTGTTATTAAGTTTAGTGTTTCTTTTGATATTCCTTCCTAGTGTAATCTTGTATATAACCTTCAACGCGCGTATGTGTGAGTGATAGTAGAATAGTATTTTGATAATGTTGTGTCTTACAAATTACAATCAATTAGATAATTAGTTCAATTACATTTCGAAGAATAATAATTTAACTACAAATTTAAGACCACGTATACTAAGTTTTAGTTATTTTATTTACAAAGTAGTTAGTATTTTATTACTTTTGGTTTCAGAACAAAATGAATATCAAGGCGGTTTTGGGCATAACCATGGTCTTCGTTGGCTGTTGTTCCAACGTGGTCTTTTTGGAACTTGTTGTCAAGGAAGACCCAGGCGCGGGAAATTTAGCCACGTTCCTACAGTTCCTGTTTATTGCTGTAATAGGTTTTATGACAGTCGGAAAGTTTGGCACAGCGAAACGGAACATACCGTTCAAACAGTACCTCATATTAGTAGGATTCTTTTGGAGTAGCAGCGTTGCGAACAATTACGCGTTCGACTTCAACATTTCTATGCCACTCCACATGATATTCAGAGCTGGTTCTCTAATGGCAAACATGGCAATGGGTGTATGGATATTAAAGAAACGTTATTCGTTTTTGAAATACCTGGCTATATTTATGATTTCCGCTGGTATTGCAATCTGTACTATACAATCAAGTGGAGATGTCAAAGCACCGAGGGAAACCCATGAAGATGCAGCAGAAGAGGAAAGACTGAAGTTTATCGATTGGTTATGGTGGTGCCTAGGAATTGCTATACTAACATTCGCACTATTCGTGTCAGCTAGAATGGGAATATTCCAGGAATCATTGTACTCCACACATGGGAAACATCCGTGGGAAGCGTTGTACTATACTCATTTGCTACCACTCGTGTTTTGGCTTCCGACAGCCCCAAATTTAATATCACACGTGAAGTTAGCTACTGAAACACCTATAGTAGATTTCTTAGGTTTTTCTTTACCAAGACAAGTTCTTATGTTAATATTGTACGTATCAACACAAGGGCTGTGCATAAGCGCCGTTTACGTTTTGACAACTGAATGTGCATCGCTAACTGTTACTTTAACTGTGACTTTAAGAAAATTCGTTTCATTATTATTCTCAATATTGTATTTTAGAAATCCGTTCACGGCAGGTCACTGGATAGGTACGTTTTTAGTGTTTTTAGGTACAATGATATTTACTGAATTATTACAGAAGTCTATAGCATTGTTCTTACCTGCTGTTGATGATAAAAAGAAGAAGAAATAAGTTTTTTTAAAATGGTGTATTAAAGCTACACAAACTCCTATTTCTTTAGGATAGTATCATATGAAAGTGATAAGATAGTATACGTTATAATTCGAAAATGATAAATACAAAACTTCATAATAATATGTTTTCATATTTTGTGAGCAATAACTATTTTTTTAATTAATTTAATAACCTTATAATATGTAGCTAATTCTTTTGTATTACATTTTTATGACACTTTGGTATCTTAATAATGCTTGGGCAGCCATTGTTACGGGTGACTAAGCAACATTTTTTTTTATCTCTATTCAATTGGCTCTGTGCTCTATAGACGGTCTGACTACTCACTCACAAATGGCGTATGTAACATTATGCAATAACCATAATTTTGTTAATTAAGTAATCTTTTGTGTCGTGTTCACGAATCATTGCTAATTCGATGCGATCAGCGTCTCTATACTTGTAACAAAAATCATTCAAATCACGTGTTAATTTCGCTCAATTCTTCTTTGGTATGAGTGAGACAGTGATTGAGATTGACTTGAATGACATTTATTACGAGAATAGGGGGCTGATGTTGTTCAACTCTTATGTTTTTGACGCTTGGTATTTAGTATAAATGTTTTTGGGCAATATGTCGATATTAGTCAATGAGGTAAAAATATTAAGCATTATTTTTATTGTATTTTGTATATAAAAGAATTTTAATTTGTGTGGTTAGCTTAAGGTTCTCTTGTTGTAATTGTTTGTTGCACAGTATTCCGTTATGGGTCGAACTTGGTAATTGAGTTGTCATTCAAATTATAGAATTAAAGTCTGCTCTATACGAAACGAAACAAGATTTAAAACAGTGTAGACAGGAGGTTTCAAATCCATGTAGTCGTGTATAATACATCTCACTCATAATGTCGATGTAAAAAACCCACCCGGGAGTAGTATTGCCATTTTGAAATAAGTTATACTACACAATTACAAGATTCTAAGATGAATAACAAGTTCATTTTCTGTCTTGAAGCCGTGCTTGAATACTGTTCGCCAACCATTAATATGAAAGAAAGAAAATGGTTTATTTACTGTCAAATTCAAATCAAATATAAATCCAAAATTCAATTTTGAATTAATAAAGAAAGAAAAAAATGGTTTACTTACTGTCAAATTCAAATTTCAAATTCAAAATTCATTTTTGAATTTGAATTTTGAATTAATATGAAAGAAAGAAAGAAAATTGATCACTTATTGTCTAAACATGAAAAATAATTAACGTAAAATAAAAATTTAGCTAAGACAACAAATAGGCAGCAAATTAATATCTTGATTAGTTTCAGATATTTATCAGATAAGTTGTCAGTTTTATATTTTTGGACAATTTACCGGATTTTAACTGAAATTTACTGATAATCGGACAATATTATTACTTATTACTGTTCTAATTAATTAATTTCTTAATTGATTTGTATTTTCTATTGGTTAAGGCTAGTGAAACAAACTGCTAGATTTTCAAAAATAATAATAATATAGATAAATAATTATTAATAATACATTGCTCATAATTATTAGGAAATAATTAAAAAATAATAGCCATATCATTCTGACTGAATAAAACTGATGACAGAATATTTTAATTTTTTTTTCGACCCGTTTTATCTCCCATTGCTTGACAAAGACCTCTCCTACAACCTTTCCTACTCTAACGAAAGCGTTTCTATTTGACAAAAATACCTATAAGATATCTTTTAACAGAAAGAAATGTCCCCCGTAATATTATAATAGAAATGGCACACGAATTTTGGTGTTAGATAGTCGGACTTACCTAGGGGTCGAAATCCACGCTAATTTTAAGATTGCTTTGAGCAATAAGGCCACCTTCTTGCTAATACCTGTCCGTAAGCTATTTTGTGTTCACCGTATTATGTTCGTTTGTATTCTAATGTTGATAGTCTTGGGTGTTGCAAATAAAGCGTATTCTATGTATCTATCTTATTCTGTCTGTCTGTTAATAAACAGATTTGGATTATTTTTTTTGCAAAAAATATCCTATGTGTTATTCTAATTTATAAACTATCCGTGCATGAAATTTTAAGCATATCTATCAAGCCGTTTTTACGTGAAAGAGTAACAAACATAATTTCACGTTTATAATAAGTTTATAGTAAGGATTTTTATCTCAGTTACACGCAATTTAGATAAATCAATGTCATTAACAGATAACTACTTGATTAGGCATGACTTGGCAGTATAAATAACCATTATAGTAATTATTAAGTATATAGTTTCCTTATTTAATTGTCTTATAAATATGTATACATATTAGTGGCTGCGAATTAAGTACCTTACGTAGTTAATGATAATTACGTTTTTGTATTAATTTCTGCCTTGATTATCCAGACACTAGTTATTTCAAAATACAAAGAGACAATATAAGAGAGATAGGGCTCGGCGGATAATCCGCTCAAATCGGAGCAGAACGTCTGGGGAAGGACCTCCACCTTTCAGAAGATCGTAGCCAAATAGCATTGGTCTCGGCCATGTTGTGTTTCTACGGTGAGTAAGGTCCACTTGGGGGGAGGGTTGGGAGGGTTGGCAACACGTGAGTGATACCTCTGGTATTGCAAGCGTCTATAGACTACGGTGTCAGCTTACCATCAGGCCGACCGTATGCTTGTTTGCCACCTTTGTGGTATAAAAAAAAGACAAAAACATAAAAATAGAGAGCCTACCCCTCATTACACTTGGATCTTTCATTGGATCAAGCAATGGATGCTTGATCTAACCTTTGACGACCTCCGTGGCGTAATGGTTACCACGGGTTCGATCCCCGGTCGGGTCATGATGAAAAACGAACTTTTTCTGATTGGCCTCGGGTCTTGGATGTTTATCTATATATGTATTTGTTATAAAATATAATATCGTTGAGTTAGTATCCCATAACACAAGTTTCGAACTTACTTTGGGGCTAGCTCAATCTGTATGAATTGAATTGTATATTTATTTTATTTATTATTTATTTATTTATTATCTAATGAAAGAAGTAACCAGGGTCGTAAATATAATTCAAATTTTCCAATTATTGCATAGAAGGATCAAATTTCGATCGGATCGAATTTTTATTTATCATTAGTATTGTACTCTGTAATAATAAAGTTTCATCGATGCTTCGATGCTTTTTAATGATGCTTAAATAGCAAAAAATCTTTGCTTTTAGTTTATTTCATTTGTTGACCAACGTACAAAAAAACTTAACACGTAGTCAAGATAAACAGGCAAGTTATGTCACAACGGTGACAAATAAGCATACGGCCCGCCTGATGGTAAGCATCAGTGTTGATGAGAAAGTGGTTCTGTGGAAGAGGAAGCCAAAAGAGGAAGAGACAAGCAGGAAGATACAGGATGCGGTTAAGGATGAGAATATTTAATTTGTGTGGAAGAGGAAGCGAAACAGGAAGAATGAGCAAGAGAGTGAAAGCGATAATGATAATTTTTAAATAATTTTAGTTCAAAATTCTAATAAAACACTGTTGCTATGCTAAAGACGCGCTCGCGACGAAAATTCCTCTGAAATTCCTCGTGACCTAAGAGGAAGCGAAAGCGAAAGAGGATTTTTTTTAACTTTCTTTTATGGGGAAAGCGGGAGCGGTTGAGGTATTTTAAAAATTGCGTAACTTCCGCATTATGAGGATGCCGAAGAGGAATCCTCAACAACACTAGTAAGCATTACCTTAGCCTAGCCTATAGACGCTTGCATTACCGGGGGCTTCACTCACGAGATCTTACTCACCGTAGGAACACAACATGGCCGAGACCACTACTTACTTATTACAAAAAAATAAGTATAAAAAGCACTTTTTATAGTACATGTTCCGTAAGTACGCCTGTAACATATTGTTAACCACATTTTACTAACATTGTGACTCGAAAAAAGGCTACTTTTATAAGTAGAAGGAATTCCAATTTAGAAATTTATGCGAGCACTCGCCGTTGTAGGGTTGACCGCATCGTAAATATTCCATTGTGTACCAAAAAAGAGCTATAAAAGTCTAGATTTTAAAAGACCTAGTTTTAAAAAAGACCGTATAAAAAAATCTTACATGTTATCCGCTAACCACTATTGGCCAGAATTAGTGAGAGTCGAACCGTGAGCTTTCCTTGCAAAATTTCAGCTTCTATCGACAAAGTTATATCTGCTATTTCAACTACAATAACATACGAAATTGTCCTTTAAAATTAGCTCTGTAAGGTTGAAGTTTGTTTTATTTTATACTCCCTAAATTTGTACGAGGGTAAGCGGATGCCATCGGAATTTCAACAAGTTGCATTGGGTGTTTGTAGGATTTAAGTGCTTATTTTGAAGTAGGTAAGGATTATAATCGTGGTGTAGTGGTGTGAGCCATGGTTGGTGGCTGCACCGCCGACATTCTTGACGAATGTTGCCAGAATGGGCAGTTTTCACCTCGTTCGCAGCTCGTTACTCTGCTAAGCGTTTAGTTTTATTAGACCCTAGTTGCGTCCTGATTTCTGGTGCACTTTTGTACCACAATTTGGTAACTATTTGATAAAATGTGGAGTAGAGCATTTATTAAAATTCGCTAGCTCGACCGGGAAAGTAGATTGATACAATATGCTTTATTTGCGAATCACAACAATACATATACAACTTATAGCATCAAGGCAGCCTTATAGCTAAAAGCAATATTTTCGAGGCAACGTTAAGGTAACGAATTATTTTATGGACTGCGCAGGGTTAAAAGATAATGATTTAAAAAAATATGAAAGCTAAAGAATGTAATAATAACATTGATAGCTATGACAAAAAGAAGAAAGTAGGTACCATCCTCTCACAGAATATCAGATAGAGAATTAGTGTATGTGGTTTTTTTTTTATTGGCAATTACTTTGTGAAATATGTAGTTGACACATGCTAAATATTTGCCCAATAAATAAATAAATAAATTTATAGGGACAATTCATACAGATTGAGCTAGCCCCAAAGTAAGTTCGAAACTTGTGTAATGGGATACTAACTCAACGATATTATATTTTATAACAAATACATACATAGATAAATATCCAAGACCCGAGGCCAATCAGAAAAAGTTCGTTTTTCATCATGACCTGACCGGGGATCGAACCCGGGACCTCCTGGGTGGCGGTCTGGCGTGGTAACCATTACGCCACGGAGGTCGTCAATAGTCAATATAATATAATAAGCCTTTTAGAATTTTAACTAGAGTTACAATCAATGAGAGTAACCTAGACAACTACTTAGAACCAGTAACAAAGAGAAAAATAAGACATAGAAAACCAATCATTTAAATCAAACATGGAATGTAGGTGGCCAGCGTTACACCCTCCCATAACGTCAGCATCATGGCTTCATGCTACACCAAGTTGCTTAGTGAACACCTCGTGCTTGGCACAACCCAGGGGCTTAGTGAACACATCCGCTATCATAGCATCCGTAGGAATGTATACAATTTCTACCTTAAATCTTTCTATCACATCTCTAACATAATGGAATCTTATTTCTATATGCTTGCTCCGTCTGTGAATAGTGTGATTGGTAGCAAGTTGAATAGCAGATTGATTATAACAAAACATCACTAGTTTCCAACTAGTATCAACAATTCCCTAATTAGTTAAAGCTTTTGCAGGAAGACCGCTTCTCGGGTCGCTTCACTCAAGCTGCAAACCTTTTAGAATTTTAGTTAGAGTGTAACCTAGACAATCAAACATGGAATGTAGATGGCCAGCGTTATACTTTCTGCAAAGCTAATACAACAGTATTGGCGTATTGATATACAAATCTACTATTACCTAATACTATTTCTGGCACTTCACATGGCGTAACGTAGTTTTTTTTATGACAGATGAGGACGAACGTGCTATCGGGTCACCGGAATCTTGGATGCGTTGCCCACCAATAAAAAAATGATAACGAAACATTCCCTTATCAGTACCACCCATAATCATCCCACTGCTGGGATACGGGTCTCTCTTCAATCGAAGGCGATTAGAGCGTACTCTGCCACGCTGCTTCAATGCGGATTGGCAGAGTGTTTTCAAACCGCCCTAATATAAGGTCGTTACAGTTGTCGACAGTCGTTAAGCCAAGTCGGTGGCGACTTGGCTTAACGACTGTCATCCATCGACAACAGCCGGAACCGACAGTAATATTAGTATCTTCTTCTTTTTGAATCAATGATATTCACAGATTAAATCAGATTTGACCAATACCCGATAACGACTTTTATCGGTTGTCATGCATGAGGAGATCCTTCCTAGTACAGTCAGCTGGATAAAGTAGGCAATCTATTAGGTTTGCTATATCTTGGACTGGAGCTCTACAGTCCCAATATTAGTGTAGGATGGATTAATAGTAGTATTATAATTCTTTCCTTTTTCAGATGGCGAACCTATCAAGCTGCCAGAGAACTTGGAGAGCTTGCCACGAGCTGAACACTTCGCAGCACAACGCCACAGGTGGAATACCAATGAGGTGAATATATTTTTATTTTATACAAACTAAAATATCGGCTGAGATTTTATCGATTTTTGAATACAACGCCATCTAGTTCTTAACTAAGCAAAGTTTATGCACAGAGGTACATATGTTTCATATATACAGGGCAAAGGAAAGTATGCAAAATAGAAAATTAAGAAATAAATGATTATTGAGTATCGTTTAGACAAGATAAGTATCTAATTATTTATATGCAAAATATACATGCAAATATATGCTAAACAAGGACAAAATATGCAATAACAACATATTAATTACCGTTTTATTTATTGATGTTGATGATTTTATTCATGATTAGATGACGCTCGATAATGAGGCTAGATTTTAACCCGCAGTTCTAATCTCAGCGTTGTCTACATAAAGCGTACTCACATCTAATAAACCCTAAAATAACGAATAATATGAACAAGGCTTTATGTTTTAACAAAAAGACATACCCACCAGTTTAATTAGCATGTATGCACGTCGCAGCACGCATACCAGCCATGAATAATGCATACGAGACCTCATATCTCTGTAGCAATGGTATGCAACCCTGCAGATTGGCAGGGGTACATTTATACCCCACCCCTACTATGATTGGTTTAAAAAATAATGCAATAAAAAAATAAAAAAAACCTCTTTATTGCTATTAAAAATACGACACAAAGTGAGAAATCCTACTAAAATTATAAAGACGAAAACTTGTATGTTCTTCGCGCTCAAATGACTGGGCCAATTTTTATAATATTTGGTATGTAGGTAGCTGATAACTTGGATTAGCACATACGGTACTTTTGATCCTGAAAAGTACGCGATTCCCGTAGGATTTGGTTAAAAATCTGATAGTCAGTGGCGTTTTATAAAGTTGATAGTTGAAGCTGCATAAAATTAAACACAGGTAACACCGCGGGCAGCAGTTAACACAAAATATTTTTATTCATATAGACATGGACTTTGAAGAAAAGGCGGACGGAATCTGCTAAGAAAGAATTGAAGCACCCTAATGGCAGCGGCGTAACCTGACCGGCACGCACACATTCACACCATAGTAAGCCGCCCGGTTCGTACGTATACGCGAGGTGGCTTACTATGGGTGCTTCACTTTTTAGTTTCAGTGATGGTGTCCGCCTTTTTTTCTAGGTCCATGCATATAGGCTTTTACAAGCTCTTTCGTATCGTCCTATTTTAAAATGGCACAAGACTTGTAAATAACAATTTTTTTTCGTATCGAATATTCATAACACATACGAACATAAAGAGGATATTTATTACTAGCGAAACCCCCGCAACTTCGTTTGCGTATATCTCGCTTTCCGGTGGGAATTTTGACAAATCCTTTCTTAGTGCTCCCCTACGTGATAAAAGGAACCCCTGTGCAAAATTTCAAGTTTCTAACCCTTATAGTTTAGGCCCTGCGTTGATTGTCAGTCAGTCAGTCAGCTTCTCCTTTTATATATATAGATTTAAAAAACATTACTCGTCTATCAGAGTTTTTTTGTCTATTTAACCGTCGACGTTTGAGACGCCGTCGAAATAATGAATATTTTTGTCAGTCCTAAAAATACTGTCTTTACGTTGCCAATTTATGTATTGACCAGAGGTATTGACATTCATGATTGACAGCAATTGGCTACCAAACAAATATTTATTACAATACAATTTCTAAATGATTGATAAAAGGGAGAGGATAGGAAAGAGCTCAATATAAAAACGGAAAATTATAAATAAAAACAATAAATGGAAGTAAATATTTTACATATAATTTATAAAGAGATTTATTATTATTTTACTTATTTCTTTTCTTCTTTCTCAGTATTATTTACCTTACTATAGGATCAGAAAGTATTTACTTCCAGTTCCAGCCTGATGGCTAGCTCGTAACAATAATATTACTACAATGTTTTTCAGATAGCATGGGTACGGTGACATTTGGGATTTGAAGGGAATTTACAGGGAATTAAAAATAAATGTATCATTTATATCAATAATAATTCAAATTTGAATTTACTACTTTTTTGTAGTCGTTTATTCTTCACTCCTTTTATATTTCTTTTTGTACTTCGCGGTTTTTTCATGCGTGAAATAACTCAAACGTCACCGTAACCCATGCTATCTGAAATACACTTTAACTAACGAACCATTAGTATATCATAGTGACCTGTAACTCTAGGTCTATATACAGACATTCAGACACTGAAGAGAGAAGAAATAAACTTTAATTAAGTACAGTAGCGTACATACGACCTTATTATCATAACAACCGTTGTACTGTTGTTCTAATTTACCCCAACCGTACTAAATTGCCCTACGCATATCATTAGCTACAACACAAAATACGTCATTGTACGTTGGGACTGTGAAGATAATTATGACAATTACACAGACCAAACGTGTCTCATTTTAGCTTTTCTGTAAGAATATAAAGTTTTGACTATAAACAGATTGGATGGACAAATGGCAAATGTCTCATAACGGATATTTATATAGACATCCTGACGATAATGGATATAAGATATCCTTCTTTTAAAGCGATGGTAATCTAAGACCTAAGACTAAATTCTTATAAAATAGATAAAAAAAATTGAAATACACAAAAGTGTTTGATTTATTTGAACGTGAACATACCGAAGGGGAATGTAGAGTTATAATGTCCAGCAGTGGACTTCTTGTAGTTGAGATGATGATGAAACACACCCACCGTGTATTAGCGCTTTCGCCTTTTTGGGATCCCTTGTGTGATCCAGACGTTATTCTAAGCTGATTAAGTGAGATTTTAGTTTAATTATTGCAGACTAATTGTTAAACGTGACTTGGCATACACAGAATTTATAATAATTTTGTGAACGTTAATACAATCGACCTCGGCGCAAGTTCGCTAACGCATTACCATTAACTACTGCTGCATATACCATCCCAATTTATCACTCTTCATCTTTTCTACTATTGGTATTAGGTACTTTGACGTTGTATTCCTTCTACGTGTGGTGTACTTCGTGTACTTGCTATGGGTCACTGGCTCGGCAACTCACGTATGCGCAGACCAACATACCTGACCCCCTATTCTCGTAACAAAACTCGTTTCTATTTCGATTCAAATTCAATCGCTGTCTCACTCATACAAAATAGGAATTGAACGGGACAGCGAGTGTGTTTGAATCGAAATAGAATCGTTTTTTTTTACGAGAATCAGCCCCCTCTCGCTCATGGTTCTCGCAATACTGGTGTGCGTCCCGCCATGCGCCATAGGTAACCACGAGACAATGCATGACATCTACAAACACTACACTACGAGGCCCGGTTTCCACCAAAGCGGAGAGGACAGGAGATGTGCCGTTCGGGTAGACACATCTCCGCTCGGTTACACCCCGCTTTCTCGCGTGCTGCACAAGATTCTGTATAAAAATTAGACATCTCTCCTCCGCTTTGGTAGGAACCGGGCCTAATATCGATTATCACATAAACATCGTTGACAAGGTAGTCAACGTTTATCACGTAATAAAAAACAGAGTACATTGACCTAATATAGCTCCCATTAGATAATAGATATTTCAGTAAATATTGTGTTAAACAAAATATGCGGCTGTTGCATGCATAATTACATTCATATTGTGTCGCCTTGACATGCTTCCTTTCAGGATATAACGTGCGATTCTAATGAGTCAACCGCTGTGTGCTAAATCACTAAGCTATTTAAAACTTTCACTGTATAAACACATGTCTAATGGGGACATAACACAAATAAGTCTAAGACAGTGAAAGATAAGACGCTTTCGGAGAATTGATCAAAACTTTTTTTAATGTCATGAAGATGGCTGGGCCTCTGGATCTCTCACTCACCAAACGAAAGCAGTCCAAAGACTAATTCACGTCCGTATTCTGTCAGAGCGTGGTACTACTGCGATCGAGCGGGCCTGGGGCCGTACCACGACCTTTTATAACTATCCTTAAACGATTGTGTAAACGAGACGTCGCCTTACATCATGTATTGCGCTGTCTCCCTTACGCAGCCGTTCTTGTTTTGTTTTTTATTTACTCATGTGCTTATATGGTTAACACTTAAAGTTATAATTTGGCTGTACAAAAAAAAAGTTAAAACTATAGTTTGGCTCTACCCCTTCAGGATGCAGAACGGGTAGTAGGTTTCCGGCACTCTCACTTATCATACGAAATTTTTATCACCGCTATTTTGCGTCGTTTTTCTGTGTGAGGTATTGCCCCGATGGAGTCAGCCCATTTACGAGTCACCACCAGTTCATGGTAGCTAGTCTCTCTCTACCACTTAAAACAGTAAATTAATAAATAAAATAAAAACAACTCACTTTGTTTTACTGTGCTGCGCCCCAAGTCGGGTATTTCTCACAATTTACTGTCAATAAACTCAGAGAATAAGGACAAAACTGGGTTTAACTGGCCCACTGGGTGGTATTAAAATTCACGAATAGTACTGTAGGGAAATTAGATATTTCCTTAGTACGGGTCACGTTAGTTTTATCGAGTTAAAGACGATTGGTTTTCTGTGTCATTTTTTTCTATTACCTAAAACACAAATATACGATGAAGAGGAGCTTGATGGTGTCGCTGTGTGCAAGTGAAGCCACGTCAACCTTATTCAGTGTTTGGATGGGTTTCGTTATCTCGAGCTTCACCGTGCTTCGGAGTGCGCGTTAAGCAAATGACATTTCATGATGGTGATGGTGGCCTTCAAGCGATTTGAAAACACTCGAGCGAAAACAATCGACATTCGAGCAGCGTGGCAGAGATCTCTCTAATTCCCTTCGATTGAAATGAGACCCATATCCCTGGAGTGGGATGGTTATAGGTTGGTGTAGAACACAAAACTATTTCTATTTCTAATTAATTCCGCCATTATCTTACTTAGTGGCAACTTAACCGAAGCAGTTAAGTAGCTAACTGTAAGTAATAAACTGGCGAGGTTTAAGCGACTTTAACGGCGCTTAGTTAGTGATATATGGGAGGGGTCTTGCCAATTTTTTCCTTTAACTTTTTCTAAATATTTATCGGTTAAAGGTTGATCGATTGTAGAAAGATTTGTCAAGTTTAGGATTTTCTAAGACCGCATTTATTAGCGGTTCTCTTATTAATATTACTGATGTTCATAGGCAGCGGTAAACCATTAGGTAGCTTATCTATCGATATTTTCTTATTGTCGATTCGAAAGAGCTTATATCAGACCTATTTGAATAAAAATATTTTGAATTTGAATTGGTCTTGCAAGATATTTGTAATTTTAACTTCAGCATGTCAATTAGTTTTCCCAATCTGTGGTCGCGCCGCCGCTATACCGATCCGCGCTGCGTTTAGTGTAATATCGTTCACACAGATATATGAAATCGAAAGTAATTTGTCTTATCTGTGCCATTGATGGTTCAGGTCAATGGTGCATACGGTACCAGGGGACCGCTCCCGACCACCTGCCGCTGGCAGTGTTATTTCGCCCTTAAACCTGACTAAACAGCGGTGGGTATGTGTGGTGGGCTGGTCTACTATGAAAAATAGTTAATAAATCACGTTTCTTTAAGACATCCTTTTTTAATGCCATTATACAAAGATAACTTAGTGTAATGGCAGCTGGGCACGAACAGCATGCGATAGATCTGCATAAAACAATGCTTTACTTGTAATACATACCACATTGTTTTTATATACCTATCTGTGCTATGTTAATGTTGATTCTCATTTTAAACTGTCCCACTGTTGGACAAAAGCATTTCCATTGTTCATATTCATGGATATGGAGGAATCATCATCATCTTAGTGTTAAGAAGTCCATTTCTGGACACGAACGTTGACGTACGACAGGTTTGAAGTTTTTTACATAGTGTCGCAGAACCTAAAACGCGAATATAGCCACTGGAAGAAAGTGTCTTTATAAAACCGTAGTATTGGTGTTATCATTCAAAGTCGAGTCGTTTGAGGAGCTCGATGGCGTCGCTGTGTGTCGCACTCTAATATGAACACGCAAGTTAAGCGACGGCGACCCTAGCCAGCGTTTGGATGGGTTTCGTTATCTCGAGCTTCTCCGTGCTTCGGAGGGCCGTCGGTCCCGGCTGTTGTCGATGGATGACAGTCGTTAAGCAAAATCGGTGGCCTCAGGGCGGTTTAAAAACACCGACCTCTGCCAATCCGCATTGGAGCAGCGTGGCAGAATACGCTCTAATTACCTTCGATTGAAGGGAGACCCGTATCCCAGCAGTGGGATGATTATGGGTTGATAATTGAAATTGAAAATTTAAAGTCACATTAAACTAAAGAAGAAAATAATAGATAGCCTGATACTTGATGTGGAATTAAAATTTCAGAAACTGGCTGAAAGTCACATAAAACCTACATAACACCACAAAACACATTTTAACTCTCAAACCAACCATGGTAACGTCAGTGAAATGATATGATATTATGATATGAAATGTCATAAAAGTGAAATTTATTTTAATTCACACATTCGCACATTCTTAATTACGGTTTTATATGTATACCGTAATACTGTTTTATGTTACCTTAGCGATGTGTCACACAGGCTGCAAATGTGTGGGAATCAAATACGCCTTGTATATTGTACAGTCGTCGTCCAGAAAGAATCGAATCGACGTCGCGTCTCGACGTAAGTACTCGTACAGACGACTAGCATTTCATCGACGGATGCCGTCGGCTGGTGGCAATGCTGGCGACGAGCGGCATTGTGTTGACGGCAGATAACTGCAATCATCGACCGCAGCTGGCTCATGCTTCGACATCGATGTCAGCGTCGACAGCAGCAGTATTGAAAGGTGGCAACGCTTGCGACGAGCAGCATTTGTCGGCAACTATCGTCGTCGGCAGCCGGGTACGCACTTTATGGCAGAACTTTTTATGTCATAATATTATTATGGATAATAGCGAATGGCAGTCATTTTGCAGAAAGAATCAGAAGACCAGGTGCTGTGCTGTGTGAATTCTGTAGAATTTAATATTACGATTGTAAAACGGCAAACACCACTCGCCCTGTGACAACCGCTTTAACTACCCTAAAACCTTCCCGTTCCCCTTGTTTACACCTTCCGTAAACACGACCTGTTTTGGTTATGTATGCAAATTTAACGATCCGGCGATCAGGTGAATTATAAGCATAGATTACAATTTCCCTCAAAATTTGTTTATAGGAAACTATTACAGGTTTATCAGATTACTTTGAGCACAATCAGGATTTGAATACGAAACCAATTGATTGGCTCTTTTTTTCACAGGGCTATCACCGCTCTAGAAGTGTGAAAACGGTCATTTTGCTATTGTTTCCGAAATGTTGGTTATAGAGTAGATAAATTACACAAATACTTTATAAATGTATGTATTTTTTGATCAGAGTCATTGCCTGAAAAGGCCTACTCACGACCTACTACTCTCTGAACAAATGTTTTGAATCTTTGAGTGAGTATATATTTTTGTTTGTTTCTTTCCTTTACGTCTTTACTATGCAGCCGATTATTATGATAATTTGTACACATATTGTCAGCGGTACAGAGAAGGGTCAGCGGAATAGAGGGCTGCTAATTTTTATTCCGAGAAATTACCTGATTCCAACAAGAAATTCTAAACTTCACCCGCCAACCCGTTCGCTAGTTCGCAGTACGCCTTAAAAGCAAGGCTTTAAATTCCTTATTTTTGACAGAAAAACATGGCGACTCCACCCGGTTAACAACGGCCGTCGTTTCGGACGTCCGTTGGTCATTAAATGGTAATGTGTTCACATTACAACGCCCCGAGTTAGTCCCTGCATTTTGGGCAGTATACAATCATGCTAGCATACCTAACTGCCCATTTCAGTCGACTTATTTCGTGGGGGTGAGGTGGATAATCACACTAGACATACAAACGACTTTAATGTTTTTCAAACCGCGTTTTTTGTACTACTTGTACTATGGTAAAAAAGAGCATTTATCTCATAGTATGCCTAGGAGGGTCACGACGGGGTGGGGAGTTGGGATACCTCCACGCGGTCCACCCTGGTAACGTCGGCGAGTAATTCCTTAGTTTCTGGACCCAACTCTGGAATTACTTGCCGACGGCCAAATTCCCGACGCGGTGGGTCTGCTCCCCGTGCTCCTACCTTGGATGGAGTACGTGGCATGCGGACAAATCCGCTCCCCCTTGCATCCGTACTGGTGCTGGGGGTGGAGCGACTGAGGAGACAACCTCGTTAAAAAACAAGAGGTGGAGCCGGCCGCGCTTGGCTCGGCCGGCTATATGATGAGCGGTGGTGGACTCGTTCGCTCGCTGATCCTCCCCAAAAGCGTCTTCGCCCCGACTGGTGTCCGGGCCTACTCCACCCGTTGATACCGGGGGCGACCTCCGTATGGTGGAACGCGGAGGCCCTGCAGACACTGGGTCTCGCCAACCCAGACACTGCGGGGGGGCGTTAAGGGTTGGGTCACATGGGCGAATGAGACCACCCTGAAAGAGGGAGTGCGCGGTGGCGCAAAGTGTCACAGAGTCCACTAAGTACGTAGTGGACGCTGTGGCACTTGGAGTGGCGCAGGAGGCGCGGTGGAGGAAGAAAACCTCGTTAAAAAATTGAAGAAGAGGGGCCGGCGGCTCGCTGAGCCCGGCCAGCGGTCGCACATTGTTGCGACCGCAGAGATGGAGGGGACCCTTGCCCAGCCGCGACGGCGAGCCGGGGAAGGCCCGTCGTCTTGAGGGGGCAATGGTCCTCGGTGTCGGCAGTGCACCTGGATGCGGTGTGCTGCTGACGGGGCGTTCCGGGGAGAGCGGGTCCGGCCAGTTTAACTTTGGCCGGACGGCCCTGGCGAGGTCGCGGATGTATCACAGTACCCGTGGCCCCGTCACTTAGGGGGCGAGTGGCATCCCGTCAGTTTTTTTTTTAGTGGTAAGTCCCACAGTCCCCACCGCATATTCCCCGGGCGGTGGGGCTGCTGCAAAGCATTTTTCTGACGATAATATTAAAAAAAAAAAAAAAAAAAATAAAAAATAAAAAGGAGGGTCACGACGTCTAATAATCTTGAGGTTTTTCGGAGGGCACGTCAGGTCGGTCGGTCTCAGGTCAGGGGTTCTGATCGATGGATGATAGGCGTGAAGTCAAGTTTTGGTTTCAGGCGTCTTGAAAACCCTGGTCTCCACCAATCCGAATTGGATCAGCGTAGCAGAGTAAGCTCTAATCTCCCTTCGATTAAAGGGAGACCCGTATTCGTGCAGTGGAATGATTATGTTGATATGGACCTTTTTATACGAATGAATAATAAGATACCTTTTTATACGGGAAAATACAAATATTGTGAATGAACAATATATACAGCAAATCCCTGTCTACTGTTTACTAAAAAATATGGTAACCTTATAAATCGACCTTTGCAAGAAGCCGTCCAAAAGGGAAGCAAAACGGTCTATGTACTTTTTATTGTGTACGCCTCATTAGGCCATGCCTTCAGCGACTTTTTGTCAAAGGACACATGGGTATTTACGAAATTATACTGTATGCCCGAAAGCTTAAAGTCTCAATTACAATACGAAATCCGAAATGGGGACGCGATTTTCGTAAAAGCCAAACGTTTTTGCCGGAGTTTTGTTTAGTGAATTGTCGTATTGAGTTTTAAATTGAATTTCTGTTGTTTTTTTCTATATGAATATCTGATTGGATTGTTTTTTTAGGGATTTAGATCACTAAATCCCCAAAATGAGTATAATATCAATTATACTCTGATTGGGAGCGGTGATAGCTCAGAGTAGAAATAAGCTAGCTTAGTTATCAATAAAATTGGTCTTGATCAAAATCCTGAAGTGAAGTAGGTTGAAAGGGACGATATAATAATTGTATGCCCATGCGGCGGAGCACAGACTTGCACGTCAAATGTTTTTTTGTCTACCTTCATTACGTGTGATTTACAATAAATATATTTATGTATTTTGATCGAGTTTATGGCTGAGATGACGATGATGATGTTTATTTTAAGGATTTCGATGTTGTCAAAATTGGTAGATAGATCAGACGTCTATAATGCAAAAATGTAAAAAAATAATTACAAACCAGTTTGAATATAAAGTAATCTATTAATAAATCCACGTCGGAATAGCATAAAACCAAAGTGTAAAGTTAGCCCTTAGCAATACTAACAAGGGCGCCATTAAGTATTGTGATTAACTTTATATTGCCATTAGCTTTGTTCTAAACTTTAGGGTAAGCATACTTGGGTTTAGTTGACAAAGGTTTAGCTAACATCTTAAACATTTTGTTTTCAAAACTTTATTCCGTTTATACAAAGAAAGAAAGTTTCGTTTATTTGTATCTATAGGAACAAAAATAATTAAAAATTAAATTGAAAATTGTAAGAAAAAAGTTTTCAATGGCTACCATTCACTGACAACAGGTATTGACGACTTAACGTGCCCGAAGCACGTAGAAACTGGACATAACGAAACCTATCCAAACACTAGCTAGGGTAGACTAGACGTTGACACTATAATATTCATAAACGTCCAATTAGGTAATACATATATAGGCCATCAGATTAACAAAGCTACGATCGAGATGTATGAGTTTGGTTAATGTGCGCCCTGCAGGCGAACTCGAAGGCTTAGGTACACCAGGAAATGCACAAAACCTATCATAATACCGTCTTATGTTCAAAATTACTAATAGCTGCTGTGCTGGCGAAAGTCATGTGTGTTATTACGAAGAATTGTTTAATATTATTTTATTAAGGGCCTACGCCGTAAAATAATTGCGGCCGACTGAACCCGCCCCTCCCGTGCGACGCATATATCAATCCCTGCTTTGAGTGACAGAGATGGGACACCGTGAACTCGGGGAATTTTTAACACCGTAAGCGCCAAAACACATTTAGGCTTATTTAAAATTCATTAATTGAGTTTTTTAATATTTGTGTCTACAATATCTAGAAAACATTAATGTCTTTTTTTATATGAAGTTTAAATTTATATTATTTACCGTTTAGAAGTTACAAGAGTTCTGAAAAAAAAAAACAGAGGTTACTTCGGATTTTTTATTTCAAGGAAATGTCGAATCGTGTTTTGGCTCTTTCCAAAATTTCGATTATATGATGAATTAATACATATCCAAAAATCTAAGTCTAAATTTTAGTAGTTTAGAAGATATTTGGTTTTAAAGGAGCCTTCTTTTTTTCACACACCCTTCTTTTTTAAAATGATCAACTCAACTCATTTATAATATCAGTTAAACGACTGCTAATTAATAAAGCGTACTGTAGCGTCAATGAATATCTGGAAGTTAAATTAATTTAAATGTCTGCCTCTCTTTTTCTACTCAATTTGCTATACCATAAAAGGTGCATGTAGATAAGTGCTATGTATTATGTATAGTAATATAATGTATGTGTCACATATAATGGAATAAATCCTCACTAATATTATAAATGAGAAAGTGAGTTTGTTTGTTATTCTTTCACGGCTTGACTAAGCAGCCGATCATTTTGAAAATTTGCATACATATTGTCAGGGGTACAGAGCCCAACATAGGCTACTTTTTATCCCGTGAAAGTATGTCATTTCAATGGGAAAATAATTTTTCTACTATAGAGGGTGCTGTATCGGCCAACAGATGGCGCCACAAGTCGCGCCATGGGTTGTTTTTGTTGTCAAACGAGATCTATGTAATAAAATTAACGCGAGCGAAGCCGCGGGGAAAAGCTAGTAAAATAAATAAAATGTTTGTTGTATTGTATACCACGAGCCTAACTGGAATAATATGCCAAAGGTTTTGAGAGCCGTTTACACTCGCAATAAAACTTCACCGGTCTGGAATAGATGTTTTGCGATAACTTTGATTTGTTTATGATAAGCGAAGTAAGGCGCGAAGCAAGTTTGTTTTGATATTTATTACCATTTCGCCTTGTTTTCTTTACTTTAAACAATTTCCGCAAGTTTGTTTTGGTCAAGGATTTTAAAGAAATTGTTTTTGAAGATTCTATGTGTTGGAGGAGTTCGATGGCGTCGTTGTGTCGCTAAAAGAACACGCAAGTTAAACAACGTCGACCTTAGCATGTGTTTGGATGGGTTTCGTTATCTCGTATTATTCGTAGGGCACGTTAAGTCGTCGCCGCCGTCGGTCACGATTGTTGCCGATGAATGGCAATCGTTACCAAGTCGGTGTCACGTTAAGGAACTCTTGATTTAAGATTACACTAAATTAAACTAAATCGGATTGTACGCTAACCAAATAATTAGTAAGATATGAAAAAATGTTCCAAGAGTACGAATTAGGATTTCCCATTAGTTTTAAATTGAAATTATACGGAATTGAAATTAAAATTGCGATTTTATTGAAGTGTTAGCTAGCTGATGGAAAAAATGCAGGATGCCATCAGGGTTGAAGTTGAACCAAAGTTATGTGAGACAAAGGTCGTTGACCCAAAAAAAGAAAATGTAACCCAAAAATATTCAAAAATTTATTTTTATTACACCTAATACAAAAGTGGGTCGAACAACCCCAAAGTCTGATGGGTCAATTTATTTCGACCCGGATGTGGTATAAAATAAGGTACACAAAATAAAAGGTACACAGGGTCAGGCAGGCACACTTTGAAAGGGACATCTATTAGTGGAAGCTTTATGTCTATTCCCGTTGCTGTTTGTAAATTCAACCCACATTCGAACTGAACAGAAATAATATGGAACGGTACGCGACGTGAGAACTAAAATGGAAATTCAGTGCGATATAGCTTATGATTAATTGAACACTGTTAGTCGTTATATTTTTACAAGTTTTTTTTTAAAATCGAATTAAAACTGAATTCGGACGATTAATAATAAAAAAGAAATACACAATAGTTATAAGTGATAAATAAAAAAAGATTTGTATTAATAATTTTATTATAATCTATCTATAGGTACAATATAAAGTTCAGAACAAAGCTGAGGACAAAGCATTTGTCCTGAAATGTTGAAAATAGTCATTCAGGACAAACGATGACTGATTGACGGATCAACGCACGGCCTTAAACACTGATCGTAAAGAACTGGTGACTTGGTGACCTGATTTGGTAGGTGTGTTCTTTGTACGACGTAGGCATTTGATAACAAAGGATTCCCACAAGAAAGCAAGATACACGTAAAGAAAGTAGCGCGGGTTTCGCTTATAACAAGATATTATGCTAGCAAATTGTGGAAGACAATTTGAGGAGATAAAAGAACCAGATAAATATAACAAGGAAGTCGGTTTAGATTAAAATTAAAACTACAGTCTTAAATTATATTGTCATGCAACATTTCAAGCAAAGTCACAACAAAGTTGAAAACTGTGTATAATTTAAAACTAAAATTAATTTGTGCAAATACTTTAGAATGAATGAGCGTCGAACACGCAGACATTAATGGTACTACCTTGATTAACTGTATTGTAAATTGTAAGATTAACTTTCAAACCGTTCAAGTTAACAGTTAACTTTTAGTTTGTACATTTTCTTTTTAAACAAACATAGGAATTAAAGGCAATCGTTTTATTGTAAGACTAATAGCTTTAACGTATCCCTTTTTCCTCATCTTTCTTTTTGTGTATTTCTCGGAATTAATGTCCATTGCTCTCAGTATTTTCAGACTAAAAAAGAAAGAAAAATAGTTTCTAAGACTTAAAAACGACTACTTCTGCCCTATAAAATAAGTAAAAATGTGATAATTGGTTAATAATTTAATATTTTAAATGCCAACGGACCTCAACTGGTTTTTTTCGCCATTTCTTTTACCGGTGGCTATTTTGCTTTTGTTTCCAAAACGACGACTAGATAAAGTACCTGTGGATTCAGAGACTAGGCCCTAGTCTCTGAATAAATGATTTTGACTGTTTGTTTACTTTTATGATGATAAATATTATTGTTACAAACAAACCGTTTTTATCACTATAAATAGATAAATCATGCTTACGGGCGAAACCGCGGCTATCAATTAGTATAAAATAATTATCGTTGATATTATGAAACAGTATAAGGTCTCACAGTCAGTTTCTGAAACGCATTTTTAAAGTTAATGACTCGTTAAATTATATTGTCACTCTCAAATAAAATAAGAAAATAGAGTGACAAGTTAAAACTTAATGTGAAATTAAAATTCAGTCAGCTGTCAATTTACAAAATTAAAAATCACCGCTACGAATACAGAAAATATACTGCCATTACTGGTTGAAACTGTACACTGAATGTCCCACTTAAATAAACATTTAAACAACTTAAAGTTTAATTAACATTCTAGTGAAATACGTTATTAAGCTAGTGATTAACAAGTTAATTATTGCCGTCGAGTGTAAAGCGAATGTTTGAACACTTGTGTATATAGGTACAGATGATTTACAATGATTTTAAACTGGAAACTCATTTCCATTGTTTCTTGGTTTTAATTTAAATTCATCAATTATTAAGTTTTTAATTACCGTTTTATAGTTATCATATTATAGCTTAATGGTTTCAGGCAATAATTTTATGAGGGAAGCGCTACCTGCCCCCTTATTCTCGAAACAAAACAGTTACAATCTCATGTCAAATTCACGCACTATCTCGCTCAATCCCTATTTGGTATGAGTGAGACTTGAGATCGACGACGATCGACTTGATATTGAAACTGTTTTTGTCACGAGAATAGGGGGACTGGTCTGATTCCAAAGCAAGCTAGATTTAATTTGCTAGGTTAACGTTGGTAGTGAAACTTTCGGCACCAGAGGGCGCCGCCGCCGGTTCGATTCCTGCTCGAGGCAAACATTTATGTGATGGCATATGTGTTTGTTTGTTCTCGAGTCTGTTCTACGTATTATAAGTATATTATTTAAAATATATTTTTTTATTAGTGCAAATACTCTGACGGCTAATACTTTTTTCATACATTACGGTCGAGTAGGCATTGAACTTTTGTATGAAACAGCTGTTTTATTTCGTGATTTCATAGTTGTTCCCATATTAAAAGTTTTTTTTAGTAGAATTACCCACCAGAGTATTTGTACTTATTGAAAAATAGGGGTGTATATCCGTTGTCCGGTACTCCCACACAACACAAGCAGCCTAGCTCACTTTGAATTGTGAAGAATTTATTATTATCGGTTTCCCTTACGTTGTATGTAAATATATTCGTTGCAATACTCATACATGGTAATACGTGCCTATAGTAGCCTCTGAGTAAAACATGACATTACTCAAATCACAATAAAAAACATAAGGCGTCTAACGCGCCCGCCTTACCGCGAGTGCGTGTCGACACCTGACGTTCGCAGTACCTACATTTCCGTCCCAAAACCTTTTTTCATTGTACACACCTGTTTGCTGTTGGATAAATAATGTAGGAATAGAAACACATTGGGTGTTCTGTCTGAGTAAAATACAATGTTATATGTTATATAAGTGACGACCTCCGTGGCGTAATGGTTACCACGCCAGACCGCCACCCAGGAGGTCCCGGGTTCGATCCCCGGTCGGGTCATGATGAAAAACGAACTTTTTCTGATTGGCCTCGGGTCTTGGATGTTTATCTATATATGTATTTGTTATAAAATATAATATCGTTGAGTTAGTATCCCATAACACAAGTTTCGAACTTACTGTGGGGCTAGCTCAATCTGTATGAATTGTCCCTATATTTATTTTTAATATTTTTATTTTTATAAGTTTGCCATTTGATTTTGTATATAGAGTAATAGTGGAACAAAAAATGCAGTGGGTTGATTATATTAAATCTTCTATTTACATAATAATTTCACTGCAGGGGTTGCCCTTCAATCGAATAGGGGATTAGAGCATACTCTGCCACGTTGCTCCAATGAGAATTGTCGGAGGTCAGTGTTTAAAAGTCACCTGAAGGCCATTCCATCCGAGTTTCAGGTTCAACTAAACAAAGAAAAATAAAAGAGTCGAGTCCTTTCCGTTTGGGTGCTACGATGTTAAGGCAGACACAGAAATACGTCAAGCTTAAGACCCCGTTTTGCAGTAAGCCTTAAAAATAACTTTAAAATTACCGAAACACGTAAAACCAATCGAATATAACGAGAAACAGATCACAGAGTTATTTTTAACCCGAAAATTGCATGTCCGAAAACTGCGAAATTCGAAATAGCAAATATTTAATACCAGTCATTATAATAACAAGCGCCTGTATCCTAGAATGCATGTGTACGGTCGCGTTTCGTTTGTTTGGTACGCCTAACCGCCCAACTCATTATTAATATCAAGAAATTTGCATATAATAAGAGGCTTGGCCGAAATGTTCTTGGGGTTTGAATTTTAAGTTGTGACGTACAGCAATATTGTTTTAATTAATGAAATATGGACTAGGTTCTGCCCACGGCTTTGTTTTAGCATAAAGCTCTTTTTCTGATTGTAATTAATGTGTAGTACAAAGTCTAGTTAATAAAACTTTCGGAGATAGAGGGGGGAGGACCACCATGCAAAACGAAAATTGACACGATAAATGTAAATAATTATGAAAAAAAAACATTTCCACTTTACACACAACTTACTTACACAATTTTTATTTTCTAAATTTTTATTCCAGCACTTTGTTAGCATTGTTAATATATACATACCAAATTACAGCTTTCTAGCAATAAGCGTCTAGGCGCTAGACCGCGGACAGACAGACAGATGGACATGCATGGCGAAACTATAAAGCTTCCTTGTAGTTTACTACGAAACCCTAAAAAGCCGTTTTGTGAATGCCCATGAGAACGAAATTAACGAGATTGCGCGGTTGAAACCTCATCAGACACAAAAAAGAAATCTGGTCTAAAATCGTCAAGCAACTTCAACACTTTTACGTTACAGCTCGGAACGCAAGTTTTCCAGCCCGTTTCCAGAAGTATCTACTGAGTACCTATTGTGTCAAAGCTGGTTGATGCTAAACTTTTTTCCACTATCGGCGCCTTTGAGCGCGTGATTAAGTGCCCAATGACTATGGACTATGGACCTTGAGACTAACTTCATGTAGAGGACATATTAAACTGAATTCAACAAGCTTCGATGAAGACCTGTTTTATGGGTTTTTGACAAGGTTTTACTAGCTCCTTGTTAAGGACAGGTTTCCTGACAACGATAGTACCACATGAGTAAATAAAACCTTTATTTACTCATGTGATAGTACTCTGTAAAATCGTCAACACAAAGTAGGTACAAATGTCATAGAATATGACATTGCACTCTTCTGGAACTCGTAAAACTAAAGTGATAATGTTGATCAATGTTGGTTGATAGACCTAGTGGTCTAGTGGTTAGAAATGGTATTATCCTGAGGGCCACGAGTTCAAATCCTGCAAAAGGCAAACAAACTGTGCGCATGAACATATCAGTTTGACTTGGCCTGGGTGTTTTCTATGCGTATTGATTTACAAAATATGTGTTTATGTAAATGTATCACAAATCTAGTTTTAAGCTGTGCTTAGGTTAGGACTAAAACTAGACTATTCGACTTCGTCCAAGAATATAATTATTTATTTATAAACAGAAATCGGCAGTCGCTCCCGCAAAATGCAGAGCTCAAAGATCACAGAGCACTTTAAAATAGTCCTTCCCATTAACGTAAATTGCGAGATAAATCCATAAAAGGGACAATAACACTTTAATCAATTTGTATAAGATTAAGTTAGGCGAAATAACAAAGCCTGTGGCTCGTCTACTGTCAGTTAAAAGGCTGAGACGGCGACATTAAGAGAATTGGTCCAGTAGTGATGCGAAATGTTAATGGTTATCCATAATGTCGATAAAATATATTTATCGATAATGTCTCATCAACTGTTTCTCAGATACTGATTACAAATTATTAGTAGACTAGCTGCGACCGCGGGTCCTCTTCATGAACCTTGGAGTACACTATACGATGTACTTCATATACATGTTGTTGCATGTCTGTTAAAGACAGGTTACCGTGATACATACATATATGTAAAATCCTTATAACCTGTGTTCCACAATAAGGAATATTTTGTTTTTGTATTCATTTTATTTTTTTATTTTTTATACCACACAGGTGGCAAACAAGCATACGGTCGGCGTGATGGAAAGCCGTCACCGTAGCCTATAGACGTAAGCAATACCGGGGGTATCACTCACGCGTTGCCAACCCTCCCAACCCCCCCAAGTGGAGCTCTGGAGACCTTACTCACCGTAGGAACACAACATGGCCGAGACCAATGCTATTTGGCTACGATCTTCTGTAAGGTGGAGGTCCTTCCCCAGACGGGCTGCTCCGATTTGAGCGGATTATCCGCTGTGCCCTACCTCTCTTATTCATTTTTTGTTTCTTATCAAAAAGTTTGATTGCGAGTTATTTATTGTATTTTGGACCTGTACAAAAGTAGATGTTCGCTTATGACGACAACCAGTGAATCCTGATCGAAAATATCTGGCAAATACCTAGATAATTAACCATGTAAAAGTGTCTACAGAGTATCAGAGATGAGTTATATGTATTCCTTATAACTACATAATAATATAACCATAAGAGGTCATTTGCAAAAAATTACATCAACGGTAATTTCCGGTTTACTGGGTTTTTGAGTAGTTTACAATTAAATGTCGATATGTTTGTGTAACTTTCTCCCAACACTAGAAAAAAACTAATTTGTCAGTATTGTATCGATATGTCGATCTATCGCGACATTGTAACGTTTCTATCTTGTAACCTAACCACGAATACAAGATATTCTAAATAGACATTTATTTTATTGGATTATATTCTACTTTAATATAATTTCCAGACATCTTGAAGGGATAGTCTATATTATACTAATATTATAAAGAGGAAAGATTTGGTTTTTTGTTAGTAGCGAACAAACTCAACACTACTGGACCGTTTTGAAAATATCTGTAGCTTCATTACCCGTGCCTGACATAGGCTACATAAAATTTTCAAAATAATTAGGGATCCTGACTAAATCCAGGCCGAAACGCTATTCGAAATACCTCATGGTTACGTTAACCCAATATTTGCTTGTATGTTATATTTACTATGAAATCTAAAGCTATAGTTATGCCCATTAAAAGGGGTCCTGTCACTACCCAACAGCGGTATCTAGTTACACAAAAAAGGGATAGTACCTTGGAATTCCATTCTATGCTTTACCCGACTTTTATAAAATCCAAGGATGTTTTACGACACGGCCTATTCAACGGTCGGCCTACGAATATAAGGAATCTTTCTTCTGAGATCAATTTTATTGTGAAACGAATTATGTCGAGTTCGTCCAGTCTCACTCAATGGAGTATTTTCGAGTACTATTTGTGATTGTGATTTCGACTTGGCATCGGAGATTATAAAAGTCATAATTTAGTCCTCATTTTCTTTAATCAAGTGTTCAAAGGTAAGTTTAGATGTAGTTTTTTTTAAATGTTTTTTCTGTGGTGCGATCGAATGCTTCGTAGACGAGACGTAGACGCGACCTGCAACTAAAATAAGAACTTTTTATGTAATTATTTTACATTTGTTCTTTGAACGTATAGATTACGACGTAAATATTGTTGAATGGGGTCCGGTGAGTAAAAAAAAGTTTATACAGGCCAAGCGCATGAAATCTAGTCACTGAATAAGAACAAACTATAGAGATACTTCATTTCAAGTGATACGAACAACATAAACAAACTTTACATATTTAAATATTAAATCTTCGTATCCACTTAACTGTTAATGAGAAATTGGCAAACAAAATCGTTACTGCCACAGTTTCAAGGCAACTTCCAACTTGTACAGGCGAGAAAGAGATAGTTTATACGCCATCTCGATATTGAAATTAAAACGTAACTTTCAAAATATTACGGGCTTCTTTCACGCATACTGATTGCCTTCACGAATTAAATTGATAGATTTTTTGACAGTTGTTGTTGCATAATATTGACCGGTACTGATCAGGAAGTGACGAAAATAATAAATGAGGATTAAAGACCTTTTGTGTCTAATTTACAACATTACTTGTGAAATTTACTACATTATCTTTCCAAGTGATAGACCTATTATGAATTTGGCTGGACATCTCGTCGTGCGACAAACAACGATGATAATGTTGAAACATATTTAACGTTTTTACGTGCCGTGTGCATTAATTCATTATAATTGCATAGGTTAGTGGAATGAGGGATTTTCACAGGCAAAAAGTGTGTCATGGTTAGTCGGGACAAGCATCACACATTCCCACCGCTGTGTCTCCTGTAAAGCCAGGATCGACAACGGCAACCACAGATTGACAATAAGCAATGAAGCTTATTGACGTCCTGCTGTTGGGGAGAGACATCAGCTGTCTTGGAACTTACAACGAATTTAAACAGAAAGAACTAAAAGATTTATCGAAAGTCTTCATAGATAAGTCTATCGTCTGTGTTTCTAGCTAACATTATTTTTATTTGTACTTTTTTCATTTATATTTGTAATAATATCATAAGAACCACGAATTTTTGTTAACTAATATGGCGGCATTTGACCACATCTTAGTAATTTTTCCGATGCCAGAGCAACTTGTGAGTGCTAGTTACGGACATCTGTTACTTTCCTCCTTATTGATTTACTGAGGGCGATTAGGGGATTAAGGGAAGGTAATGTATAAGGTTTTTTTTGTGATAGAAGAGCACAAATGGGCTACTGGGCATTTGATGATAGCCGGTGACAGAAGCATAAGTAATTTGTGGCATAGATTAAAAGGACTTTTTTTTTTAATTTCTTTAAAATGGTTCATGATGTGTTTTTTGCCACCACACGTAAAACCATTAAAAATTAAATTTCGATATTTTTTAAGATTACACGATCTTAACGTATGTCTCTCGCAGATCCTTCCAGAGCCGTCGTTCCCGCTCAAACATTTTCCGCCACCGTTTCTATAATCTTACTAGCAAATTCTCATCAAAGACCATTAAAATAATCCAAATGCCGACTGAAGTTGTCGTTACTTGACTTGACATATCAACAATCGAAATGGTATTAAAGATTTGTCTCTCATATAAATGGAACGATATCATCCGATCCATTGATCATGACACAGTAACGTCAGAGGAGTTAGCAATGCTATGAATCACGAGAGCCCCATTCAGCCATACATTTATCACGAGGGGCCGCGCAAAAACAGACTAGGCATGGTGGTGTTTGGAGCGGAAAGCGAGTATGCAACGATAAAAAACAATCTGTACAATTTTCAGCTCAATCAGATACTTTAAAAAAATAAAATAAAATAATTTCTTTTGCGAGTATATATTTCACACTGTAAATATTTCTGCACGTCAAAAATTTCTAGACTTCAAAATTCAGTATTGATAAATTCTACACAGCAGCGCCACCATCTGAAAGTGACCACCTCACTTTCAGACCTTGTTTAAATTGCTTGTGAAGCATCGTTCTGAAACTTGGTATTAACATAGTACAATAAGAATACGATAAATGAAAGTTTGATTAAATCCTTACATGTAGTTATTTATAAAACTAGAAACATTTTATGACCTTGGATACCTCTTTCCACCGAGAATCTGGTCACCATTAACTTTTTACGTCTTTTACATAAAGAAACGAAGGTTAGGTTTTCATCATCGGATATTCTCACATACCAAATAAAAAGTTGTCAGTCTGCCACCATATCCGCTTTAAGTAACTGGTGTAGGACTACAATAACTAGAAATACTTTCATAACATCTGACTGCTTGCTATATAAAGTCTCAAGAACACCACTGATATTAGGTCTTTTTATCTGAACTAAGTTTTCACGTACATGTTCTACAAAGCGCTGCTTATTTTGTTTGGTAAAGTTCGCTACGCTTTTGTGGTTTCAAGAAACTAACATCTTAGGATCATAGTTATATCCATTAATTTATCTAGTTGAAAATCTTGCTTCTTCTCGTTTGTTCTTTACTCAATTTAATTCTAGATATTTTCAATACAAACAGGAAGTTCTCAATCGGTAGTTCCGTGATATTTATTATTTAGCCTATAACTTTTTCAAATCAAATCAAATCTACTTTATCCTGTAGGTCCTCGCGGGCACTTAGACACGAATCATTCGTCACTTTCAATTAATTCAATTTTAAATTATAAATCTGTAATAAATAAATAAGCTACTCTATAAAATATACAATACTAAAAGAATTTTACAAGTCGTAGGTATCAGTACTTTTTGAGATTAGCACGTTCAAGACACAGATTCTTTTATACTTTAGTTGAATAGTATTATTATGATAGAGCATTTATTTTCTGAATACTTTGGCTCATCATATTAAAAAAATCAATTAAAAAACAATCGTAAATTAACATAAGATATTTTTGCAAGGAAAAATACAGAAGTAGTTACAGGAAAGTAGCGCCGTGCGCGAAGTAAAAAGTTAAAAAGTAAGAAATCTTTTAGCTTCCGCAATTAATATATCCTCAGTGTTAGTGACAAAAACACTTACTAGGCTAACTGCAGTTGGTTTTTGTAGGTTTGTTTGTTCTGTGTTCACTTGATGCTTACCATCTGGTTTAGACGTAAGTAACAAAAGAACTCTAAGAAATATTTTGGGCCTTATTGTTATCTAATTAATCTTTTCTTTTTGTTTTTCTTTTCGCAAATGTTAGTGTTAAGTATCTTTATATCCTAAATCTCGTCATACACACACGACAGATATAATGTCCTGAACACATCCTGACGATGTTTATGGAAAGATCTATTTGGACGTTTCGTTTCGTGCTATTATGATAATATTAGGTACATCTTGACATTATAGCTGCTATCTAGGTATATCTTTAGCTGCTATATCTTTCCATGCACGTTGATCAGAATTTGATGCTGATGATTAACTAGTAGATATATTATGTAAACTCGGCATTAAATTCTGATTAATATGCGATAAACGATATGAAATTTGTTGTGCAATCCCATTCAACCGGCATTGTGTAAAATATTCTTCAATACATTCACAACATCACACGTCGTGTTTAAAACGTGTATTGAAGGAGGATTTTTATGTAAAACAGCCGAAAAGTTACTATATCTCAATTGTCACAGTGTAAAATATTTCCATACAAAATATTTGGGGACTGTGTAAACAGGGCTCGTTACGGCTGAAACGTCACGTGAGCGAGCTCGTTCCGATTCGTGGATACAAGAAATAATTTCATTTTATGGCCGCTAGCGTGACTTGGTAATGGTTTTACAGTCTGCAAAAAAACAATTGACTTTTATATTTTGCACTCACTAGTGGACAGTCGCGGTTTTGCTCACACAATACCGTTCCTGGGTTGATTTCCGAAACAAAAACTATCCTATATCCATATATCCTTACGTCTTAAACTATGTTCATGCTCACGGATTGGTACAACTGTATACCATACACAGAACAACAAATTAAAGTAAAAAAATATCTGAAATTACTTTGCCGCCGATATCTCTCTTTCTAATTTACCAAACTAGATATGGGAAAAGATAACGCTGGAATGTGGAACGCGCTACCTGCGGGGCAATAAAAGTGTCCACCCGAAACAACGAAACATGGTAGTCCTGTCAAAAAAGACATTACTAGTCAAAGTAAGGTTCAAATCTGGGTATTTAACGAAACGTTTGTTTGTATTTTCAGAATTACGTTTCATGTTTGCCCCGCTGCTCTTGTTTTCTCGTCTTCGTACGATACAGAGTTTTTCAGTGCATTGTATCGACGTCTTACTTTAGAAGTCCTGCTGCTGTACATAAGGAATAAAAGACCTTATTTATCAATGTAAAAGACAGCAAATCCATCTTTTAAACCATCTTGGTTTCTGCCCATCAAATCCAGCTGGTGGTCTAATTAAACATAATGATGTGTAATAGAACATTAAGGCCATACTTTCCAAGCGATTTACAGAAGCATTCTACGAAGGCATCAGTTAAATTACGTGGTGAATTCCGTCATATTTTCATCAGAATATTATTCGTCAGCGTTTCATGTGGATTACGTCCAAATTTTTGTTGAAATCGGAAATCTAACGCTCGAAGCAATACCTCATAATCCATCTGATATTTCACATTCACGGCAAGATAATTAAATTTTTTGGCGTGTTAGAGTAGCGTAGTCAAATAGAGTGCCTGTGAATGGAGACGAGTATCGACAAAACCAAAATTAAATGTTAGGAGGCATTTGGAGGCTGCCTATGTCCAGCAGTGGACTTCTTGTGGCTGAGATGATGATGACCTAGAAAGGGAATCTGTTTCTGAAGGTATTGCAATAATGATGTTAGGAAGATTTAAAAATTAACTTATAAAATGTAACAAATTTACTTAAGATTTGGAACTTTGGAAAGGAATTATTTGGAGGAAGATAGACTTTAATCCAGCAGTGAAACTTAGATATCTCATTAAATATTGATTTCCAGATTCATCAAACCTATCAGTACATAAGTGAAGTTAAATAAATGACTGTAAAAAGTAGTTTTTAAATCAACAAACCCATTTATTCTTCCGACCGTACCGCACTGCCTTGCCAGTATTTCACTCGCGGTCACCGAACAAGCTTAAGTGATGTTGATTTCGTACTATTGGGGACTCATTAGTTTTTGTTGGCTTTACCAGGGTTTTATCAGGTTTTTAAAATTGTTCTTTTTATATCTATATGAATAAATAAACTTAAGTGTTTGTAATATCAACAAAAAGGAAAACGTCTAGGGGTAAGCCAAGGACCATTGATGGTCAGACTACATAACTGCCTTTTGCGAAAATTGGGAGAGATTTCCAAACTGGCAACTGACAAAGATGCTTGGGAGCGTAAATCGGAGGGTTTTGCCAGCAATGAGACTTAGATAGCTAACAGAAAAACATAACAAATGATTTTCTTACAATGCATAGTAATATAAATGGATGTCTTTTCTACTATGGCAATTTTTTCAGATAACAAATACAATTAAAATGGAAAATAAAAACGGCTGAATCGTACCGGAGCGGAACAACCGGAAATTAAACAGATTTTAGTTCTTTAAACTGTTATATTCCGTTTGCATTGAAATATTTATGATTAGGAATATGACAAGGCCGTAACTGGTTTTTGTTTCGCCATTTCTTTTACCAGTGGTCATTTTGCTTTTGTTTCCGAAATCGTGGTTGCTTATAAAGTAGATCAGGTTTCGGATTTTAATTTCAAATAATAAAATAACTGCGAAACATACATCTTTAATGTAATTATAATTATAACGCTGGGTGGTTTTTGCCTTCCAAATGTTGTTTTATGTAAATGGTGGAAATTCCGTCGGATACGACACCATTGAAATCTGGCCTCAGTATTCCGCACGGTACTCATACACTCGCTGAAGAAGAAAATGTCGGAATCTTGGATTAGCATTTTCTTGTAGTTTTTTCAAAGAATAAAGAAATTTTGAATATGATAAAATAAAATAAATAAATAAATATATAGGGACAATTCATACAGATTGAGCTAGCCCCAAAGTAAGTTCGAAACTTGTGTTATGGGATACTAACTCAACGATATTATATTTTATAACAAATACATATATAGGTAAACATCCAAGACCCGAGGCCAATCAGAAAAAGTTCGTTTTTCATCATGACCCGACCGGGGATCGAACCCGGGACCTCCTGGGTGGCGGTCTGGCGTGGTAACCATTACGCCACGGAGGTCGTCATATGATATCAGATGACCCCAACCTGTTCGCTGTGCAAACCTATTTCACGAAAGAAAATAATGAATATATATTGATTACAAAAATTGCCTTTTTTGTCTGTTTATTCTTGCTAATCTCCGATACTTTACAATTGTTACAGGCTTATCACTGAATAAAAAGAAATAATCTGGTGCGACTAGACAAAAGCAATTAATCTAAGCCCCAAAATATAAAAGGTGAAATCAGGCCGCGAAATCTCCAAAGTGCTCAAGACAGCTATCTGGTGGTACATTAATAAGAGATAAGGGGATAAACAATGTGCCATTAATATCCCATTAATCATAACTGCGAACTTTAGTGACGCGGCACCTTAGCTTGGATATGTGGAGTACTCGCCGTAATATATTTTTGATGTTACTATTCAGTTATGTGACTGTCTTGGTAATTTTATGATTTCGTTGAGGAACTTCAGTTCCATCACACATTAACAGGATTTCACCCAAATGCATTTTTAAACACCTATACTGTTAATACTAAAGTTTTAACCATGGAATACTTAAAGATATTTAAGGATTTTCTCTTTGGGAAATTCGACTCTAACTTGTAGTTTCCTAATTCAAAAATTAAAATTCAAAATATTTTTATTCAAATAGGCATAATATAAGCTCTTCCGAATCGTGTCGTGAATCCTCGTTAGAAAAAAAAAAACATTTACTTCACGGAAGATCGTCAGTTTTTTTAATAAGAACAGATAAAAATGTTCTCTTTGGGAAATCCGGCTTGTATTTTCTAAATTTCTTTTTGTTTGCATAATATTAGTAATTAAATCCTAATTCACTCGGTTTTTGATCGAGCCACCATGTTTTCCCCTAGTCCGCTCATACTTCGACTCGAGATAAACATAAAATGCCATAATTCCCACATACCATGTTTGCTTTGTGCGCGGAATGAGCCCGTGCCTTCTGGTACCAAAGGTAAGGTTTGGACCACCGGGATGTAAATTTTACTTAATAATAAATATATAGGGACAAACAACCCAGATAGAGCTAGCCCCAAAGTAAGTTCGAGACTTGTGTTATGGGATACTAACTCAACGATACTATATTTTTATAACAAATACTTACATAGATAAACATCCAAGACTCCAGGCCAATCAGAAAAAGTTCGTTTTTCATCATGATCCGACCGAGATTCGAACTTGAACTCCTGGGTGGCGGTCCGGCGAAATATCGATATAGTAACAACACTAGTAAGCCTATAAATTCCAATTCGATAGATTCCAGTATAAATATTCACCAGGCTCACGGGAGAAATTTACTGGAGTGTTCAGAAGGATGTTTAAAAATGCGTAGATAGGGCCCATTATAGGAAAATGCCCCCGCGCGGCTCATTTGCAGCGAAATAACTTGTTCTTTCGCGTATTCATCTTTATCGTTAACGGTGTTACTTTCAATATTTTCTAAATGAATACCCAGAGACGCTTCGATGTTTAAGCTTTTTTTTCACCTTTTTATATAGCTATCATGCTCTTTTATATTCTTATACGCGTAATCTCGTGTAATACGTGGTAATATTTTTTCTCTTATGTACAAATATAAAATTTTCTTATACAGTATTACACATTACATTGCTTACAGATTTATATAACTACGTGTCTGAAATGCATTAAAGGTCACATCAAAAAATAGCTGTCACTCTGAAACTCAAGAAGAATATTGCTCGAGATTATAGAATTATCTTTCTTTCGAATCTTCTACACATCAAAAAACAGTACCTAACCTATCCGAAAACTAGTAAGAAGTAAAGGGTAATATTTGAACTGGATGTAATAAATTTAAACGTCTCAACGTACTTGTGAAAGTCGACCTAATTCTTCGGACCATCAATTTTCTAGTAGCACTTTTTAGAAATCCAACGATTTATTGCAGCTGTCAAAAGTTTTTGGGATCAAAACTAGTACAATCGCTTATTTCAATAGTGGCCCGCCCTTTAAGTTGTTTGGAGTTTAGCAATTTAGTCTAAAATCTCCGGCTTTTACGATCAAACTTTAACTTGGTTACCGTATTCTAATTAATGCCTACCATCTCCTAACGTGCGTAATTCATATTTGACTTACTCCACAATTCTTAGATCTTATGGTGGTGTATAATTTGATATTGTAGGCAGCAACGAAATATCTGTGAGATAGATAGTCTATGCTTTATTTACATTATCCAAACGGTTATCTTAACAGACTAGCATTTGCAACAAGGCGGCCTTATTGCTGACAGCAAACTTTCAAGGCAACCGTCGGGTTAAAAATTACTATAGATGTGGAGCCGCCTGCCCGCGGTGCTACCCGCGTTTAATTTTATGCACATCAGCGCCATCTATATCAGAATTTTGACCAAATCCTACGGGAATCGCGTACTTTTAGCTACTTGCACACCAAATATCATAAAAATTCGCCCAGCCATTTAAGCGTGAAGAGGTAACAAACATACACACAAAATTTTGCCTTTATAATATTAGGATTTGACTAAAAATCCAGTTTCAGTATTGAAAACAACCCTTTCAAGGCTAAAAGTAATGAATACAATGTACAATAGGTAATTTGGTACAATACATACATAATTTACATTATACATAATATAGGCAATAAATTAGCATGTTACTAGATGTGTATTACGTAATACAGGAGTTAGGGCGGGCGCCGACAATCGGATATTACCGGGATATGAGGTGAGAGCGATTACATGTAGATCGATTCTGCTGACCTATAACTAAGGCGTGCTACACGTTGCCGACATGTCGCGAAAGTTTTCTCTACCTGCCTGTTGAGAATAGAAAAATATATATTTAGTTTTTTTTCTTTTTTTTCTTGACGATGTTGTGCAAGCTAGTGAAGCGCTAACGGGATACGCTTCACCAGCAACATTGGTTTTACGTGGGCGAGGTGGCAACCCGCCACACAACCCCCGAAATGCTGGAGGACCACACCCGTCGTTGGTCAGCGAGTCCATCGGACTTAGCCGGTTAGTGTAGCTAGGCTGTACTACCGACCATTCCCCTATCCGCCACCTTGGGGACGCTCCCCTACGCTGTGAGTGCCAGCGCGGGGAAATATATATATATTTATTTATTTATTTATTGCATTACATGTGACACATACATTATATTACTGTACATAATACATAGCAGTTATCTACATGCACCTTTTAAGGCATAGCAATTTGAGTAGAAAAAGAGAGGCAGACATTTAAATTAGTTTATCTTCCAGATATTCATTGACGCTATAGTACGCTTTATTAATTAGCAATCGTTTAGCTGATTTTATAAATGAGTTGAATTGATCTATCGATTTCATTCTAGACGGTAGGTGATTATAAATTTTTACTGACATTGGATAGGGCCCAGCACTGTGTAAGCATAATTTTGATCCCGAAGCGAATAAATTATTTCTGTAACGTATATATATATAGTTTGACATGAGTTTAATGTAGTATTTTTTATGGAATGACAGGTTTTATTTAATACATTATAAAAGTAGTACTGATAATTTAGAAAATATTACCTAAAGAGTCTCTGATTGTGATGCCGGTCGCCAACAGCACCTTGTATACAATTTGGTAGATTTTATAGTGATTTGTGTACGCAGATTTTCAGTTTTTGACATTAGCACATTTAGCACACAAGATCATGATAATCTTTTAATACGTGGGATACTTTTTACTTTCATAACGTTTGGGAATTGATTCGTCGTGGATTGGACTGTATTTATTGGTTCCTATTCGATTAAACTTTGATGTTACAGACTTTAACATATTATTATATGTGTAGGTACATAACGTGCATAAATTGTGCAGACACTAGGAACGAAATTTCATAATTTTCATTTCTTCAATTTCAAAGTACATCTTCGCGTTTCGTTCTAAAAACTATTTGCGTGTTTAATGGTGGTTTTATAATATATATAAATTCAGTTAAAAAATATATAAATAGTTAGCATGTGTCCAGCTTTATTAGGAACCAGTTTTATTAGCTCGTTATCGATCGTGCGTGGGTGACCTAACGACATTTTTTTCACCACGCATGACGGATTGACCAATTATATTTTCGTACGGAAATATTTTTAATACCTACCGATAAAGATTATCTACATTTGATTTAAGTATCGAAAAAAGTAATATTATGTATGTGCACCTTTTTGAGTGAATAGTGTACGCACCTAATTGACACAGTTACAATAACAGCCCGGTGCGGTATTCATTCGTGGTGAGATTTGATCGATGTTCGTGCGGCGACAGTTTTCGGTAAACAACACGTTATATAGAATTCGTGGCTGCGAGCAATTCGGCGGTTCGTTGGCAGTGATACTATCTTAGGTACTGTACCTCGCTGTACACGTGCAGCCTGTGGGCTAGATATGCTCGAAAGCCGTATGACGCTCTTCGTGTCCAGTTTAACAACGCCCTCAGGGCGATGTTGGGTCTGCCTCGCTACTGTAGCGCGTCAGGCATGTTCGCGGAGGCGCGTACAGATTGTTTCTACGCGAGTATACGCAAGAGAAGCGCGTCCTTGGTGCGCAGGGTGATGGCTAGCTCCAACGTCGCCCTGATAGTAATAGCAAGTAGGTGGGACTGCCCCTATATCCGGCACTGCAGTAATAGACATGTTAGTAGTGCCGGATGTATGAGGTAGATAATGATTTTAATTTATACTGTTTCATTTTTTTATTTTTTTTATTTATTTTTTATTTATGTATTGCAATTTGAATTAATTAATTAATTGATAAATGTTGTCAATATGGGTAAAAATAGCCTGAAATAAATGAATTTTAATTTAAATTTAATTTAGGTACCAGTGAGCGCGGGTTCGATTTCCGCTCAGGGCAAACATCTATGTGATGGCATTTGCGTTTGTTCTGCCTGGGTGTTGTCTGTTGTTGCCGGATACCCATAACACAAAGAAAGAGTGCCTGTGATGGTCTAATTTCTGAAATAAACGATTTCATTTCATTTCAGGTTAAGGCTAGCTTACCTTAGAGACCAAGTCACGCTGTATGAATTATGTACTATTTATTATTATTAAAATCTATTCACTTAAAATCCTAAGTCCCGACTGACTTAACTTATATCTCAACACAGCCCAAACCGCTGGGTCGAGAGATAACAAATTCGTCATGTAGGTTCCTTATAAGGACGGGAACGGATCGGACCTGATCGGACAGGATGGAACCGTTCCTTACCGGGCCGTGCCGGACCGAACCGGACCGGAATTTGTTTCTGAAGAAAAATATGCTATTTGTTAGTATTCCACGCGGGCGAAGCCGCGGGCAGAAGCTAGTATAAGTATAAACTACTACTATTAAAGCGACGACATATTTATTCTACTGACTGTACGAAGGCCTAAAGGGGAAATTTCAAAATGGTATAGCAACATGTGCACGTGAAATCGAGCCTACTTGAGTGAAATTGTCAGGTATAAAATAAAAGATGATTTTATGAGGGCATAAAACATCTCTATTACGGGGAAATGATCATAAAACTCGGCAACAGTTACGAAATTTATTTCATTTTTCCTGTGTATACTCCATTTTTTTGTTGCTCTCAGGTGAGGACATCGTATCATAATGTCATCTTATAGTTCAATTGTTGTCTATTTATGAGAACCTGGTAGCTGGGTTGTTAGTAACTCTACCTCGAAAGATGAGGGTATTCAGAGTAACAGTTTGAATTTATTTATGTTTTCCTGTGTATAGTCCATTTGTTTTTGCTCTGAGGTTAAGATATCAGTCTTCTCATAGTTCGATTGTTGGCTATTTATGACAACTTTTTAGCTCGACTGGTAGTGATCTCAGAAACATGCGCATATTAGTAAGGACCCTTTAAAAAAAAACTAGCCTTTGTCAACAGGGGATAGTGAATCATCCCAATGGTCAAAGAATTTTTCAAATCCTGTAATGCCAACAATTAAATATAAAAATATAAATTCTTCTCTATTTATACACCGACTAATAGGAGTTGAATCCATTTGGTTAATGACCTGATAATCTACCATAAAACCACAACTCTTAGATGATGATCATAAATGACAATGTGCACATAAAAGTAACAGAATGACCCCAAAACATCGCTTATAAAGCCGTTGGTAACATAACAAGGGCACCCTGTATACGAAACCCCGTTCCGCGCATCTGTGCAATATTTGTTGGGTCATTAACCCTAATTATGGGAGGCTGTGACGTCACAGGTTTTACGGCGTCGTTAGTACAGACAGGGAGTTAAAGCTATGGTAATAAAAGTCTGAACGAACGCTGAGCATTTGTTGCGAGTGCCTTAGGCAGCGGATGGAGTGGTGAGTGGAAGCGGAAAAGGTGGGAAATGAAAATGTTCATAAAAGACGTTGTATTCAATTCCAATGTACTTGGCACAACCTTTCCAGTGAAATTCAATGATTGTGTTTAAATTAGCTTGTTGTGGTAACATAATGTTGTGTGTAACATCACAATAAAGTGATTTATAATCATTGCATGTTTATTTTATATCGATTTAGATTTTAAATCAAACGATTTTTTCAAACTTCGTTATCCTAAGTTTACATTGATAAGATTGCTTAGCATTATGGCCGTTACTTGTTGGTATCAATGTCATTATCGTTATTTCTATGTTTTGTTGTACGTGTATTTGTAAATAAAGCATTCTATATAACTCGCTATTGACAAAGACGGTGTGTCGTCATCATTTTGGAACCTGTTGGACAATAAACGCTTCACAACTTAACATGTGAGCAACCTTACCCCTTTATTACTGAGGGAAAGTGAATCCCTCAAGGCGAAAATTCTAATGACTCGTTCCTAATTTTCATTTATTAAAATTTTGAACAAAAATTGTTTTATTAATCTTTCACTTCTTGCTTTTTTTCCGTTATCATATTAAACTGGTTGTCTTCGGTTTTACTTGCGAAATCCCATTGTTTGTCCTGTTTAAATTTTGTCGGTGTAGCAATCTCCATCTTCTTCACTCTTGTGCAAGCTCCTTCACCTCTCTCTATGACACGACGTCTGTCCTTTCCTTCACTTTATCCATGTAAGCTCTTCTCAGCCTTCTCTTCCTCTTCTACTCTCTACCTTTCCTTCTTAGATATTTCTAATAAACTCGTCTCGTCTATATAAAATATGTACAATAAAATTCAAAGTCCTGACTGATTTAACTTTATCAAAGAACAACCCAAACCGCTGGGTCTAGAGATTCCAAATTTGGAATGTAGGTTCCTTACGACCTCTAGGGGTGTACTGTAAAAGGGATTTTTCAAAATTCCCACGGGAAAGCGAGATATACGCAAACGAAATCTTAGAAGTCTCACTAGTGGTCTGTCGGGAAGATTTTGTATTCTTGTTTGTAACAAATAAACTCATAATCTGACGACGTCCGTGGCGTAATGGTTACCACGCCAGACCACCACCCAGGAGGTCCCGGGTTCGATCCCCGGTCGGGTCATGATGAAGAACGAACTTTTTCTGATTGGCCTCGGGTCTTGGATGTTTATCTATATATGTATTTGTTATAAAATATAATATCGTTGAGTTAGTATCCCATAACACAAGTTTCGAACTTACTTTGGGGCTAGCTCAATCTGTATGAATTGTCCCCATATATTTATTTATTTATTTTATTTATAATACTAGACCGATTTCAAAAATCCTTTCACCTTTGGGCAATGTACATTGCCGCTTTATTATATAAAATTAGAGTTCCTTAGTAAAACCCGGACGAAGCTGGGACGGGGCGCTAGTTAGTAGATATTTTCGCAGCGAAATACAAATTTATCACAGAAAGAAAACAGATGTTATTAAAAACACCGATATGTACCTATTTATACATACCAAATGTATCCAATCAAAAGCAAAACGAATACTCGTAAATTGCGCATTCCGGGATAAAATACACACGCGCAAGAATTATTTATATGCACTGTCCTACATAATATTTTATATATTTTTATTAGGGTACTGTAGCAAAATAGTCCTTGTGTTTTTGGAAGAATTTTATTATCACTGTTGACGTGATATAAGTTAAAAACCGGACAAGTGCGTGTTGGGCCACACACTGTGTAGGGTTCCGTATTTGCTACGCTTTGCTTGCAGGTGACTGCAATGTCATGTTCTATGATTAGTAGATATGTTTTCATCAAAGATTTTACTTCATTATGTTCGTCGGCTATTACCGACCGAGTAATTAACTAGTAATTAGTAAATATTAATTAGTAACTAGTAAAACCTAGTTAACCATTTAACCTTACCGTTTATTACTAAAAGTTTTCCTTTTAAGTTCATTATTTTAACTCCTACTATGATTTTTTTCAAATTTCTAAACATAAGACTTTCGGAGATGGAGGAGGCCACTGTGTAAAACGAAAATTGGCACGTTAAATGTGAATAGCTCGCAATAATTACATAGTACAATATGAATACTATCTTACTAATATTATAAAGGCGAAAGTTATGTGTATATTTGTTACTTCTTCACGCTCAAATGGCTGGGCCAATATTTATGATATTTGGTATGTAGGTAGCTGATACCTTGGATTAACACATAGGGTACTTTTTATCCCGAAAAGTACGCGATTCTCGATTTCATCAAAAGTCTAATATAGATGGCGCTACTGTGCATAAATAAATACACGCCAACGAAGCGCGGGTTTCACTAATTGTTAAGTAAATTTTACCAAAACATTTTAAATCCCTTCACGCTTTAGAAAACTTAAATCTCTTTCATTGGCTGGCTGTACATATAAATTGAAATAAATTATTCTTTATAAACTTTGAAAACATTCCAATTTCCTGAAAATACTGCCGCGACATACGTTTTCCTTGCTGGCCCCACGACTTCCTTAACTAATTCAAGCTGTTTAAGTATGCCGGCCGACCCTACATTATATTCACGACAATAAATCTACTTAACATGGGATTCCAATGTTTATACTTAGAAATGTAGCAATTTTGTAGATGATTTTATTAAACTTATAACAATTTGTCAGGTACTTTTACGATTTTGAACTTTTAAGTCATTAACTTACCGAGAAACAACAAAATACATAATTTAATTAAAAAATCATAGCAATGCGATGTATGGATATGAAATGTATGCCTAAAAGATTATTCTTCCTACCACAACTCTGCGTTTTGGGTTTCCGCTAAATGAGTGCATACGAAAGTAATTTCTGTGAAGTGAAATTTGAACAGTCGACGTAACCGATCGTCAATGATTTGTATATCATCACTACATAGTATAAAACAAAGTCGCTTTCTCTGTCCCTATGTCCCTTTGTATGCTTAAATCTTTGAAACTACGCAACGGATTATGATGCGGTTTTTTTTAATAGATAGAGTGATTCAAGAGGAAGGTTTTTAAGTATAATACATTCCAAAATTCCCACGGGAAAGCGGGATACACGCAAACGAAGTTGCGCGGGTTTCGCTAGTTAACAATAATTGACAATCGATGTCGACTGCTTCATTTTATTATCGTTCGTTGCCGTCGGTCGATAATCGGTCATTGGTGTAGTAACACCCTTATACATACTAACTAGCTAACTAGTTTTTTTGCCCGCGACTTCGTCCGCGTGAAGTTCCGTACCCGTTCCCGTGGGAACGACATTGAATTTCAAGAAATGCTATAGCCTCTGTCACTCCCTGATAATGTAGTTTTCTACTGGTGAAAGAATTTTTGAAATCGGTCCAGTAGTTTCGGAGCCTATTCAATTCAAACAAACAATCAAATCTTTCCTCTTTATAATATTAGTATGGATAATATTATGACATAAAAAGTTCTGTCATATTATAGGGCGTATTCATACGCGGAACTTTACGCCAGCAAGTGCAACTCAGGCTTGACCAATTTTAAGCATAGCATATTGTAATTCCATACGGTTCTCCAGCAGCCAACAAAAAGATTAATCAAAATGGCCGCGTTTGTTAATCCCCGAGAGAACAAACTTACTCCAGATAACCGTTATGGCATATTTCTATTCCAATCACGCACAGAGCCTGGTAAGGAAGTACTGTGATTTAGTAGAAGTCACACTTGACAAGGAAAAATTCTTTTTTTCTATCAAACGTGATTATTATATTAACCTGATTATTATAGAGATGTTTAGTAGCGAGTTGCATATAAACATTTTAATAACACATTAAATAATGTTGGCATTTTCTAATTAAGGAATTAATTAAACAACGTTTATATAATATATTAATATTTTTTGTGCAAAGTTCTCAGGCTAAAGATAATATTAACAAAAAAAAAAAAGAATTACTCGCCCACACGTTGTTTCATGGTATTTTTAATCAGATTAATAATATGGACTATGCAGATTCTTATATGTGAATCTTTTTGACGACCTCCGTGGCGTAATGGTTACCACGCCGGACAGGAGGTCCCGGGTTTGAATCCCAGTTGGGTCATGATGAAAAACGAACTTTTTCTGATTGGCCTGGGTCTTGGATGTTTATCTATATTTGTATTTGTTTTGAAATATATCTAGTATCGTTGAGTTCGCATCCTTTAACACAAGTCTCGAACTTACTTTGAGGCTAGCTCAATCTGTGTGATTTGTCCCTATATTTTTATTTAATCTCAGCTGTGTCATTATTCACCAAACAGTGCGGCTTCAAAGTTGAAACGTCATAAGCTGAAGGATGAAATCAGTCTGCTGGTTCATCAAACAAAACGTCCACCTTTAAACCGTTTACTTAAATAAATTTTGATTAAAGCAATCTAATTGTAACTTACGTAATTAAACTAAGTTTAATTTGAAGTCAAGAAGCTAACAATTATTTCTACATTTATCTTAATAGTTCAGAAGACCCCACATTTGTCTTGTAAGGGTCTCAACGGAGTTATTAAGGTCCGTATGTTGAGAGTTAGTAATTACATGACCTCACTTTAATTGTCAAAATCATAACATCTATAGTAATATTATAAACGCGTGAGTTTGTGAGAATCAGGACAAGCCCACCACACATTCCCACCGATGTGTCTCCTGTGTAGCCAGGATCAACAACGGCGACCTCAGATTGACAGTAAGCGATGAAGCTTATTGACGTCCCGGGGGAGAAAACTACTGCTGTCTTGGAACTCACAACGAATTTAATCAGAAAGAAGATAGTCGGAGTAGGAAGTATTGAAAGGACTTCCCTCCTTAACAACTACGTGAAAGACAGCAATTTGAAGCATAAGGTATTATACCCTAAAGAGATGGCAAATCAAGTGTGGCTCGATTGCCGAGCACCATGGTCTATTGTTACATTACTATTGGGACCTAATGCTATGTTTTTTGCTTTGTTTATTTAGCTGTTGTTTACTATTTTGATTCCAATAATATATATTGCAAAACCTTCTAAATGCCTGATAATTCTCTCTGTTTGCTACGAGATCAGAATAATAAACTACGCCCGAAGTAACATGTAAAGAATCCAACATGATTACGCGCACATTCCCACAGAACGTGATGAGCTGTTTGTCTCTGGTATTCGCGGTAGAAGACTCACAGAAAGGAGAAGGTACAACCTGGTGAAAGGGGTTTATGTGATGTGTATGTAGCACGATGGAGTAGGATTTTTCTCTTTCACGCAAAAACAGATGGATAGATTTTCTTGAAATTTTCCGAAATTCCCATTTCCGAAATTCCCATTCCAATTTCGGTGTATCCCGATACACCCAAACAAAGTTGCGTAGGTTTCGCTAGCAGAGAATAAACCAGGCGGCCTTATCGCTCGGCATTTTCTTCCAACACACACACAACATAAAAGTTGTGTTGTGTAACATAATATAGACTTTTATAAGCAGGAAACTGTAATGTGTTTCCTACTCACTCGACTGCAAATTATTTTTTTACGCACAATATTCTTACATCCGATAAACGATGAAAAACGTCGAACGAGTAACCACCTTTATTAACAACAAAAAATGTATCAGTTCTACCCTAGACCATGTACACGTGTACGCGCGTTGGCGTATCGTTTCGTGCTACATTGAGCTCTTTGTATGTTAGACCTCACGATGAAGTGATTGCAACTCCGCAATGGATGGTGAAATGCGATGAAAACACGCGACGAATGCGCTCTTTCTGGGGCCCAAGTCTGCTATTTTAAATTAGGCGACCAACTATTGCCATACTATCACCAGTATCACCACCCAATTGTCATTATATATATTTCCATAGTGCCAAATTTGGTATTCTGCTAAAAGTTAACTAGTATCTCAATGTATTGTCTATAGTGTCAGTGGAATATGAACGGAATGGTCAACAGTTAAAATCTACCATGAATGAACTACTAGTTTTTTTTTAGTTAAATCGCTTTTATGTGAAAGATACTACCGAAAAGATCAATAGTAGTTCGATAGTGTCAATGAATACCTCGGACTTAGACAAATATGAGAATACCAAATGTGAAACACTATTCAAGTGCCACACTATCGACACTCTATTGGTGCATTTATATTTAGCAGACTAGGGTCCCTGGTCTTAAAAACATTATATTTATCAACACGTCTCATTTGTTTCAGGAAATTGCGGCCATACTTATCAGCTTCGACAAACACAACGAATGGCAGTCCAAGGAAGTCAAAATACGGTGAGTGCGTAGTAAATATTTGTTTGTATGGATAACGGAAAGACACACACACTACCATCTATATAGATACCGCCGATTAATGGATTTTGTATAGAAACGACGTCGTCTATGTGAATATAATATGTTTCGTTACCTTGTGCTGTGTATGCAATGTTTTGTATTACAGTGAGTCGAGAAATAAAGATTTACCATAAATTTATGAAACGGGCTATCTAGGTGTGGTAGAGTATTTATGAAATGGATTAGTTCGAAATGGAAGTATCACCCGTTTGATGGGTGAGAGATCCAAAAGTTCAATTCCCTTCCTATCCCACTTCTCCCTATAATCTCTCCTATCTTCTTTATTAAAAAGGTACGAGTAATAAGAAGGGATTTAGGGTTTTATGGGAATGGGAACCTTGTTTTCAATGACTTGGCGTAACGGGAAATTATGCAAGTAGGTTATAAAAATATGCTCAGATATCATGAATTTTTATTTAAACTTTGTTGAACAGAATTGAAATAATACAATTTATTTTGAAATAACCGATCGGATTATGGTTATATGCATGCTGCATTTAATTAAATAACTGTTATTTATGTAGATATTTTTATTGGATATGATTCCAATTCTCTGAAAGCTTTAATCAAAGCTACTTAACTATTCCAAAGATAACTTAACCAAAGACTACTTCGTTCAATAGTTAGCGCTTAATTAACTATACAGTTAAATAAACTACCTGAAAAATCCCCGATAGAACCGAACAAAGCGATCCTCGAACAATATAAAACTTTTGTATTCATTAAGTAACATCGAATTACAAATTAGATGCAAAACCGTAGAATAAAAGAGCAATATGGAAAAGAACAAATTAAAGTATCAGTAGACTAACGTCTTCCACTTTTATACTTTACTCTGTGGCTGTACCTAATTTGGCGCCCAACGTGGGACCCGTTCCAACTTGTAACAAGTTTAAGCAAATTAAAAGTTAACCGTGACTACTGCTCGCTTTGTCTCGACTCCTGAAATATTAACTCTTTATGGGGGCGCAGTATACTTGGGAAGTTGTGGTGTGTCGGATTTTTGTCGTTAGTTAAAAATTTAATGTCATCTGGGTATAAGGATTTGTCTTGCGTTCGTGATCTACTTGCTCTGGGGATATGACCGTTTCACTTCCGTTATATTATCATGTAATAATTGTAAATCTTCAAAGTTTGTTGTTGATTTTAACTCAGTTTATACTTTTCATAGTTGCGTATCTTTTCAATTCTTCCTACTCCGTCTTTTTCCTTTCTGATTAAATTCTTTGCGAGTTCCTTGACAGCTGTATTTTCTCCCCCGGGACGTCAATAAGCTTCATTGCTTAATGTCAATCTGAGGTCGCCGTTGTTGACCCTGGCTATACAGAACACAGCGGTGGGAATATGTGGTGGGCTTGTCCCGATTTTCGTAGTTGAGTACATTTATATTATTTTTACACTGCTTACCTATTTTCTTTGATGTGCTTACAGACATAATTTATTTGTAAGTAATGTAATAAAAAAATATTTACCAAGTTCAGTATACTTAAAATTGATTGAGGAAAAACACTTCCCCGAAAAGCACTTTCCGTGGTTCCCGCTAAACAATTTGTTCTACCTGTGTCGGAAATGTCTAAAAATTATACGGACATGTTCGAAGAAATTTCTGCGTATGCATTAAATACAGTTTTTTCTACCACATGCGGAACTGTTTTTAACATTCTTTCTTAGTCATTCAAGGAATTATGGTATTATTTGGTACAATACAGACAACCGTTAAATAAATACAAATTATTAGATCGAGACGAAGCTTACCATCAGGCCGACCGTATGCTCGTCTGCCACCTGTGTGGTATAAAAAAAGCAAAAAAAAAATACACGTCAAACCTGAGAACGGTAGTGCAATGTGCTGATTTTTCATTTTATGTATTTTTTCTCAGCAAAGTAAGTACTTCTCTACCTTGGCAAAAAAATCATTGATTAGACATACAATATACATATACATACATACACCAAAAAAAAATCAATGTTTTATTTGTCACTAAATGGATGATTAGATGGCGGTTAAGCCTTCATGCGGTTTGAAAATACTGGCTTCCGCCAACCTACATTGGTGTAATGTGGCAGAGTACAGTCTAATCCCCCTTCGATTGAAGAAAGACCCGTATTCCTGCAGTGAGATAATTATGGGTTGATATGATAAATGGTGGAACGTAGCCTAATTTTATTTTATAATAAACCGTTACGAGTAAAGTTGTGTTTACATAAATTTAACATCAATAAAAAAAGTTTTATATTATGTTGACACCCTCATTTCATGACAAATAGCCATAAAAGTTTGTATGGATATGTCCTTGGAACTACGATGATCAAAGTCGGCAGTATAGCTAAAATTATAGCTAAACTTGCAATTTTTTAAAATGCTTTTTTTGCTACTTTCAATTAATGTCAAATTCGTAAGATTTAAGGCCTTTGCTTTGGCCTTGTATGACCTTGACGAAATTTATAAAAACTTCAAAGAAAGTAAGCTGAAGCACAGGCTGAAGTCTTTATTTTCCTGTTTTTAGAGTTTTATTTGAATCTACAATAACAATTTAAAATCTCAAATTAACATAAATTATCTTGTTTCAAATGATAAGTTTAAATCATGTGATGCATACCTAATATATTTTTTAATGTGAATAAATTGGAGTGGGAATTAATTTGTGTAAATTAATTTAAAAATTAATGTAAATATCTTCACGGGTCGGCAGCGGCGCCGGAACATCTGTATTTCATATATTTGCGTGTACGGCATCACAGTAAACGCGGCGCGGGTCGTTGGCGGCGGGCGCGGCCCTCATCGCGTCCACGACAGCGCGTGTCTTTCGATACCGGCCCGCTACTGTGGGCAGTGTGTTTTTCCCATGGAAGTAATAAGTACTACGTACATTGTACTTATTACTTCCATGGTTTTTCCCTCTACAACTTTACCATTCAAAATCGCATGTAAATAAGCTGTATAAACTAATTTCAACCCAAATTAATAGTGAAACGGAGCAATCAGTTGCGGAATTAACAGTCAATACACCACTTAGTCGTCACGTAATCCCAATCTAATCTTAGTGCAATCATGATTAGTCAATACTAGTATTGTCTAGATACAATAGAGATTGATCTGAGTTATCTTGTTGAAATATTTCGGATGCTGGGGATACATTAGCGGGCTACGGCGAATATTCGTATAACGTTTACTCGCTCGAACTTGTCTGGACTTTTGCAACACTTGAGGATAAAGACGAGAACATTGTGTATCTATGTACAGTCAACAAAGGAATCGATTGACCCCCCTGTCTGTATGATTAAAGATTTCTAAATATTGCGTAAAGGGATTTACTTGAATTTTTTTTTTATCAATAGTATTCATATTGTACTTTGTAATTCCAATCATAGCGTTATTCACGAATATTCGCAGTAGCCTTCTTCTACTGCTAATTTTAGTCTATGAAATCATCGATATATTATGTAGTAATGTATGAAATCGATATTCTTTTGTCGCGATACGATATACCACTTTTTAATTATGTAATTCTGCATTAATTTCTGGAGTGGTAGAGCAATTATTATGAAATAGGCTTGCTCGACCGCGGTAGTACCAACCCTCTCACAGAATATCGACGTGAAGCAGCAATGCGTTTCGTTCGGTGAGTGAGAGATCCGAAAGCCCAACTCCTTCCCTATCCCCTCTTTCCCTTCCCTTCCTCCTTCCTTTCATCCAACCCCCTTGGTGGACAACGCATTGGTAGCGCCCCTGGTGTTACTGATGTCCATAGGCGGCGGTGACCGCTTTCCATCAGGTGGCCCGCTTGCTTGTTTGTCTGCTGTATGACATAAAAAAAAGTGAAAGAAGTACAAACAGAAACACACTTTCACATCTACCCTCAAAATATTATTTATTCTGTACTAGCTGCCCGGCCCGGCTTCGCCCGGGTACTGTTTCGTTTTTTTTTCAATCTTTCTGAGAGATTTTCTTAATATTTTTTTCCGTAAGAACCTTGTACAGAGTATTAGAAAACTACAAAAAAAAATCAGCCAAATCGGTCAAGCCGTTTTTGTGTTATGTCGTGACAACGGAAAATGGGTTTCATTTTTATATATATAGATTAGGATGGATGCATCTGAATATCTGTTGAGTTAGTAAGGTCTCGTTCTCACTGACACAGTAGCGATGTTCAAATATTCCCAAAGGATTTCGTATGAGCATGCGAATAAAATTGTGAGTTTACCTTCATGGTTGCCCCCAGGGAATCAGAGGTCTGTCAAGGATCATTTGTGACAACGGACCTCTCAGTTATTATTGAGGTTCTAGGTAACAAACCGTAAATATTTAGATGGAACGCCTTTTCACAGAAGTAAAAATAGATAGACAGATAAATTATTTATTAAGATATATATATATTTTTTGTTTTGTTTGTGGAGCTCGATAGCGTATTCTAATGTGAACACGCAAGCTAAGCGACTTCGACGCGGGCCAGTGTTTGGGTTTCATTTGAATCACACAACGCCATCTAGTCCCAAACTAAGCAACTAAGCTTGTACTATGGGTACTAGATTGCTGATTAATATACTTAAATACTTTTTTTGTAATTACATACTTGTTATGCATCTAAAAAAACCCAGACCAAGGCAAACAGACATGTTCGTGCACTCAAATGTTTGCCTTGCGCAGGATTCGAAACCGCCCCTTGCGATAAAGTGACCATTGACTATTGCTAGCCACGCACGACCACCGGGCCTGTCAAGTCGATGTTCTACAAACTTTTAACTATAAATAAAAAAATCTATTATTCGAGAAATGTTGTTATTTGTTAGATATTTTTTATGTTCATAGGTATTGTAAAGCATGATTAGTAATAAATATTATTTAGTTTAATTTTAGGTTGTGTAGTTAATAAGTACTTATAATTTTGTAATATAATATTCAAATACAAAAATTGTTTGTTAATGAATAAGTAAATACAAAAAGCTTTTAGTAGACATCTAGAGAAGATTACAGTGGATTAGATCTCACAGGAATGAAAAAAAATGTAATAAGCGATTCTAAGCTGGCAGAAATAAATTCAGTACAACTTTACCCTAACTAAAATCCCAAAGGGAATCTTTTCCGCGGAATTTATTAGAAAATTTTTGGTACACTTCAAAGACGTTTAGGTCACCAACTTTTGCGAACTTCCTTTGAAATATAGTCGTTGAATTTTTTATAAATCATTAGAATTACGGTTATTCAGACTGAAACGGCGTTTGTTAAAATATTTTTTTTATTCTCAGGGTACATAAAAAATATTTAAGATGCTTATATTATTACAATCTAATATCACCTAGTTATAGGCTAATGAGTAATTTAATATCGTTTGAGACCTAGGTTGTACTAGTACAGTCGTAAAATAAAAGAAGTAACCTGTGCCGCAAATATGATTCACGGTTTCAAAATATTGCATGAAGGCATTTAGTCGAAGTATCTTTTTGTTTTCTTTAGGCCACATAGGCGCCAAACAAGCATACGGCCCGCCTGATGGTAAGCATTACCGTAGCCTATAGACACTTGCAATACGGGGGGTATCACTCACGCGTTGCCCTCTCAACCCCACCAACTTGAGCTCTGGACACCTGACTCACAGCAGGAACACAACATGGCCGAGACCAATGCTATTTGGCTACGATCTTCTGTAAGGTGGAGGTCATTCCCCAGACGGGCTGCTCCGTTTGAGCGGATTATCCGCTGTGCCCTACCTCTCTTAACTTTCTTTTACTAATAGTTTTCGTATTATTATATTTTTTCATAACGACAGCCGTAGCCGGGACCGACGCGACGGCTTAACGTGCCCTCTGAAACACGGAGATCTGTTGAGATAACGAAATTTATCCAAACACGGGCTAGTGTGGACGTTGCTTGACGTGCCACAACGACGCCATCGAGCTTCTCGATAGCTAAAAAGTAATTCCACTTATCTCTCGGCCAGAGTTAACAAACGATAGGCAAAGTAAAAAACTGTTAAGTGCCATGACGCGGCCAGTTATTGCCCGTTTTATAGTTTATTACGTCGTAACTATCGAATTTATTGGTATAACTTCGCCCGCTGATTCGTGGTAACCGAACATAACTCTATTTAAATAATAACTTCAAGTTTGTTAGCTGTTCAATTGAATTTCGTACAATAACGAGCGATTTTTGTTTTGTGTGGTACTCTGAGTGAATTTACTTTGATATATGATACAAGTTTTTGTTCCTCGTTTATTCTGCTTTAGGTAGTGTCTTTTATATAGGTTTAACTCAAGAAGCTTAAATAGTCTTGGTTTAACTTCAAGAAGTCATAATGCTAATGTTGATAATATAATAAGAAATATATGAAAACTTTTTTAAGGTTTTAAATGGTTTTTAGACATTGTCAGTTGGTACTTTGCAAGGAGGCTATACCGTATTAAAATAATAGGCAGAGTAAATTACCGACCAGTAGTCTCAGATCAAAACGCGAAAGCTACGACCGACTACAGCGGGTCTATATTGCTGTATCTGAGCGTAAGCGCGCAGTAGATGCGCGTTTCATGATCTCCCCGTGCGTTAGGTTACAAGGTTGCGTTCAAATTTTGTTTGAAGCGCTCATATGCGCGTTATCTGCGCATTTAAAATATGTATCGCTCACAATAAGGTTATATTATATTATTTTACTTTCTAAAATTATGATAATATACACGTATACGTAAACGATGTTATAATATGACTAGTACACACGATTCACTTCTGAAATGCATTTATACTATCAAGTCTCAAGCTATCTCTTTTTTTTCTTTAGTGTGACAGTGACAGCTATAATTTAATGTGTCACAAAAACTGGCTGTTGTAAGGAAAGTCGTAAAAAAATACAATGGAATGACGAAAACGTGACCCAAATACAGTCTAGATAAGAAATCGATGAGCATTAATATTTTTTTAAAACGCCGATGTTTTTCAATCGCGAATCGGTAAACGATTTCCCAGGTCGCTGTCAATTAGTGGAAGCTAGCGAATGTTCGAGTGCGGAATGCATACAAATGCATAGACGCCTCGGGCCCGTTGACGAGGCAACGCCTGCATATTTCATGAAAAACGTTGAATATTTCACAAAAAAAAATTTTTTTCATCTAGATATGTCTAAAAATTTTGATATTTATGGCTGGGTTACTGTCGTTAAGCAAGTCGGCCTTCAGACTACTTGAAATACTGGTAGACAACCTGCATAGGAGCAGTAAATCTGTTATAGAGATTTAAAACAGTGCAGACAGTGGTTTCATACTACATCTGCCTGTCAACATTAGTTTTAAATCTTGATTTCAAACCAAAATGTTTCCGTGTAACGCACGTTTAAAGCGAACGGGAGAAACAAAATAATTCAAGTTAGGATCACCTCCTTCTTTGTAGCATAGACAGTACCATGGGCAACGTATTGACAGCATCAACAAGAGACCGTTCCTGTGAAGGCCTACTCTTTAAATAAAGATTTTAATTTTGATTTCACCCCTGGAATTGTTGCCAATGCATTGGTGTTAATTCTGTTATACATTTAACTAGACTAAACTATTTTTGACAGGACCTAAGGTGTTGTTGTCCTTCCTTGGTTTACAATTAGTGACAAGGATAGCAACACTTCTAGTCCTATCAAAATTACTTTAGTCTAGTTAAATGTACAACAGAATTAGCACCATTGTCCTTGGATTCTTCTTTCATCGTAAAATGAAACTATCAGAATTCACAAGAAACGTGTCAAAAAGGTTTTATTTTTATCACTAAGTTACCAAAACGACACAGAAATAAAAACAATATTATTTAAAACACCTCTTTGTGTCTGGAGTTAATAAACACTGAAGAATATGAAGCCACAAAGTTTACTCGATGCGAGCTCTACTGAATTTAAACAATCTACCGCTTCTATGTTGATACCGCTGTACATAGATTATCTACCATGTAGACGTTTCAAATACAAGAAAGTCATAAAGAACGGAAAGTTTGTGGTTCTTTTTAGGGTTCCGTAGTATACAGGGAATCCTTATAGTTTCATTAAGTCTTTATGATGTGCTAATTTTTGGCAGCCAAGATCTGGTCTCCCTCCCTAAATAGCTGAAAAATTCAAACGCGTATCGTGTTTGGTTGTATTGATATCAAACAGAGCAGCAATTCTTGTTTTTAGTTTAGTGAAATACTCCAATGTCTACCGAAAAAAGTTATATTGTCTTCGTAACATGTAGTTGGCCGATGAATACTTTCCAGTGCCACCACATCTCTTTGCCATGCGAACGGCGTGCATCCCCGAATCAACTGACTATCGGCGGTTTCTGTGCACTGGTGCAAAACAATGGAACTTCAATTTAAAAGTTTTGAGAACTCGCAAAAGGAATATGTAAATATTAAATTTTTAAGAAAAATAATGGAGAGATTTTTTTTAATACGGCCAGTGGTTATTTTATTTATATTAAAAAGATAATTGATACTGGCTGTTTAGATAGGTTTTTAAAATAGTCCCTTTTCATAAAGTTAGTTCTTTTTATAAAACTCGATGTTTTAGTACAAATCTGCCTTCTGCACTAATGGTATTAATGATAAGAAAAAATATGCTGGCTGGACCCGAGCAGTACTACTCCTCTTATAGAATATCGATGCGAAATAGCAGTGATGTGTTTCGTACGATGAGCGAGAGGCAATACCCTGCTTCCTACATCCTCTTTCCATCCCCCTTTCTATTATTCTCATGATTGCTTATCATCAGATCGCTAGCTCGTTAGTCTTCTTCTGTCATAAAAAAAATAGATTCCAATACAAATGAATGCAGAGTAACCCTAATTTGCAGTCGGCACAGTTAGGTCAGAATAATCACTGTGAATTGTAACCGTTCAGTCGGAATGAGCCCCAATCTGCCGCAAATATATCATGTGCCACTTGTCCCCTCGGGGGCCTTCGAGTGGGCAATAAGACCAAAGATTTCTGGGGGTTAAGGTCTTGACGTGATGGAAGACAATTTTTTCTTAATATAAAAATAATTATAAAACAGTAGGATATGTTAAAGGGATACGGTACCGCCACAATATGTGCCCAAAATATAAATAAATTCTTTACAATCCACACAGTGCCATCTGGTCCCAAAGTAAGCTAGACTTACCTGCTTGTGTTACGGCTACCAGACAACGGATATATATTATTTCATATAACTTTATAAATCATAGAAAACACTCAGACTCGAGACAATTACAATGCCATCACTTAAATGTTCCTCGAGCGGAAATCGAATCAGCGGAAAAAATATTTTACTCTTGACCGAACACCGACAGATATTAGAATATTTAGTACTCTCGACCAAATAATACCAATCAGAAAGTAAATTCCACTGTTTAATTGTTTATTATCAACAATATTTCATAAAAAATGTAAATAAATCATTACAAGGCTAATTAATTTGGCTAATTACAAAATACGTTTGGGTACAATTGTTCATAGTTTATGCATGAAGACCGCGCGTCCCGGATTCCTGCCGACTCGCCAATTCCAGAACCCCACCGTAGCCTATAATTTGTAGGACTATTTAGAATGGGTGCTACCGTTAGGGGTGTCTAATCTAAGTTACAAATCAAAAATTTCGTGCAAAGCGTCTATAGGCTACGGTGATGCTTACCATCAGGCGGGCCGTATGCTTGTTTGCCACCTTAGTGGTATAAAAAAAAACATTATACAAAGAACACACTCTCCAAGTTTTAGATCTCTACGATCAGCGGTTTCGGCTGTAAGTTGATCTGTCAGTCAGTCATTGAGGAGAAAGCATTTTATATATACACTTAGATGTTGAAAAATAATTGAAAAGAACATGTTTTTTCAGATAGTAATAATCATGTTATTAAAGTTTAAACTTTTTTGAATGTTCAACCTGTTTTTAAACTGTCAGAAAAAAACTTATTGTATATTTTTTTTATTTAGCCAAACATTTAACTAAAAATATTTAAAAAGTTTAAAATTAATTTTATTTTAGAGTCGGCAACAGTAGTTGTTAACCCTACACCATTTTCCATCGTAGCGGTCGTTGCGAGAACTAGAATTCGGCCTTATTTGTACAGGCTGATTTATGTAGGTACGTCTGCTTGTCCTCGCTAGATTGCCTATTACTGACCTCATTCTAAGGTTAAAAGTCAGCCCGGGTTTGATTGAACCCTTTTTCAAGATTTAGACAAAAAACTGATCGCTTTTGATATTGAAAATATTTCAGAAAGATTTTTTTTTAATTTTCAAAATGAGAATGGTAGTTAGGCCGAAACAATAAAAAAAAAAACGATCAAAAATTTATCGCTTTTCATTTGTTGCATGATGATAATTATTATATGAAATAGTTATTATTGCACAAATGATTGCCCCAAGCGTGAATCGAACACGCGCCATTTGGTGCCTGGTAAGGTCCACTACCAACGCATCACCGAGCTGTCATAACTACACTAATCTACACTAATATTATAAAGAGGTAAGATTTGTATTTGTGTGTGTGTGTGAGTGTGTATGTTTGCAATGAATAAACTCAAAAACTATATATACAAAAAAAAATAATAGTGGTTTTTCGTAAAACCTGTGCGAAACCCGGTCATCTAGTTAAATATATGAAAGTAAGATCTTTGTGATCACGACACACTACACCTTATCAGGGGCCCGATTCTACTAACACAAATGCACCAATGGACTCTCAGTATAATAATAGTTTATGACATTTGTTATGGACTTAAACAATAACATAATGTTTAACTTATTGTTTAAGTCCATAACAAATGTCAAAAACTATTCCACTGGTACACTATCGGCATTCTTTTGAGACACGATTGAGACACCATTGAGAGTCCATTGGTGCATTTGTGTTAGTAGAATCGGGCCCCTGGTGTAATTCTAACATAAAGCAGGCTTTTATGTAACGTTAATAATTACAGACGTGTCCAGTGCTTACTGTGCTTAGGCACAGGGCTCGCTAAAATAGATCAATCTATCAAGTTTAATTTTGTACTAATTTAGCTCCTACAGATGAGTAAAGTCCGGTTAAAATCCTGTCAATTAGTAACAAAACGTGCAGCAAATCTAAGCTTAATGACTAAAACAGGGGTCTATTCTGATTAGAATACTGACGAAATTTAATTAACGTTGAAATTTAATTCGAGACTAAAAACTATGCAATTAGCATTAAGTCCACCTATTGTATCAGTACCTACTTTGTGTGCCGCGGGGAAAAGCTATTAATGTTATATAAATTCTACTTAATATTATAAAGGCGAAAGTTGTGTGTATGTTTGTTACTCCTCCACGCTCAAATGGCTGAGCCAATATTTATTATATTTGATATGTAGGTAGCTGATACCTTGGATTAACACATAGGGTATTTAGACTTTTTATCCTGAATAGTACGCGATTTCCATAGGATTTCATCAAAAGTCTGATATAGATGGCGCTACTGTGCATAAATAAATACACGCTAGCGAAGTTGCGCGGGTTCCACTAGTTTTTTAAAAAAAATTATATTTCGTTGCGTTTGTTTTTGTGACCATAAACTACAGCTGAAGATACAATATTAAATAGTAACTAATGAAACAGATTTTTGCTGGATGGATCTATTTTGCATAACGCCATCCAGTGTTCACGCTTAATTAGCCCACGCTAAATGTTATACAGTAGTACTCAGATCCTATAGATAATGACGTTACAATGAAGGACATTATCCGCCAAAATCAGGATGATCAGCAAATACAAAATGTTCAGTACAATATGTACTACACTCTACATGACCAGGTAATACCGTACTAAATCAGATAGGTTGATAGCTCATACATCTGTCCTTGTCGCACTATTTATAGTGGCGATTAGTGTGATGGAGATAGAAAGGTCGCATTAACTGTGAGGTATTATCTCGGAAACTGGGCATCGTTCCCAATGGACTGGACTCACTTTGATGCGGTAAGCTTTAGAAATAATGGTCTTCGAATTAAGGGATTGATCAAAAATTTGTACTCGTTGTAGGGACCATTGATTAGGGGACCACTCAGTAAAATAATTCCCGTTATCAACAATGTCTCTTAGCGTTAGGAATAACCTAACAGGACAAAAGAGGTGATCCAAAACAAACCCAGGCTCCGGCGCAAAAAAAATATATTCCAGATTTTAGAGGATATTTATAAATACTATTCTAAACTATCACTATCTCTCTATCGGGTAGCTAACATTTTTTTTGCTCATAAAGGTTTGTAGGCGTTCATATTAAATCTAGGGCTACTATGAAAGTGTCCATCCGAAACAACGAAACACGTAATCCTATCAAAAATCTATTAGAATAGGGTTCAAAACGTTACGTACTTTCGAAATTTCCTTTCACAGTTGCCCCGCTTATTGTGGGCTTTTTAAATAAGGGAATTGTATCATCTCCTTTGTATGACATTTGATGACATTAGGTTCTACCGCTAGGAGGCGTTGCGTTGGTGAAAACGGGAATAATACTGGATCTGTATTTAATTTATTCTTATAAATGTACTCATACATTGTAAAAAACGAGTGAAAGAAAAAAATTGCTAAATGACAAAAAAGGCCGTAACCGTTTTTTTTTCGCCATTTCTTTTACCGGTGGCCATTTTGCTTGTGTCCGAAATGGTGGTAGTATATTATAACGTAGTTTATTTTCTTTATACATGTATACAAATTGTAAATGACAAGAAAAAGTGCCTGTGAAGGTCTAATTTGTGAAATAAACGATTTCATTTCAATAATTCTCTCTAAAAAGAGCCGCCTTGTCGGTGTAGGAGCCTCCATTTTTATGTCTCTTGTGCGTCTTCACCTCTCTGCGACGCCTGCCTTATCTTTCACTTGATCCATGTAAGCTCTTCTCGGCCTCCACCTCCCTCTTATACCCTGTACCTTTTTGATAAACTTTGACGTGTGGGTCTCCTCGCGATATATATCTTTACTAGTGAAACCCGCGCAACTTCGTTTGCGTGTATTTATTTATGCACAGTAGCGCCATCTATATCATTAGATTTTTGATGAAATCCTACGGGAATCGCGTACTTTTCTGGTGAAAGTGATAAAAAGTACCCTGTGTGTTGATCCAAGCATCAGCTACCTACATAGCAAATATCATAAATATTGGCCCAGCCATTTGAGCGTGAGGAAGTAACAAACATACACATAACTTTCGCCTTTAAAATATTAGTAGGATTTCCATATTTTAATGAATAAATTGCATCCGAACTCGGGTCGCATGGCTAGTTAAAATATTGCGCTTAACAGATGCCCTGCCTATGTAAAAATAGAGCCATTAGTCATAGCGAAGTCGTTAGTTATACCGTCACTAGCAGGTAGTAATTACTAACTGAAAATGCAATTTAATTATGAAAAAATCACCTAACTGTTTCCGCCTTGAAATTCATATTAACTCTTAACTGAATAGTAATGTGTTAATTTGAAACTCATTTCCTTTTCAAGTGAAAAGTTGAATTTATATTTCTGTAAATGTAAACGGTGTACATTATTCGACTTTACGTAAGACTATGAACGTGCTACGGCGTAGCATTTCGTAGCTGTATGCGTGTTTCGAATGTGCTACGGCGTAGCGTATTGTAGCTAATATGCGGCTATGTCACACTATGTTTTAAATGTGCTACACATAGCACGCTCGTTGACAAAACGTTTTTCTAAACTTTTTTGTGCAAAATACGAATTTTTAACAATTCGTATTTTGCTAGTGCAGCCCACTCCATACAAACTTCTTTACCCTATGGTTGTCTTGAAAAGGTTGCTGTTAGTAATAAGGCCGCTTTAAGCTAAGCGCTGTCATCATCTCAGCCACAAGAAGTTCACTGCAGGACATAGGCCTCCACCAAAATCCTATCTATCTATAAATAAAGGCCTATCTCATTTCCTATTCTTCTACGTCTAAAAAAAATTATTATTAAAGTTTAACAATGCTCTAATTCTCATTTCACGGCAAAACAGAAAAAGGGTATTAAGTTTCGAAATAAATTTTTTGCACAATCTTTGCCTCGCGGAAGTTTTGCCGCATCGCATGCTCCTTGATTGCAATTAATGCATTCGCCGTACTTTCGGTGTCAGCCGTTGCTGATTTCACCGCTATTTGAAAATTTTTGTGTTTGGTCCAAGTAATAAGCGAATTGGTAAAATAATAGCGTGTTTGAACTGATTGAGTTGTGGTTAACGCGGTCTAATGTTTTGTTTGCTATGTTCTGAGGTCTACTATTGATTTAGACTAAGCCCGCTTACATCTACACTTATGATGCTTCCGGCTAACTTCATTGTGCGCCGTACTATAGAACCTTTAAAACGATTTTTTATACCACCAAGGTAAGGTCACCGTAGCCTATTGACGCTTGCAACACCGGGAGCAAATCCGCGCGTATATCGTAGTCTAAGGGAACTATTTCGCTCGCATATTCAAAATTTTATTCTGAATATGCGAGCTGTTCCACTGCTGAACAAAGGCCTATACCATGAGCACTTTTACAGTAGGTATCTCAATTTTTTAATAATTTTTTTATATTACAAAGTTAACAAACAAGCATACGGCCCGAATGATGGTAAGCATCACCGTAGCCTATAGAAGCTTGTAATACCGGAGGCATCACTCACGCGTTGCCAACCCTCCCAACCCCCCAAATGGAGCTCTGGATAACTCGAAAAAATTTACGAGCAATATCGCTCAATTTCTATTTCTCGTTGTAAAGCAAGGGGTAACGATTGCGTAATAGTAAAACAGCAATGAATGTGTATTTGAAAGCGTCGTGATAAGATTTTAATTCGGATATGAATGACGGCGACATAGACCAAAATCTCTTGGCTTATCTCCATGTAATATTTCTCTGATTTGTGTTAATTTGCTTTTAACTTAGGCCATACCCCAAAAATTTGAGTTCATGCCTCGTTTCGTGTGTGGGAAACATAACTCTCTATTCGATTGAGATATTTATTTCCTATTTTACAAGTTTGCTCGGTGTTTATCGTTACGGTTGGCAGTAATTTCGACGTTTTTCACCGATAAATCCCTAAATGTGGGTGAAATTATTCGGATCTGATTTATCGGTAAATCGGTATCGCGATTACCGAATATGCAGATTCGGTTTTTGCTAACTTTTTTTCGGTTTTCGGTTAATTTGTGGGATTTATTTGACGAAGTATTTTTAGGGACCGAGGTTTTTTCTTTATGTTTTGTTAGTATAATGTAGGATTATGGCCAAAAATGTTTTTCCTTTTTTTTGTTTTTGCAACATTTTATGTGTTTTTCCACCGCTTTACTTTGTATAAAACTCACAGAACACCCCGAGTAATAATAAGCTCGAGATAACAAAACCCATCCAAACCCTGACGAGATTCAACGTTGCTGTGCTCGTTTTAGAGTGCGACACACAGCGACGATCTCCTCAATTTATTTATTCAATAAAAATTTAAATAGTTGTATCATAAATAAATCTATAGAGACAAAACACACAGATTGAGGTAGCCCCAAAGTAAGTTCGAAACTTGTGTTATGGGATACTAAACTCAATGATACTATATTTTATAACAAATACATATACAGATAAACATCCAAGACCCAAACCAATCGGGATTTGAATCCGGGACCTCTTGGGTGGCGGCGGTCTGGCGTACCATTACGCAACGGAGGTCGTCAATAAAACACCAAAAATGTAGTGAATGGATATTAGAATTTATTTACAATAGACGACAAACAAACAGATAGATATGTTGTCCAAGTAGCTTACTTTTCTGTCCCTATCAATTTTACCTAGGAGTGACAGTGACACAATGTTTTTAGTATCATTTTAGCATACCTATCACGGACACTATGACTGCCCATGTACCCCATATTTCTGTTCGAAATGGAGCGTTAAATTTAATAGTCTACGTTGGTAAAGAGAAGCGCTGCCTAAAATATTGGGCTTCAGCCAGTTTTTTTGATATTCGCTTTGGAATATTTTTGTTGATTTTATTCTAACGATGACTATGTTTTTTATAATATTTTACCATAATTTTCACAACTTGTTGCAGCTTTACACCGATGTCGATTTCAAAATCTCACACTTCATTGTAGTTTCAATTTAGTTACTATAGTTTACTAATATTATAAACGGGAAAATTTGTAAATAAAAACATTTGTGTAAATAAATATGTATAAAGGGACAATTCACAAAGATTGAGCTAGCCCCAAAGTAAGTTCGAAACTTGTGTTATGGGATACTATATTTTATAAATCCTACTTCCTATCCTATCCTACTAATATTATAAAGGCGAAAGCTTGTGAGGATGTATGGATGTTTGGTGCTTTTTCACGCAAAAACTACTGAACGGATTTTAATGAAATTTGGTATGGTAGACTATACCCTAGGGTACTTTTTATACCGACTGCTGTGGATAAATAAATTCGCGCAAACGAAGTTTCGCGGGTTTCACTAGTAATAATATAGATAAATATCCAAGACCCGAGGCCGATCAGAAAAAGTTCGTTATTCATAATGACCCAACCGGGATTCGAACCCGGGACCACCTGGGTGGCGGTCTGGCGTGGAAACCATTACGCTACGGAGGCCGTCGTTGTAATGGCAATTGTGTTTTTTCTCGAGTCTGGGTGAAAAAATATAGTGGTAGGTATACATTTCCCGCGCAATTTCTTTTGCCTATATCTCGTTTTCCCGTGGGAATTTCGAAAAATCCTTTCTTATCGCCTACGTCATACAAAGAACACACCCTCCAGGTTTCAGGTCTCTACGATCAGCGGTTTGGGCTGTGCGTTGATTCTCAGTCAGTCAGGACAAAGCATTTTGAATATATAGATTTGGAACTGACAGTAGTTGTTCTATGTCATCTGCTCATAGAATTATGGTTGTTAATCTTCTGTACGGATTCAACTGATCCCACCCTGTTCGATTCTATTCTAAATGTTCACTGAACGTAGCTAGATTATTTGCAAGTAGAAAATAAATTCTAAAAATCTCAAAAGGAAAATGTTACCTTTAAAATCACACCCAATTTGCATGCTGTACGTACTGGGATCTTTTGATTCAGTGTATTGGTTGAGAATGAGCACGGCTAGATTTTCACGTCTTTGACTATGCATTCCCATAGGAATCTGCATAGGCTCAGATGCAGTTCAGCGGACAATCAGTCGCTCACTGTGAGTTGAATGGGGGTTGAATTACCTAATATGTTAATTGCTTTCCCATGGGAACTGATTCACGAATGTGTGTGATCTGTACTTTTCAGATACTTGATAGAGAATGCAATTAACCGCCGAGAATGCTAGTATTGATCCGTGTGCTTATTAAGCCTACACGGTTTGAAATTTTCATATAGACATTTAAAGCTCTGACGATCTCCGTGGCGTCATGCCGGACCGCCATCCAGGAGCTTCCGGGTTCAAACCCGGTCGGGTCATGATGAAAAACAAACTTTCTCTGATTAGCCTGGGTCTTGGATGTTTATCTAAATGTTTTGTTAAAATATAGTATCGTTGAGTTAGTATCCCATAACACAAGTTTCAAATTTACTTTGGGGCTAGCTCAATTTGTGTGATTTGACCCTAAATATTTATTTTTATTATTTGTTTAAAGCAGTGTAGACAGTTTAACAGTTTTGTATAACATTCCGCGTATTCTTCTTTTAATTTTTATGCACTTATTGTAACTAACGAGTGGAAGAAAAAATTACAAAATGACAAAAAGGCCGTAACCGGTTTTCTTTTTGCCGGTGGCCATTTTGCTTGTGTCTGAAATGGTGGTAGTATATAGCGTAGTTTATTTTCTTTATTTAAACAAGTTGAAAATGACAAGAAAAAGTGCCTGTGAAGGTCTAATTTCTAAAATAAACGATTTCATTTAATTTCATTATAAACAAAACAATACCACCTGTAATTGTTTAACAGTTTTGTTTTTAAATTTACTCTTTGTTGCTCCCAAAGAACATAAAGTCAAATAACATATCACCGGGCCTATAAATACGGAGTTTATAGCCTCGTTGGTAAGCTGAAAAATTTCGTGCATATTTTAATTAAGGCCGAAAAGGACAATAAAATAATTTACGAGAAGCGACGGGCAGGAATTACGGTGCACGGCTTTTTAATCTCCAACAAAATAGCTCTATAGGAGTTGGCGCCTCAAACGATTTGTCAAATAAACCGCTGAGAGATTTTTTTAAAATTTCAAACAGGTTTTGTTTGGCTTTGAATACAGATTCTTTAAGCGAACTCTATTCTTTATTCTCAAAAGACACAAAAAGTCACTTACATGAGAGAAACAATTTTCACTTATATATAAAACAGTTTCGTGGCGCGGCAATACACTTCACTAAACTTACACTATGTTATATACATTACGATGTTTTAATTACATTATATATAGCAAAAAAAAAAATGTATAATTCACATTCTACGGTTAGTAAATTTTATTTGGATTTATATTAATGTTAACTTTTTTGGTATATTTTGTAGTTTTGCTTTGATTGCGCTAGTAGAATTTAAATTACTACAAACTTTAGAGTACGATTTAACACTTATGCATAGATTTTTTAATGAATTTAACAGTCACACAACGCCATCTTGTTACAATATAAATAAAGCTTGTACTATGGGTACTAGAATAATGATATAGGTACCTATACATAAATACTTTTTTTGGACATTAACATTAGAAAACATGTAGATTATTCTGGATCAAGACAAACATAATATGATGCACACAAAACATGTTTGCATTGCGCAGAATTCGAACCGAGGCCATTTCTAGTCACTCGAAAGCCTGGCCTGTCAATGTTTATGTAGAATATTTTCTGTTCTATCAATAGGGCTACCTGTAGTCTATACTGGTTTACCAAGTTCCTCTTTACCTCTCCAAGGATCCGACAAACAAAATTGAATTATTTTCCTATATCATTGACTGATTCATTGTGTATTCCATGCAAGCAAAGCTGACTTGCTATGCAGTTTTAGTATCAAATAAATTGCTTCGCTGCGCGTTTTAATTTATTGATTCTCGTATAAATCCTAGACGGGTGACAACTGAAAACGTGCGATGGTTTAGTTTAGTTTCATCAGAACGAAAATAGATTTTATTTTATTACGAATTTTAGAAAAAAACTCGAGATACCAAGTGAGATTTTTTTCTCATTTGTTCGACCGCCGAATTTATTTTATTGAGACGAACAAATCAAATCAAATATTTTTATTCAATTAGGCATATTACAAGCACGTTCGAATCGTCACAATTTTTCCTACCACCAATTCAGATGGCAGATTTGTGCTAATTGCGCCAAAACAGAATGTGTGACAGTAGGTTTGTTAGGTTTATCTTGTAACCCTACACCCAGAAATAGGAGCTCCGTCGACCATATGTAATTATAGAATTGAGTTCTCGATAAGTTGTTTTTCATTTATTAGGGCATAAAAACATTGGTGTAGTATGAACGAGTCACTCTCGCTGGTCGCGCGACAGCTATAGTGCGGTTTGGTCATATGCTCCATACAAATTCACACAAAGTGAGTCGCGCGACACTGTCGTGCGACGCAGTCACGTGAATCAAAATGCTACCTTTACAATAACGTATAGTTGTCACGATAATTCCGTAGACGGATAGGTAGCGATTGTAGGTACACATAAAAATCGCAACTAACATACATCGCTCAGATTTATGTCTACGATATACCAACGATTTATTAGTCCGAAAAACTAATGGATCGATGTATTTTTTAGTCACCATTTCACGTGTGGCGGCGACGTCAATATATCGGATAGCAATCGACAGGCGTTGTATAAATAAATAAAAATGGCCGAACCAGTTTTAGCACATTCAAAGAATCGGAATTTAATTTGTGGTGCTCAAAAAATTAATAGAAGCATATATCTCCGTTTCACGTCTTCATGTTTTATTAAGTAGACTCTACGAGTTACTGAGTAATAGCCGACTAACTTATAATAAAATTTCTTTGTTTAAAACTTACAAAATGTAATAGAATATGACTTTGGACTCATCTGCGAGCAAGCAAAGCATAGCAAATACGCAACTCTATCTTGTGCGTGGCCCGACACGTAGGGGTTGTTTTTCTTGGTTTTTCTTGTGGAAATAAGATAATTTCCAGAAAATGTAAAAACATTCAAGAAGCACATAAAGAGTAATCAGGTGTGTCAAAGTGACTTGTGTATAACTCTTTCTTCTTTATCTCAATAGAGTCATTCCGACGAAGTACGAAAGCTCAAGGAATTGGCAAAGATAATGCTTTTTACAACAATTTCGAATTGCTATTTGTTCAGACACACACTAAAACCTTATTTCTTATGTGCGTAAAAATATTCCATTTAAACTATTTGTTCCAATCCGTTTGCGTTACATGGAAGTACAACACGTACATGATAACCGGGGCATGTGCTATAAAACCCCCTTGTTTTATTACTTGCTGTGTCAGATTTGAAGACGGACGGACTCAGTCATGACTTTCTAATACGCTTTTTACATATTCAGTGATATTTTACTGGAGGCAAGAGTTGTAAAATTGTGTTAAGTTATGTGTACACTTAGTTGTAAGGAAATGAATGAATAATATTGAAACTAGTAGGAAAACTTCATTTTTTTTTTTTTGTACACTATATTCCTATCTTGATAGAAGTCGCCTTGGCATTGGCCTTCTCTAATTTTATCCAATTGTTTCTGTCTCTGTGTTTACAAGTCCTAATATAGACCTTAAAACCATAAAATTATTACTTCGTTTATTAAATATTTTTACTTCTGTAATACGTAATCGTATATAAGACAACCGAGTACAAAGCCGATCAGTTACCTAGAGGAACTGTCAGTGTTTCTATGACTTTTCATCAATTTCTTAAACAGATGTGACTCCAGAGAAAAGCAACAAAATACAGTGTAAGAACCTAGATTATTGTCATTGCGTTTTAATAATACCTACGTCCGACAGGAAATAAAATCGATAAAAAATTACTGCCGTAAAAAATAACACCATGTAGAAATTACTGCCGTAAAAAAAATATAATCACAAATAATAACTGCCGTATGGATTTTGTTAAAGCAAATATTGGTATTTTCATATTTTTAATATCTCTCTTTCTGGATACAGGTTTGCCTTAATTGTAAGTCATGTTATATTTTCAGATTTGTTGCTTTTCCCCCGGCATTTTCCAAATAAAGATTTTACACTATAAAATTATCCACTCAACATCAGTATTCGGTGTAAAGCCTCCGTTATTTACAACGGACACGATAATTCGACCGTAAAACCGACTTGGACTCTGTTTTACAGCTCCGGCAGTAAATCCCAAATTCTGAACGTACATATAATAATTCAAATGATTTGAGACTCCCTCTCAGAATCGTAAAATTATCTTATTAGATTTCAACATTTTGTAATATTGTCTAAGATACGCTTGGATACTCTCCGTGGCTCAAAAGAAGAAAATGTTGAATAACATAGTACTTATAAAAATATGTTAAGTGTCAAATTAGACAGTAAAGTTTTAAAAACTCATTTATATTCTTATTTGCCTCGTGGAAAGCTATTGGCTCTTTATCCCAAATATTATAAATGCGAAAGTAACTCTACTCTGTTTCAACTAACCTATTTCATTTTGAAAATATTTTTCGAACCCACGTTTTCTCGAAATCCGGTCGAGTGGTCTTTCAATTGAGCTACCAAAGGTTAATAATCAAAATCTTAAAACATTAAGTCGCAGTGGTTGTCTGTCTGTCTTGTTCGATGTCAACGGCGTCAGTTGTCTGAATGAGCCCTTACTCGGGACCATTTGGCGTTACGAGAGTGTAATTTGTTTATTTTATTTGTTTCAGACCAAAAAGCGGTTCAATGCTGCTGTACAGTCGCAAGAAGGTCCGTTACCGACGCGACGGATACTGCTGGAAGAAGCGGAAAGACGGGAAGACCACGCGGGAGGACCACATGAAGCTAAAGGTCCAGGGGACTGAGGTAGGATCTATAAATTAATATTTTACGCTGGACTAATATGATTTCAATATTTCCTATTCCGTCTAATTTGTTTCTGATTAAATTAGTTGTTAGTAAATCAGCTGTAGTTTCTTCTTCTTCTTTCTTAATTAATGGCGTTTCTGTCGTGTCTTAGCGACACATAGACAATTTCGCCAATGTCGAGTATTTTAAATGAACATTTTTTAACAAAAAAGTACACTTTAAAAGGGCAACGTGGTACGGTGAGGATCCGAGGTCGCCATCTTGACGACCTTCGTTGACAAGGCGGCGATCTCGAATCCTGTAGTTTCTTCCACGGAACGTCAATAAGCTTCATTGCTTATTGTAAATCAGAGGTGGAGACATGGGTGATACCATCAAAATAGTTTGTTTAAAAACATACATTTAAATCGGTTTCAGAGATTTTCGTGCACGAACGCACAGTTATATAAGATAAAAAAAACAAAAAAAAAACTATACTAATTAATGCTGATACATCATCTATTAAAAACTTACCAACTCAGTTGGAAGAGCAATCTTTCCGCTATAGGGTGGATGGGGCACTATCCCCCCCTCACACCATTAGAGCCGGAGTACCACAAGGGTCCGTGCTCTCGCCTCTCCTTTACACGCTTTACACAAGCGACTTCCCCGAATTCAGACCCAGTCCACTAGCGACCCATACCGCTCTCTTCGCAGATGATACTGCCATCTACTGTTCAGCCCGTAGTATTCCCCCAATTATAGACTCACTCCAAACTGCCGCCAATACTCTTGGCGACTGGTTTAGGAAATGGCGCATCGAAGTCAATCCTCAAAAAAGCGCCGCTATCCTCTTCGCTAGAGGTAGCACCCCAAATCCCTCCTCCAGAGTCGAAATGTTCGGACAACCGATCCCTTGGGAAAGGAAAGTCCGCTACCTAGGCGTCACACTCGATAGGGGACTCACCTTCCGCGATCATATTAAGATTGTCCGCAACCGCGCCGCTTTCGCGCTAGGCCGACTATATTATCTGCTCAATGGGCGTAGTAAACTCTCTCTTAGAAATAAGGTGAGAATTTACACAACGTGCATTAGGCCGATAATGACTTACGCGAGTCCAGTTTTCGCCCACGCCGCGCCCTCTCATATCCACAGGCTGCAAACCATCCAGAATAGGTTTTTGCGCAAAGCCATCGGTGGGCTTTGGTTCATTCGGAACAAAAACCTCCACATTGACTTAGGTGTGCCGACCATCTCGCACCACCTAAAGCAATGCTCAGTCAGATTTTTCGACTCTCTCGACCATCACCCCAATCCATTGGTGAAAGCCGCAGGGGATTATCCCGCTCCGGCTGACACCATTAGGTCCAAACGTCGTCCGCGGCACGTCCTCAACGACCCGGACGACGCCATTACAGTCGCCATCGAGGCGTACAAACAATTAGATTCCGCGACACAAAGTAGACACACACGTCCGTCATATCGGCCCCGCCAGCGGGGCCGCGCGTCGCGCCACCCTGTAGGGACTCGGTTTTCGCGGTACCGGCACGTGCCCGGCCGCTTCTCTCCAATCCGTTCGCCTTCCCCCAGTGTCGCCATAGGCCGAGGTTCGAGCCCCCCTCTGGGGCGCCCCTAGGCAGACACTGTCAATTTTGGCGGTGAGAGCCCTACGCTCCCGCAACAGTCCGGTGTCTCAGTAAAGGGTGTCAGTACACCCGAACTGATTAGTCCACTCAAAAAAAAAAAAAAAAAAAAAAAAAAAAAAAAAAAAAAAAAAAAAAAAAAAAAAAAAATTGGAAGAGCAAGCGGATTTTTGATTTTTGATTTTAATGGTTAGTGACCCAACACCTCTTATAAGTAGTTATAAGGGTCTGTAAAAATAATCATATTTATTATCATTTTCATGTTTTTAGTTTCTAACCAAAAATTTCGATTATAAACACAAGTTTGTAACGAAGATAATACCATACTTTGTAACGAAAGCCTTGAAACCGTCAGTAAATATGTCAGACAGCTCGAATTTAAGTGCTGAAAGGGAATTCAAGAAAGGAAAATTGCTTCTGAATCGAAATGAGACTGGTTTTTTTTTCAACAAAACGCTTTCCCAATTACAACGTGGTACATGGAAAAAGATTTGTTAGAAGTTCTGATTTCGTACAGTACAGAAACCTACTATTGACACTAAAAGTTGATAATAAATAAATAGGGTCAAATCTCACAGATTGAGCTAGCCCCAAATTAAGTTCGAAACTTGTGTTATGGGATTATAAACTCAACGATACTTTAAATTATAACAAATACATTATATAGATAAACATCCAAGACGCAGGCGAATCAGAAAAAGTTCGTTTTTCATCATGATCCGACCGGGATTCGAACCCGGGACCTCCTGGGTGGCGGTCTGGCGTGGTAACTATTACGCCACGGAGGTCGTCGAATATATATTTTTAAAATACATATTATTTCAAAAACTGTTGATTTTTCGTATATTATTTAGTGGGCAATTACATATACAATGTTAATGTATTTGACGTATACCCGGAACACGCATATTGGGGGGCTCAAAAGCAACAAAATTAATTATCCCAATGTACTCGTATAAGCGAAATCCAGTAGTTTCCGAGATGTTTGTAGTTATATGTTATTTTATACATTAATAATTACATAAAAATCTAGTCCCTCTATTTAAATTCAATAATTTTATTATTATAACCCTTGAGCTAATCTAAAATCATGACAAAATTTGTAAATGCGTACATAATTTGTGTTAAAAATAAAAAATATGAGTCACGACAACAATAATTCGTCATTCTCATTAAATAATGGGAATTCAAATGCCCATGCAAAAAATGTTTTTGGGAGAGTGAGAAGAACGAGTTGAGCTTACGGTCTCTGTTTTTAAAAATATACATAAGTTATTACTGACATTACGCATTAAACCTTGCTTGACTTGATCGTGGCGTTTGTATACAATTTATATATTTATCTTCAAACTACAAATGTCAGGTACTGGTTATCTCTTTAACAGCTTAATCTTGAAGAGTAAACTTGGTGCGATACCCAGAACACTTTACTGGGCCGGAGGCCTTTTTGCCCATAAAGTAGTGACAGTCTTGCGTGCCTGAGTTTTCATGCGGTTTATTTCACGAGAGGTAGCGGTTTTGTAATTAATAAATATGGTGAGGAGCTCGATGGCGTCGCTGTGTGTCGCACTCTAATATGAACACTCAAGTTAACCCTAGCCAGCGTTTGGATGGGTTTCGTTATCTCGAGCTTCTCCGTGCTTCGGAGGGCACGTTAAGCCTGGACCGACGTCCCGGCTGTTATCGGTAGATGACAGTCATTAAGCCAAGTCGGTGGCCTTGAAAACACCCGCCTCTGCCAATCCGCATTGGAGCAGCGTGGCAGAGTACGCTCTAATCACCTTCGATTGAAGGGAGACTCGTATCCCAGCAGTGGGATGATTATGGGTTGATATGATGAATGAATATGGTCGCATAGGAGGCGTTTGGGGGAGGCCTATGTCCAGCAGTGGACTTCTTGTTGATGAATAAATATTCTTGGATGAATCACAAAACGCCATCTAGTCTCGTCTAAGCAAAGCTTGTGTTATGGGTATGGGTACTAGATTGCGAAACATTTTGGAAATAAATACTAATTACATTTGAATTTTAATTCTACATAAATCTCAGATATATTTTCTTCATTAGTTTGACAGTGACAGGTATAATTTGTAACTTTAAAAATGAGTTTCAGAAATTGGCTGTTTATCACATGTTTTTTTTATACCTCAAAGTTGGTAATCAAGCATACGGCCCGCCTGATGGTAAGCATCACCATAGCCTATAGACGTTTGCAAAACCGGGGGTATCACTCACGCGTTGCCAACCCTCCCAACCCCCCAAGTGGAGCTCTGAAGACCTTACTCACCGTAGGAACACAACATGGCCGACACCAATGCAATTTGGCTACGATCTTCTGTAAGGTGGAGGTTCTTCCCCAGACGGGCTGCTCCGATTTGAGCGGATTATGCGCTGTGCCCTACCTCTCGTATGTTGTTTTAGCTCTAAGTTTTGTGAAACCTTTTTTTATTTATATACTAGTTGATGCCCGCCGTTTTACAATACCCATGTACAAAATATCAAGCAAATCTGTCCAACCGTTTTTGCGTGAAAGATTAACAAACCTTTATAAATCCTCACAAAGTTTCGCGTTCATAATATCAGTAGGATTATATCTCTTCGTATTTATTTTAAGCGCCGCTTATATCCTATGACTTGTACCATTTCTGGCAACTCTCCAGCCTTATGTGGCAACAAAACATTTGTGTCATGCGAACTGATATCTCGAATATAGCGAGCTTAACGTGAATTAGACTCTTTGTATTGGATTTAAAATGTTTAACAGGTCAACTCGTTTGTTTAATGAGTACTAATGGGTTTTTAAGGTTAAATACGTTTTTCGTTTATATTTTAAATTTTAAGTTATAGTATTTTTAAACGTCATTTATGTCGTCCAGTATTTAATGCCTTGTTGCTTTTGAAATCTTTTAAATTTTAGTTATTGCATTTTAAACTATGCCTTTCTTTTTGTTTATATTCTTTTTATTTCTTTATTTATTTATTTCTGCTTTTTGGAAAATAAACATTAATAACGTGCTGTTTTAAAAGGATATGAAAAAGAATTGGCCTTTGCCTTGAAAGGGGGCTCAGCGTGGCTTATATTATTACAAGTCTACAATTCAATTTATTTTATACCCATAATTTTTATCAAATAAATATAATTGCAGAAAGTCAACACATTTTCTGTCCATTTTTACTGGATTAAAATACACGGTTCGCTCTTTTTGCTAATCTCTGATATATCATCGAGTCATTTAAATAAATATGATGAAACCGATTAAATTTTACTAAATAACTTTTGTTTTCCAAATTACCACGAAACGAAAAGCTTACCACGGAAATAGCTTTGCTTTTCGAAGTGAAATTTATAATAATATCGTACCTACGCAGTTATTGTGCGGAAGTGTAACTCTGTAATACCATGTACAAAATAGCGTTTTTTTGTGAATCTTCAAATTAAATTCGTACTTCAAGGGGTCTCAAATAAAGCGGGCAAACATCGAATCGCGGTGGTTATAAACTCCAATTAGTCCACCGTTCATCGCTTAATTGGAGTGAATTTACTTATTCATCCATCCATGCCGATGGAATAGTCAATAGTCATCGTTTATGGAGTATTTTTATTCTAGAACGCTCAATACTTAGCAAACCTGTGTCCAAGAAAATTTTGTTTTAATTTCACCTAGTAAGGAGTGTTTTTGTTCGAGAATTTTCTATACTTTTATGGGCAAAACACAATGCTAGCATTTGAGAGCGGTGTATTACATGTATTTGTGTGAACAATGTCACACTTAACGCGACGCTGCTGCGGGCAGTGTGTTTAATCAATTAAGAAATTGACGTGTGTCGTAATGCCAAAGGTTTTTTTAAAATAAGTATACCCAATAGAAGAGCCACACAGTCCCCCCTACTTATTCCCTCTGTGGCGGGACTGTTTTAATGTGAAAAAGGCAAGGAACTTGTTTCTATCACCTGAGAAATATTATTACATTTTCTTTGTTTAATAAGTTTATTTGCTATGAAGGCAATGAGAGGCAGGGCACAATGAAAACTTATTATAAAATTCGTTCACTTTCCCAACCTAGGACTATTACTTCAAAAGAGTTAGTGCGAAGCTTGGGTCATTAGTCTAGAAATAAACGTCAGCAAATACGAATTTTAAAGATTAAATCCAATCCGTAATGCTTAACTGCCAGTGCTGGCTCCGACAAGCAAAATGTGCCATCTGTTCTGGAGCTTTTGTGTGAATCCAATAATAATGGCAAGCCTTTATTTTCTTAAATATATCGTCGCTTGGATGTTATATTATGTACTGCATATTACATATTTACTACTTATACAGCGAGTTTCTGAAATATTTTAATTTTATTTCCACATTGAGTCTCAAGCCTTTTTTCTTATTTAGTTTGCAAATGAATTCTGTTGTACATTTAACAACAGAATTAGCACCAGTGACAGCTAGAATTTTAATTTGTCATAAAATTTTAAAATATAAGACTATTCATAATAATCACATTAAAAATATACCCAATACTAGAGAGGTCAAACTATGTCATAATAATAAATTACAATTTTTAATATATTTTTTATTTTTATTTTTAAGATTAAAATAACAGCGGTGGCGCTATCGAGCTCCAGAAAGCATATTTATAATGAAAAATTAAAAACAACCAAACATGTAAACAATATACTAGAAATAACTTTGACAAAAGTAACTTTACGATTGCAGAGGCGAAACACATCAAATATGTTTTTATAGTTTCTGTTAGCGTTCCATCTTTTTGGGTTTTTATATTTCCTTCGATGTATCATTTTATATTCAATTGACCGCAACATTTACTTATGTTTGTTTTTTCCTGTTTTGTTAGATGTTACTTATGTAATACTAGCTGTTAACCGAGGCTCCGCCCGCGTGGTCAAGGGAAAATATCCATAAATTTTCCCATGGGAATATCTTTATCCCGTGGGAAAAAAGTAGCCTTATGTCCAGACCATAAATTATCCCCGTTAAAAAACTATGAAAAAATGATGTTATACTTTTTTTCCGTGGGAGTGAGATGTTTTTCCGGGATAAAAAGTAGTTTATGTCAGATCTTACACTATCCCCAATAAAAAATCATATCAATCCGTTCATTACTTTCGACGTGAAGGGAGGACAAACAAACAAACAAACAAACAAACACACTTTCACATTTATAATATTAGTATGAATGTGTCATGCGTCCCTTCTAATTTTATAAATCTGAATGTGTTGCGTACTAGCAAATATACTAAAATGATTTTGATAAAGTGATTTGCATCGGGCAGTGTTTGTCCTTCTTTCACGTCAAAAGTAATATAAATTTATATTTTTAAATGACAAAAAAGTCCGTAAATGGTTTTCTTTCATTTCTTTTAACAGTGGTCATTTTACTTTTGTTTTCGACATGGTAGTAGTTCATAGAGCGGATTAATTAAACAATTTATTATTGTATGTATGTACACTCTAACCAGTGAACGTGTTTAAAAAAACCTATTCTCTGAAACCTACTCTCTGTTTTTTGAATGAATGGATTGACATTATTTTTTTGGAGATTTTTTTTTACCACAAAGGTGGCAAACAAGCATACATCGTAGCCTATAGACGCTTGCAATACCGGGGGTATCACTCACGCGTTGTCAACCCTCCCAACCCTCCTAAATGGAGCTCTGGAGACCTTACTCACCGTAGGAACACAACATGGCTGAGACCATTTTTTTAAAAATCAATAATCAATTTAATATTATAAATAAAAATAGAAATAAGTAGGTATACCTGTTTACTTACATAATAAGAAAGAGTTTTATTACAATGGAAAAAAAATCACGCATTCCATACTAATTGTTTTAATCCAATTAATCATTATTATTATTTATTCATTTAAGTAACAAAGACTCATATATAGTGTTAGTATACTTATCAACTAGGGGTTAGTAAAAATTTACAAAAACAAACAACTATACTTTGGGCCTTTCCTGCACCATACTGCCCGATATGGTACAGCAATGGCTCATATAGAGGCAGTCAAGTCTGCTGGCAATGTTATTTGGCTACGATCTTCTGTAAGGTGGATTTCCCTTTTTCTTATTCTTGACCCTTCTCTACTTATTCCCATCGTTGTAGCACAACTTTGAAGACTGTTTAATGTATTAAAATAAAATAAAAATATCAAAGTTATCCATAAATCTGGTCTTACTATAATCCTACACAACCTTAACATCTCGCGAACTATTCCCACATAATATTCACTCTAAGCCTGACAGGATAATCTTACAAGGAAACCGACATCGAATATTCAGTGAATCTGGATCATACGCTTATCATATACCCAATGAAAACATGACGTCATCTTTACAAAGTATACAATGTAATTCGCTTCAGCAGTCTGTTCGCTTAGATCTTATAAACTTTTTAATGGATTTTAATGTAATTTCCAGCAGTAGATAAAGTGATTCAACAGAAAGGTATAAAATATGTATAATGTATAATAAATTAATACAAGTTTTCCGAAATTCCCACGGGAAAAGTCACAGGGTACACGCAAACGAAGCTGCGTGTGTTGAGCTTGTATTTAAAACTTACCGGCTGTTTGTAATGGTAGACAAAAGCGTAAAGAAAAAAAAAGACGGGTTGCTCTTTGGGAGTGCCGGCAGAAGTGAAAACTTAAACATCAACGTTGTGCATTTTGAATATTTTGAAATGGTTAGGGAATCTTACGATTTTCGATCAGGCTACGGATCTGACGCGAGTTTAACATTTTTTACCCATCTAAAAAAAGTGCTAAGAAGTTTTCACTTCAAAAATATTTTCTGTTGTAAATTATTATGAGTACTGGCCATAAAAGGGTTTTTTCTTCCGTATTTCAAACAGACTTTAGACGAAGATTCCATTGTGCCATTTTCAAGTTATGCTAATAAATTAAAGTTTATATTTTTTTAAAGTTTATATTTTTCTAAAACGGCTTTTTAAAAATGGTGTAAGTAGTTATTGTTTGAGGCCGGTACTTATAAAAATGAAAACAGAAGAATTATTTTACTTCTCTGAATTTTATTTTAATTTAGGAGCCAAATTCTATTAGAAATTTTGTGCATCTATAAATAAAATATAAATGATCAAATTAATTTATATTTCAGAAAATTAGGCCTTAAAAGAAAACATCGAAAAATGTAACATAAGCCGTATATTTACAAGAAACATCTAGAAATAGATTTGAATGTTCTTTTTTTACAAGAATCGGAAATATAACCTACATCCATTGAAATTCCAACCACTATGAACTTTTAATGAACTTTCCAAATTATAGGCCTTTTTTCCAGCCGTTTTGGCATGAATATTGCAAACTTATTTTGCCAATAGTTAGGAAATGAGCTTCAAAATTCATAGCTTCATTAATTATGCAATTTACGAATCGTTTTAAAAATTTCTAAACTTTATGGATTACCAGCCATTCGTATACCAGTTGGTTGAAGTCTCTTTTAGAGTTTTTACAAACGAGCTGTCAGGCTAGAAATAAATACTTTTTTGACATTATTATCTATACTAATATTATAAAGAGGAAAGATTTGATTGTTTGTTTGTTTGTTGGTTTGCATTGAATAGGCTCCGAAACTACTGGATCGATTTCAAAAATTCATTCACCAGTAGAAAGCTACATTATCAGGGAGTGACATAGCCTATAGCTTATCCCGAAATTCAATGTGGTTCCCACGGTAACAACGGGTCCGGAACTTCACGCGGACGAAGTCGCGGGCAAAAAAGCTAGTTTTATATATTTTTGATTTATCATTTTTATCTATTCCTATCTTGTGCTTTCTATCGATTTTCTCTCTTGGCTACGTAAAGACGTATATTTTTCTCATATTTTCTATTTTATTTTGAGCTCTCTCTTTTTATTCGGCCATTCTCCCTTTTGATAACATCCTTTACAATAGAAAATTTGAAACTGACTCAAATACTAAAGGGTGCCTAGACATGGTGCCAAACACCAAATTTTATATTCTAATTTCTTATTCTAATATTCTTGGACGAATCACACAACGCCACCTAGTCCCAAACTAAGCAACTAAGCTTGTTTTATGGGTACTAGATTGCTGATACTTAAATACTTTGTTAAAAAATAAATACATAGAAAACATCCAGACCACGGCAAACAGGCATGTTCATGCACACAAATGTTTGCCTTGCAGGATTCGAACCCGCGGCCCTCGAGATAAAGTGTCCATTGCTAGCCACTCGACCACCAGGCCTGTCCGTTGTTATTATATTGACAAATAGGCACATAACGCAAGTTCCTTATCAAATATATCTTCCACATTTAGTCTTGATCCACCCATGGGTTCACGCATTTAAGTTTATAAAGATAGGTACAAATATACTAATAACAAGAGAAATTGACAAACTATCAATGAGACTTAGTAATCGCACAAGTGCTAACTCCAAACTAAGTCCAGGTACTCAAAGTTATAGACAACTTGAAAACATCCGATTCCTGTATCGTAAACTTTAAAGTTAGGAACTATTGCGCTCAAGTGGCCTGTCCTCTCGTTAGGTAACGAACGAGTACAGATGTACTAAAACGAGGCTAACCCAGAATTGGCACCTGCACTAACTTCGTTACCCGGAAAGCCTCTCGGTACGATGGTGGTCCAAGTAACAAATTATAAGCGATTATTGAACTTGACAGCTCGGTGGTAATGATTCTACCTTCGGATGCTTACAAAGAACAGCAGGTATCCGGCGCCGACAAGGCGGCGATTGCATAAAAGGTTTGCCAAACATGCGGCGTACTTAGCGCCGCGCTATAGCGTCAATAGCGTCGCGTTTTATTTAACCTATACTGCTCGCGCTGGTGCTTGCTCTGTTCGATAGCTTGACACCGTCACAGAACAACACAATTCAATGCTATGGTGTCAGGAGCGGTCTGGCGCCGCGCTAAAGCGCAGCGTGTACGGCAAAGCCTTTCAAGAATCACCACGCCCAACAGTCGCGTTACGTTAAGTCAGCTTGACATGACACGTCACATAATCCGCTCCCGCTCTCGCTACCTCTTTTGACTTACACCGAAAATGTTTACGTCGTACGAGCACAGTTGTGCAAAATGTATTATTCAAGCACTACGTACGTGGTGACTCCATAGTACATAACGTTAGTATCAGTTGCTCTTCGCTTTCCCGGCACGTGGGAATATGGCCTTAACTTCCAAAGTCGAGTATATCTTTGATGTATAATATTGGTTTTATTAGTATTTATAAGGATAACTTGTGACCAGTTTGCGTATTGCATATGATTTAATATATTACAGAGTGTTGAAATAGTAAAGAATAACATAAAACAATAAAAAACTTTGTTTTGAGTAGAAGGGTACCTAAGGATGTTATGTTCTGGAAGGGTATGAAAACCTGGTTCTAGAACAAATTTAAAAAGATTCTAGTAGAGAATCTCCATTATTTTCGACGGTTAACAAATCAGAAATACTAACACTCAGCCAGTAATATTTTGTATAATTTTTTTTACTCACCAAATATCGTAAAACTGAACGACCAAACTAAATGTTCTACTACGCACGGTATCTCGGTTACTGCAATTTTAAACAAGCATTTTTATGCCATAAAACGACATTGCACATAGTTTAATCTGGATATTTAATAGTAAATTGACTATGGTATTTTTAAACGATAGTAGTGTTAGGCACATCACAAAGTAACTAGCTTTTTAGTTCAATTTTAGTAAGATTTCGTGAAACCAAACGAAACTACATCTAACGTTTGAATTTTTTAAATGGCCAATGATTATGATCGACTATTTTCCTAAACAAAGTCTAAGGTATTGTCCACTGTTATCTACGGCATATTTGCAATTAGTAACAAGACGTTCATTAATTAGAGAGAGACAGAGCGAGGAAACATACAACTACAACAACATGCAACACTCTTATATTTTGATGGGTCTGGAATGTCTTTACAATAAAATTGAGTATTAAAAAATATAACAGCTAAGTTTCATCTTAGTACGATACTACCGACTGAGTTGGTGGTAAGAAAAAAAGTGACCATTCGAAAGAATTTGAATTAGGCCAATTTTAATAAAAAAGTTTTTAATTTGATTTTATTTACTCAATTGTTTACTCAATATTTGTTCAATTGTTTTTATTCTTAACACAAAAATGTTTTTACTCTCTTGCTTACTCAATATTATATTAATTCCATTGTTTTTATTTCTAACTCTAAAAATGTCAAAGCAAATAAAATGTTGATGTAGGTTAGGCAATTCTATCGCGTAGACAAAATTCCTTTTTGAATCTAAATAGTTGGGCTCACGAATGTATCTGAACCTATCCCACCCAATAACCGGCGAGTAGAGGCTTTTTCGGGGATATCCGAGTTTCTACAAGATTGACTGTTGGTACAAGTGATGACAATATAGCGATATTAGAATAACTTGTAAGTTGAATAACTTTTTTTTAAAGTGTGTCCGTCTTTTCATGTTAAAAAGTATCAAAGAATTGACCTTAAGTATTTACGAAGATAGAAAAGAAAACTCCATTTGACAGACAACTGACGAAGTAAAGAAAGTAATTTTTTTTCGACAAATCACACAACGCCATCTAGTTCCTAACTAAGCAAAGCTTGTACTATGGATACTTGATTGCTGATAAACACACAAATCCTTTTTTTTGTTGAAATAAATACTTATTTTATACATAGAAAACAACCAGACCAAGACAAACAGAATGTTTTCATGCACGCAACTGTTTGCCTTGCGCAGGATTCGAACCCGCGGCCCTTGGGACAAAGTGGCCATTGTTAGCCACTCGACCACCGGGCCTGTCAATTTAGAACAGAGATAATTATAAATAGTTTAAAATATTATTTGATAAATAATTATCCTACTAATTATTATAAAGGGGAAAGTTACTTGTATGTTTGTTACTTCGGCACGGTCAAATGGCTGGACTGATTTTTATGATATTTGGTATGTAGGTAGATGATACCTTGGATTAACACATAGGGTACTTTTTATCCAGGAGAATACGCGATTTCCGTAGGATTTGGTCAAAAATATTATATAGAGGCGCTACTGTGCTTAAATAAATACATGCAAACGAAGTTGCGGTCACTAGTATATCATAAAGGTCACATCACCGCTACCTCACATACCTTATGCCTTACTATAATTTCCGGAGGAATACCTATCTGTGAGTGAATTAGACTTTTACGACTAAACTGGAATCACGTATGGGAGGCGATGACGTAGATCGATAAGTGAAATGTGGACTTAGCTTAGTGCTAATGTGAGTTGCCTGTAACATGTTTGCTTACGAAAGTGGAAATGATTTTGCATTACCGATTTAGATGTGGACGAATCTATAAAAAGAAGTTTGTAGATGTAGTTTTTTTTTTTAAATGTAGTTTGTTTTTTTTATTTTTTTATGTAACTAATCTACTGAATTTTAACAAAATTGTTATATTTTTTTAGTGGTAGAGCCCAGCTACTATTATGAACTGAAAGTGGCTAATAAGTGGGCTGTTTCGACCAGGGCATTACCACTCTCACAAAATATAAACGTAAAATAGCGGTACATGCCGCTTTGTTTCGTACGATGAGTGAGAGAACCAAAAACTCAACTTCTTTTCTATCCCTTTTCTACATATAAGAGAGGTAGGGCACAGCGGATAATCCGCTCAAATTGGAGCAGCCCGTCTGTGGAAGGACCTCCACCTTACAGAAGATCGTAGCCAAATAGCATTGGTCTCGGCCATGTTGTGTTCCTACGGTGAGTAAGGTCTCCAGAGCTCCACTCGGGGGGGTTGGGAGGGTTGGCAACGCGTGAGTGATACCCCCGGTATTGCTTACGTCTATAGGCTACGGTGACGGCTTACCATCAGGCCGACCGTATGCTTGTTTGCCACCTGTGTGGTATAAAAAAAAAAAAAAAAAACATATTCTCACTTTCCTTGTAGGAAACGAATTGGTAGACCCATAGACGATTACAATTTTCCAAGTGATCTGCTTGTTAGTCTACAGTAATTTATAAGAAAAAATCATAATACAAGTGAAAACTTGGAAAAAATATAATTTTTATCTAAGGAACTTTTAATAGGTTGTCTAACTTCTTGGGAAAAAATGTGTTTGCATAATTTAATTAAGTATATTTGCTTGTTCGCAGTGTATCTACGGCTGTTACGTGCACTCCGCCATCTTGCCAACTTTCCATCGACGGTGTTATTGGCTTCTACAGGTAAAGGTGAAATTTAATTTAGTATTGTATATGCATGCGTTATTTTATTCGTACGTCATCATCACCTTTATTATTATCTGCTGAACTTAACCTCTGGTCTTAGCAACCGCGGGTCGCGCGGCTCACCGCTCTCTATAAATTATGAACTGGTCACGCACGCCCCCCCTGTCAGTGCGTGGTTTGTTTACTCCTCCAATTAAGTTTACCACAACTCGCAGATCGCAGTCACAAGTCGCGGTCGCTAGGATCCGAATTTGATATGAACGCGGACTGCATCTAGCTTTATTTTCCGATTTTCTTGCCCTCTGAGTATTCTGTGTGTCTTCGCTTTCCGAATCCCTGCGTCGATAGAACACCGCACCCAGGTGATCGCCTATTTGGCCTGCCTGAACGTGCCGATAGAGACCATTACACATTAATTTAGTTTTTTTTTCTAGTAATTAAGATTAAGGTACCTGCCCTTACTCTCATCTCAAACTTTTACCTTGTATAAACCAGCAAAATGTAGGTACAAATCTTAGAAAAACATGCATTTAAAACGAAAATCCGAGACCTTTCGATGCGGCTCTGCAAATGGAAACTTTTACGGAGTCCAAATACTTTCATGCTACATAAATCGGAAAACTCCGGAATTTTCCATTAATACGGAGATTTGGGATATATTTCAAGAAATATTGGAAATGGATTCATTTGAGTTTCTATCAATTTTCCCAATATCAAAGGCGTATATTTAAAGATTTCGTCGAGGCAATGACTTTGTATTGAATATATCCATTACGGATACCAAAGTTTTTTGACTGTTCTTCTAAGTACAGATTTTCCGTTTGATCAATCAATAGATTCAAAATGTTTATTAGAGAGACTTCATATACACTTTCTCTCGTCAAAGTACTGTAATAAAGTATTATTTGTAATTACTCTACTTAAACTACCATTACGGAAACATAAGCAAAATTACCACTGGTAAATGAAATGGGAGAAAAAACTAGTTACGGCAGTTTTTGATTGATATTTAACCATACATATTAAATATGATGTTATCATATGTTTTTTTAAATAAATAGAATCTTTAAAAAATATTGGATATTGTGGGTTTCTTCATGGTGTTTACTTTCGCCACAACAAGTGATAATTAGAAATACATTAATATCATTTACACAAATCCTTAGACTCGAATTTAGTGATACATGTAATTAGGAATTTGAAACAGGGAACAATATCACAATATCATTTATTTACTATAACATGGTAATATACATAATAACTACAGGCACATTAGTCCGTTATACATGCCAATTATACAGTTTAATTTCAAAGAAAAAATATACAAACATCATAGGAAGTAATTGTTGTTCCTTATTTACTAGGTTATACTGACTGTCATTATAAAATTTACTTGTTTGCATTTTATATATAATGTTACTTATTAACTGTTGGTTTATTAAGCTTTTTTCATAATTAAATAAATATATAGGGACAATTCATACAGATTGAGCTAGCCCCAAAGTAAGTTCGAAACTTGTGTTATGGGATACTAACTCAACGATATTATATTTTATAACAAATACATACATAGATAAACATCCAAGACCCGAGGCCAATCAGAAAAAGTTCGTTTTTCATCGTGACCCGACCGGGGATCGAACCCGGGACCTCCTGGGTGGCGGTCTGGCGTGGTAACCATTACGCCACGGAGGTCGTCAACAATATTAAATATTTATATCATTAATTTTACAAATTATAACAAAACTGTAATTTTAATATCTTGGTGTCACTCATCAGCATGGAACTTGTACGTCGGAATTAAACTTTTAATATTTGATGCAAAACTGCACTAGCCTGGTTCTAGAGAACTAAACTTGTTAATCCTTCGCTTAGAATATCGTGTAAGTTGTAAATCAAAGTAAGTTTTATAGAGCGTTAAATGTTTTATGTAGATTGTAGAAAAGATGGACACTTGACTAACCTAATACATAATATCCATGTCAGTCGCAATGTCATCGCTATGTTTTTTATACCACAAAGCTGGCAAACAACCATACGGACGGCCTGATGGTATTTCGTCACCGTAGCCTATAGACGCTTGCAATACCGGGGGTATTGCAGGTGGAGCTCTGGAGACCTTACTCACCGTCGGAACACAACATGGCCGAGGGCCGAGACCAATGCTATTTGGCTACGATCTTCTGTAAGGTGGAGGTCCTTCCCCAGACGGGCTGCTCCGATTTGAGCAGATTAACCGCTGTTCCCTATCTCTCTTAACACACACATCAACCTATAATCATCCTATAGCAGGAATATGGATCTCCCTTCACTCGAAGGGTATTAGAGTACGTATTGTTGTCGATGGATGAGCCAAGTCGGTAGCCTTCAGACGGCTTGAAAACACTGGCCTCTGTTAATCCACATTGGTGCAGCATGAAGACTACGCTCCCTTTCGATTGAAGGAGACCTGTATCATTGCAGTAGGATGATTATGGGTTGGTATGAATGATGAAAAAACTGTAATATATTACGATGAGTTACATCAAATGAAATCCATCTGTCACTACAGATCAAACTTCCTTGCAACGCTGTATTACTATACAGCAAGGAAGTTGGAAGCCCTTTCAATACTTCATACTTCGTCTTACTTCTTTCTGATTAAATTTGTTATGACTTCTAAGACAGTTGTAGTTTCTCTCCCAAGACGTCAATAAGCTTCATAGCTTATTGTCAATCTGAGGTCACCATTACAGAAGTTGGCTACACAGGAACACGATGGAAATGTATGTCCTGATGTAGCAATACAATGCACCACACTATAATTTGGTATAAATAGCATTACAATTATTATTATTCTGTAAATAGAACAAGAGTTTAGTAATGTAATTCCAATAACAACAGTGCACTACAAGTGATGCAAGCAATAATGCAGCCGGTTAATTGACACCTGTTGGCGCAATCACAAATTCAATTACGGCCGACATTTTGCCGAACCGACGATTTGATATTTCCAAATGCCATTTTATAATTACATTTGTTTTTGTAAACGGTACTATTAGGAATCCTTGGTCATTTTGCTTTATCGCTCCGCGTATTCGGATAAATGTTGTATACTAAAATTATTTGACCTGAATTACTTGATTATCAACGCACAGCCTAAACCGCTGATCGTATAGACCTGAAGAGGTGTTCTTTGTATGGAGTAGGGATCCGATAAGAATGGATTTTCCGAAATTCAAACAGGTAAGCGAGACACACTGAAAAAGCGCGGGTTTCGCTAGTGTTGTATATAAGAGGGAAAGGAATGGATAAGGACAGTACAGAACTATATAATATATGTTACGCTCAAAGACCGAAAACGCTCAGTGAGCGAAAAAATAGCTCACAACGCGTTGATTGAACCGTAGAAAAATTCGCGCCTGATTTGCTTCGCTCGCTCGGCGGTGTTATGATCACGAGGTAACCCTAATCAGACCCATCAATGTCTGTTGGTATTCAGACAGACATTTGTGGGTTAGGTTAGGGTTATCTTGTGACCATTACACCCTAACATAACTGTTAGAAATATCAGAATACTGGCTGTATTTCTATTTAAAATGTTATGTTCTTCTAAAAAAGTAATACCTTTGATATGTCACTCTTCAAAATAATAAATATATTTCAACACGTTATCAGCACGAAGCTCTATAAAACTAAGATAAAACTATATGTTTTGATGTTTTAATTGTGCAGAATTGTGGTGGGAAGAAGAAAAGTCCCTGTGAATCCATAATACATAACTCATAAACGTAAAATGTAAAATATTGTTAATAAAAATTTTTTGACACCTCAGTTTGTCAATAATTTTTTCCGATATAAAAGGAGAGTGTTTATTTTACTATTGTTTATTTTACTATTAATATGTTATCAAGTTCAAGTTCCAGTGGCATAAAGATAAGTTTGGTGTTGAAGGACAGAGACGGATACGCATCATGGAAATTTAAAATGAGGATGTTACTCATTCATGAGGATCTCTGGAACACTGTGAATGGTTACCCAGATGAAAGTGCGATTCCCCTGGAGGTACGTAAGAGTAAAGATTTAAAGGCATTGTCAAAAATATGTCTTACTCTAGACGGAGCTGCAATAACTCACGTTCGATGTGCTACTACAGCCAAAGAAGCATGGGATGCTCTTGCAAGCGTCTATGAGGATCGAGGTATGGGGAGAAAACTGTCGCTAGAAAGAAGATTATATAGATATTCGTTATCTGATTTTCCATGTATTGAATCATATGTCAATGCTATAATGTCCACTGCACAAGATTTGGCGGACATTGGAAAGATAATCGATGATTCTTCAATAGCAGCAATAATGTTGGGTGGCCTAACATCAAAATACGAGCCACTGATCATGGCCTTAGAGAATTCGAACATAGCCATAACTACTGACATGATAAAGACAAAACTGCTGAATGAGTTTACTAAAAATGTTACTGAATCTGATGCAGCTTTAAAGACTCGGTACAGTCAGAAAAAGAAAACAGCACCTAATCTTAACAAGAAAAACTCGAAGCCTGTCGTGTGCTACAGTTGCAATGAACCTGGCCACAAACGACCAGACTGTCCCTATAAAATGGACAAAACACCAAAGAAGGTAAGCAACAATAACTCAACACATCTTGGAGCGCTGAATGTGGATATTAGAGATACACATTTTTCAGACAAACACTGGATTGTTGACTCAGGAGCCACAACACATATGAGTTCTCGTATTGATTGGATGGACAATGTAAAGCCGTTTACACATGGCAAAGTAACTATTGCAAATGGTGACGTGCTTCAAAGTCAATGTATTGGTGATGTTTCTATTTTTACTGATTTACAAACTACTAAAGTAATTTCTGATGTTGTATTTGTACCGAATTTAAAGTCTAATTTACTATCTGTCCGAAAGGCTGTTCAAAAAGGTTTAATAGTTGTTTTTGATAAAGAAGGTTGCAAATTTTATAATAGTAGTGATTTTTCTTGTACAGGTGTTCCGGTTCTATATGCTTCTGATCGTGATGGGCTGTACTCTCTAAACTGTACGAATATTCCTCGCGATCTGTCAGCGTTTGATGTGCACTCTGACGTTTCTCAGTACAGACTATGGCATAAACGATTAGGTCACTTAAATCGTATAGGCATGGGTAAGCTTGCTAACGGTCTTTCTATAGGTATTGAATTTGGAGACGTCGACTTGGAACCCTGTGTGGCTTGTATAGAAGGTAAGCAAAGCAGAAAACCTTTTAAACCACTATTATACAAGAAGGCAACTGATATTCTACAGTTGATTCACTGTGACCTAGCAGGTCCAATGTCTGTAACTTCTTTTGATTGTAATATTTATGTTTTATATCTTATTGATGATTTTTCGAGATTTGTTTTTACATATTTTGTAAAATCAAAAGCAGAAGTCAAGAATAAGATTTGTGAGTTTATCAATTTGGTACAGAGACAAACTGGAAAGCAAGTAAAGATTTTACGTACAGATAATGGTACAGAGTTTGTAAACCAAGAGTTGCTTCAGTATCTGGAGTCTAATGGCATTGTTCATCAGACCATCGTACCATATTGCCAACAACAAAATGGAGTTGCTGAACGTACAGGGCGCTCTATTATGGAAAAAGCTCGTGCTTTACTTGCAGGTTCCCTCTTACCCAAGATATATTGGCAAGATGCTGTCACATGTTCAGTCTATCTGAAAAATAGGTCACCTCATCGTGCCTTGAACGGAGTGACACCTTATGAAGTTTGGTTTGATCAGAAACCAGATCTCGGTCACTTAAAAGTGTTTGGGTGCAGAGCACTCATACATGTGCCACCTCAAAAGCGTACAAAGCTTGATGTCAAAGCTACGCAACATATATTTGTAGGATATACAGAAGATCCCCACAGTTATCTCTTCCGTGTAGTTCAATATCCAAGAAGATTGACGAAAGCAAGAGATATCGTATTTTTTGAAAATTGTTTTACTGATATTAAAACGATTTGTAATGACAATGATCATGTTCCGATGTCGTTGTCTGAAGATCCGCAGCCAAGCTGTTCAAATATTGAGCTTCAAGATTCAGATGCTCTCAACCTGGTACCTGAAGTACCATCGGTTTCTTCTGCTCCCAATCCGGTACCTGAAGTACCATTGGTTTCTTCCACAGATGAAGTCGATGTGTTTGAAGAAGCATCTAATGAGTTGGAGAATGAAGCAGATGGGTTATGTGACGCTCGGAGATATCCTCAACGTGAACGTAGAAGACCAGATTATTTTAATTTTGAGTCTTGGGTAGCTAGATCTGGAGAAGATACATCTGATGACCCTCAAACATATGCTGAAGCTGTAAGATCGGATGAGAGAGAGAGCTGGATTTCAGCCATGAAAGATGAATATCAGTCTCTTAAATCGAAGGAAACTTGGGTTTTAGTTGATCGACCCAATAAACGTGTTGTCCCTTGTAAATGGATATATAAGTTGAAAAAAGATGCCGATGGGAATCCTTCAAGATTCAAGGCCCGACTGGTTGCAAAAGGTTTCACACAAGTAGCTGGTATTGACTATAATGACACTTTTGCTCCAGTAATTCGGAACTCTTCGTTACGAACTTTGTTTGCCTTAGCGGCTGAAAATGACCTAAAAATGCATCACCTTGATGTAGATACTGCCTTTCTCAATGGTATTTTAGAAGAAGAGGTGTATATGGAGCAGCCACAAGGTTTTAAATGCAAAGGTCAAGAAAATAAAGTCTGCTTACTGAAGAAGTCGCTGTATGGTCTCAAGCAAGCACCAAGAGCTTGGAATATAAAATTAAACAGCACTCTAGCTTCATTAGCTTTTGACCGAACTCCTTCGGAAGCATGTGTTTATGTAAAAAAGTTTGGTAGTGAAACTGTCATATTGGCAGTATATGTTGATGATATAATTTTATTTTATAAAGAAAATTGTCATTTGCAGACTGTCAAGTCTGATTTACAAAAATATTTCTCACTTAAAGATTTAGGAGAAATAAATTATGTTTTAGGAATGAATGTAACACGTAAAAGTGATTGCATAACGCTTTGTCAGCGTACGTTTATTACCAACCTTTTAAAGAAATACGGGATGGAAAACTGCAAAGCTGCTGATACCCCATTAGTAAAGAAATTGTTGGAAACGGATGAGTTGTGTGATCAAACTGATTACCAAGCATTAATTGGCTCTTTAATATACATAGCTATGAATTCACGGCCAGATATAGCCTTTTCCGTTTCTTACCTCAGTCAGTTCAATTCAAATCCAAGGAAAGTTCACTGGACAGCAGCAAAACGCGTTCTAAGCTACTTAAAAGGTACTTTAGATTATACAATCACCTATAAGAAGACTGGTCAGTATATTGAAGGTTTTGTAGATGCAGATTGGGCTAATGATATTAAAGATCGTCGTTCCTATACTGGATTTGTATTTTTATTAGGTAGCGGCCCGATTTCTTGGGAAGCTAAAAAGCAGCCCACAGTTGCCCTATCTTCAACCGAAGCGGAATATATGGCTCTTTGCTCTGCAACGAAGGAAGCTGTATTCCTACGGAGATTCCTTTACGAAGTAAGTGGTTTGTCCAATGTTGTAGTATTGTCTGGGGATAGTCAGAGTGCACAAAAAATTGCCTTGAACCCTATCCATCATGGTCGGACAAAACATATAGATACCAAATACCATTTCGTTAGGGAAAAAGTGTCAGATAGTACTGTAAAACTTAAATTTATACCTACTACAGATCTGCCTGCGGATTGTTTGACTAAGCCTCTGCAGAAAGTAAAGTTCAAACACTGTTTGAGTAGGTTAGGTTTTATAGATTAAGTTTTATTTGGTACTATATTTTTTATTTATTGTTTTGTTACTTTTTTACGACATACATTAAGGGGGCATGTTAGAAATATCAGAATACTGGCTGTATTTCTATTTAAAATGTTATGTTCTTCTAAAAAAGTAATACCTTTGATATGTCACTCTTCAAAATAATAAATATATTTCAACAATAACCACCACCACCACCACGAATTTTTCTTACGATTTCGCGTTGTGAGGTATTTTTCCGCTCACTGAGCGTTTTCAGTCTTTGAGCGTAACATATAGGTATATAAAATTTAAAGTTCTGACTAACTTGACTAACAACGCATAGCCCAAACCGCTGGGTCTAGACTAGAGATTCCAAATTTGAATGTAGGTTCCTTACGACGTTTAGGGGTGTACTAAGAAAGGGTTTTTCAAAATTCCCAAGGGAAAGCGAGATGTACGCAAACGAAGTTGCGAGGGTTTAACTAGTACGATATGCGACTCAATCAAAAGTGAAAAAAATGTCAAAAGCATTTATTTAGAAACTAGGCCCTCACAAGCACTTTCTTAAGTCGAAATATACAAATAATATAGATTTGTATAAACAACCATTTCGGATACAAAAGTAAAATGGCCACTGGAAATAAAAATGGCGTAAGAAACCTAATTAAATTAACCCATTAGTAGATTGTTATAATGTATTCAAAACGCGATAGTTTAAAATAGACAGACGTTTTTAAAAATAAATAAATAATTAAAATAAATATCTTTAAATAAATATCATTTGTTTTTGTTGAAACCACATAAAACGGTTCACTTTCGTATCAATTGGCGTTCTATTCAATTCGAATTTTCACTGCCCGCCAACCCATTTCTTTCTAACCTCGGAAGTTACAAATTCTGAACTTAACAATGAACCTAGGGCTGCCAATTAAGGCTTTTTTTATTGCCGCCATAAATTACGTGGCTCCATGGCGATTCGTACGTTTCAATTTAAATTACACAGCTCTTAAATCTGATTTACAGTTTCAAGTTTTCTCTAATGATTTACGATCGCTTTTAATGTTGTTTTTTGTTGTTCTGTTCACAATTTTAAAGTCACAACCCTTTATTTGGATTTTGATTGTAGTCATTTTTGGTAGTTTGGAAATACCAAGTCAAAGTTGACGAGTTGATAAAAGAAAATATTAGCTGAAAAATCGTTGCTTTGGGTTAACAGCGAGTTGCATAAAAACATTTCAGATTTATCAAAATAATTTGTACACTAAAGAAAGTGCATGTGATAGCCTAGTCTCTGAGTAAATGCTGTTATCTTTTCATCTTGCATTTTTCAATAAGCTAATATCAATTCCGTTCGTTTTTATTCGAGTTTAAAATCAATGAATCTTGATTTTTACGATGAGAGCTATCGGAAAAATAAACACTAAGGATTGCTTCGAGAATGGAGATCTTGAAATTCTCCACCTTTGCGGAATATAATGTAATAATCACTGTTCACAAAGCTAATGATCTTTTGGATGGCTGTAGTATAAATAGGCTACGTATCGTATTCTTTTTGTATAATACTGACTGTGTTAATTTCTGTTATTATAATAGTGTATGCGTAGCATTTTATTCGTATAAAGTTTTATTCTATTCTGTTCGTCGCACGCAGCAGAAATTTTGGAACGGAATTGAAGTGTCCAATTGTAAAATAAAATTAAAATAATATTTCAAAAAGATGTCAACCCTTAACAATATAAAATTAATATTTATCACACTAAAACAACAGCTTGTACACAATATTCAGCGTGTTAACAACGGGTTAATGAAAAACCACAATAACTATAATAAAACACACATGTGGAGTGGCAACCCTGCCATGAGGCCATTACATAAATAATGCCGCTATGTTTATTGCAGCCATTCTAAAGACAAATGGATAGTTATTACGTTGCACTCCGTTTTACATTCGCTCCTCGGGTCGAAAATTAAAATATTGTTTGTATATTACTTATTTTGTTGTTCAACTGCCCCCCCCGAGTCGATTTAGCAACATTACTGGCTAGGGTTATACACAATTTTTGTTTTCCCTTTTTCTGAACCACTGGGACCGTCAAGAAGCATTATGCCTACTACAAATTAGTTGGCAACGACTTAGTAACTCCCCGGTTTCTCTATGCTCCATGTGCGGTGGTGTTTACCATCAGGTGACCCATAAGCCCGTTTGCCAACCTCTTAGGTACATAAAAATTATAATGTGTTAGTATGTAATGTTATACTGTTATAAATAAAATAAAAAATGTACTTAAAAATATGTATGTCTTATTTTCTAGTTAACAAACATTGATTTGTACATATTTACACTTGAGTATGTGTCAATAACATTAAAAATGCCTCTCAGATTACTATCGATGACTTTGATTTCTGTGAAAAACGTCTTAAAAGCCATTATATAAATAAGAACGTCGTAATCGTTTTTTTTTACCTAACAATTGGCAAACTGCCAACCCTAGTAGCGTTTCCATGCAATTCTTCGGACGCACTTCGCAGTCTTTTACGATTTTATGAGCTTGAGTGCTCGTTACGTCACATTCCTACTGTAATTAATGTTTCTACTTTTTCGCACTTCACTAAAACCCCAGTTAAACGGGAGTCTGTTAAGATTGTTTTTTTGTTTTAAGGGCTTCTGTTACGCGATAAGCGATATAAATTTAAAACCACGTTGATAGATTTAAAAAAATAGTGGTTTCATGCCAAATCTTCTTGTCAACGCTGTTTTAAATCTCCTCTCGCTGTTTTAAAGTTACCAGCTAAACAAAACAAGTTTAGGCACAGGATTTTTTTCTAGTCAAATAGGTGTACATACAATAAAAATATATGATTAATCTACTTTATAAGCTACCACAATTTGAAAGTTTACGAATTCACTTGTTGACGAGACAGGTAATACGAACTTGAAAAACAACTTATTATAAGAAAACATCCAGACCGAGACGTCATGTTCAGGCACACAAAATGTTCCCAGATTGTTGTTCATCATTCGAACATGCGGCCTTTGAGCTAAAGATGGCCACTTTAGCTCAAAGGCCGCGGGTTCGAATTCTGCTTTGCTAGACATACCATAAGCCCTGGCCATAAATCATTAATATCTTTGAGCATCTCATTATACTAAAGCTGTTTTCAATTTGTTTTAGGAAATAAATATTAAAGTTTTTTTTTTTCAAAATTCCAGAACCCCGACATTGTCCTGGTACACTACTTGAACGTGCCGTATCCAGATGATAACAAGCTGGCGACAGTGGCGCCGAGCCTGGCGCTGTGGGCGGACAAGAAGGAGTGGACGAAAGATGAACTAGTCAGCCAATTGAAACCTATGTGTAAGTATAATAACTGATTGATTAGAAATGAAGGAGTCGTTATACGTACAACCAATGAAAGAGATGACCAGAGAACTAAGAACAAAGATTTTGATACTAATAACGTAAACATCGTTATGAAATTTGGTAATTGCATAATACAATATAAATAGAATAAAATAAAACGTTATTTAGATAAAAACTTAACACACATACACTATTAAAATTTAACACAGTAGATATAAAAAAAAACAAGACACGTAACAGCCTATGTGTGCTGCAGCCATCCAAAAAGGTCATTAGCTCAGTGTCATCTTTACTCACAGTTAAAGGAGCAAAGCACTGATATTCTGCCATAGCCTGGGAGTTTTGATAAATTTTAATAAAAATTCAAGAAAATCCCTTAAAAAAAAACTGATATCATATTTACGATCCTGTTCACCTCTTTCATTCCCTGATTGTAGCAATCGAAATTAAATGAACATGTAGTGACAGTAACGTTGACACTGGTAAAATTACAAATCTCAAGTTTCTTTGTGCTTCGAAGGCTGTTAGGCTGTTGTTTCTAACGATTGTCGATAAACGATCGTTAATCCAAGTCTGTGGTCTAGAAACACTTGACACCAGCTAACCCAACACCAATTGAACTTATGACAACTTGATATGCGATACTTGAGAAGATACAGATATCAAATATAATAAGCAGAATCGGTAGGTTGACGGTTTCGACGTTTAAATTGCTTTATGTAATAATACTCCCAAAATCTTTTTATATTCAATGATCTAATAAACTCAACTTAATGGTAATGACACTTATAAATACAGTTTCATCCATTTAATCATTAGCAATGTCTAATCCACTCAAAATTTACGACGCCATTGATAAGAAGCCGACATCTTTGTTACTGATTTCCATAAATTTAAATAACCACGGATAACAAGAGTAATGAAACGTTAGCCATTTATATTTCGCGGAGATACTTTATGGGAATATATTTCATTGGTTTTATGATAATATTATGGGATATCGGCCCAGCACACATTCAGACCGTTGTGTCTTCTGTAAAGTTTTTGATATAATTGATTAGACAGATAGTTATAAGTTTAATTAATAGGATACGTTTCCGTATGATAGCAATATATCTGACATCATTCGGACATTACAATTTAGTAATAAAGCTATTCAATAATATATTTGATTAAAAAACTTCATGTTATTGCTCACTGTATAATATTATATTCTTCAAAAGATGATAAAAACTACATTAAATTTCTGTCACGTGTAACTTTAAAATTACCTCATCGTTAGAAGAAGCCTTTTATCATACTTTTTCATCTGTTGATTCTAGTACTATCCATTTGCGCCTCTGGGTTTGCGTAACATGAAAAGTTCTGACCCCATTGTTGAATATTTATGAAGTAAATTAATTCGGCAATAAAATTCAATTTCATTACGCCGTATTACATTACATTATCTCAGCATAAATATTGAAAATTATTCCATTAAAATGTCCGGACATAATTTATTAAACTTTGAAGATACACACCCAATTGAATATTTTATGGCACTGAAAACATTCGACTAATAAATTATATTTTATTCTACTAATGTAGAAATTTCTCACTTTTCAGTCTTCAGCGAAGATGAGCCTGACATCAACAACGATTTGGAAATTTCGGTGAGTTCCATCCAAAACCTCATTGATTGTGTAAAGAATTTACATAATAAAAAAGATCAGGGTAAAATGTTCCAGACAACGGAGACTGTGGAGGCCATCGTGGGGCAGCTGATGGAGAAGCAACGGGCAGCTAGAGCAGCAGCATTAGCGAGACAGCTAGAATGCGGCTGTCCAGATTCTACTTGCCAAGATTCGAGGACATGCGCTCACCCGCTACGTCGTATTCAAGCAGCCAAACCACCGCCATCCGATCATCACGTGTCATCAACAACTGGGCCTTCACCAAGACCCATGTCTCAACCCCCACGACAGTATACCCGGGATCACAGACCGTCGCCACAATCAGCTTCCCCACTCCTCCTCTCCCTTGGACAGATCCAAGGAGGCGGTGGACTTCTCATTTTAAACGGAACAAGTAACACCGCCCAGCAACATTCGTCCTTAGTATCTCCTCTATCAGTGACGTCATTCGTCTGCGAAGAACCCAGAGACAGGTATCGACAGCAGTACAAACCAACATTTGTATTAAAAAGGGAGATACCAGATAGTCAACCGTCATCGTGTCTCCATAATACAGATTCGACGACATACGAAGTGGAAACACATATTGAGGAGAAAATAGAAATTAATTTTGATAGGAAAATTAAAATGGAGCCGAGGAGCAGGAATCAGGTGATTGCCAGTGCTCCGGCGACCCCGTCTCGGTATCCAGACTTAGTTGAACGATTAGAGAGTAAAGTTCTGACGGAAAACTGTGATGATACATTAGTATTACTTGGTACGGATGGAAATTTAGGTTCAAGTGGTTTCTTTGATGAGACGCTGGAGTTATCTCATGAGGATATACAGAAAACTTTATCAGCTAATATGCCTAATTGTGAACTGGATAGGAGTGGTGTTAGATCTACGGATACGGCTAATGTGATGGTGTCAGGAATTGATACAATGGACTTCATTGAGAGTTGTGAGGCTGTGGCGTCACCGACTCATGTTGTGGATGATAATGTGTTCGTGAATCTCGATGCATTTGATATGTTAGGAGATTTTCCTGAATTGGAAGTTTTGGACCCCAGTTCGATAACAACGAATCCTATTGTAAGTACACTATAACATCAATATAAATTAAACTTCATATAAATAATGATAATCACACATAACTTACTTTAGGATTTATTGAGTACATTATTTCGTTAATTACGTTTTATGCTATGTAAAAATTTCCTATATTTCAATGAATACTGATATCTTTTTCACTGATAAGAGACTTATTAATCATGGCAATCAAGTAGGATTCTGTTAAAATCGTTGAAGACACAGACCATTTACAACAAAGTGTTAATAGGAAAATGTTTTTTTTTGACCTTAACTTCTTTTCTTTTAAAATATAATAAAATCCATTATAAACTACTTAAATTTTGTATACTTTTTATTTTATTTTTCAGCTAACATGCGGAAAGTCACCACCAGAGGAGAAAATGCAAACTGACTGCAGTAGTGAAGGTGCTCTCAGCATCACTGATTATTCTCCCGAATGGGCGTATCCTGAGGGAGGGGCAAAAGTGTTGATAGCTGGACCTTGGACAGAGAGTTCAGATCAATATACAGTGCTGTTCGACAACTTCCCAGTTCCTTCTAAGTTGGTGCAGAACGGTCTTCTCAGATGTTATTGCCCCGGTAACTATTTTAATTTATTTCAGAAAACTACTCTAAAACCACATAAACTTCATGAAAACTATATTTTTAACAAGATACAACAAGAACTGTTTTGATTGCGCGAAAAGTAGCAGTCAAAGAAAGAAAATTAGTGCGGCGACACAGTGCATTACTGGACAGGGCCCCGGGGTCTTCTTTTGTATGAACCTGCCGCGATTCCCGCTTGACGCAGTTCCGGCCCTAAATAGACGTTTTGAATCTTAAAATGATTTGCTCCTGTTGTAATTGTATTAGACTTATCATACTTTAATGCATATATTTATGATTAATTTTCTGTATTGTTTTCGTTACAGCTCATGAAGCAGGTTTAGCAGCACTTCAAGTAGCCCGTGGAGGTCGAGTAGTATCTGACACGGTAGCGTTTGAGTATAAAGCAGGCCCTGTTCCTGCACCGTCCTCTCCAGCATCAGCTCCTTTGCCTTCGCTGGATTTCAGGCGGTTTTCCTTACTGCAGAGGCTACAACGGCTACATGGACGGTTACAAGTTAAAATTGAGCCAATGGATGATAATAATCAGGTAAGTTTTGTTTTGTTATAATTTCAAGATGTATGTCGAAGTTATAAATCATAGGGTCTATTCTCGTAACAAAAACAGTTAAAATCTCGGGCGTCGACTCACTCATACAAAGTAGGAATTGAGCGAGATGGCGCGTGAGTTTGAGCCGAGATCGAAACTATTTTTGCTACGAAAATAGACCAGCAGATTTTGCGTTGCTTTGCATAATATGACAGAATGTTAATTTTGATTTTATAATATTTTCAGATTGAAGACGTCCAACTTTATTCAAATCCAAAATTTGAAGAGCGGTTAGTATCGTTCTGTCAATCGCTCAGTGCAAGATCTGCTGGAAACTCAGAAGGGTTTACAACAGAGCCAGGGGAAGATGGTTCAACGATATTACATTTAGCAGCAGCTTTGGGTTATACGAAGTTAACTACAGCATTATTAAGGTGGCGGCAAGACGATAATAGCCTTGCGTTAGAAAAGGAAGTCAATTTGGGGGCAAGGGATAGCGAAAATTGTACGCCATTGGTGAGTGATGTGACATTTACATTATAATTTGATTCCACCCTCTCCGTTCTATCGCCGAACAACTAGAAGATCCGATGGAAGACATCGATTTACGGTGGAGGTTCCAAGGACGCGCACTAAGCCTTTGCTTCATCCTTCATTGTAAGGACTGCGGTTCTATGGAACTCTCTACCGGAATCGGTATTTCCTGAAAAATACAATCCAGGGGTCTTCAAATCTCGACTAAATAGGTTTTTACTAGGTGAGCGTGTTACATCGTAGATCACAGCGGTGCTTACGATCAGGCACGCTGTGGTCAAACGCAAGCCTATTTCTGATAAAAAAATAAAAATATTATAACAGAATATTAAATATCCAAAACAAATAGAGAACTTTCAAATTTATAAAATATATTTTCTATAGTGTCAACGTATTTTTATTCTGTAGGCTCTTGCGGACACTAATGAGGTCTTTTACAAAGTTAGATAATATTTTTTATATTTAATTTTATGCTGAGTTTGAGTAAATAATATTGACTTGATTATTGGCATTGTTACTAATTTATAATTAGGTAATAAAGATCTTAAGTTCTCAAGTACGCGTTGTCATGTTAAAAGTTGAAAATGCACATGGGATTCACCTTGCATCAGAAACGTCTCTAACACTTATTTATGGATGTCTAAACTATCAACTAAATACTCAATAGAGGTTAATTGTTTAACTAAGAGAAATTTTGTGGATACTAAATCTAGTCATAACTCATAACATTAAAAATACTCATGTTATTAAATCAACGGTAAGAAAGTTAACTTTTTCGTCCTTTTCTCTTCAGATGGTGGCAAGCGCTGCTGGTCATGTTGAAACAGCAGTAGTGTTAGCGCGGTGGAGTGCTGGCACTCGAAGCGAGGCTGGTGCTAGGCAGGCCTCCGCCGCAGCACGGCGAGGCGGCCATGTCAGGCTCGCAGCCCTGCTGGACAGGATACACCCGCCACCCAAGGATGGAGTGTTTCTTAGGCCTCATAGGTAATGTTCAAATATGTTAAAATGTACTTCTTCCAGTATTCTGTTACAATATACTTGACAGAAGATTTCCAGGGAAATTTAACAATTTGTTGAAATACATAGTTTGAATTCGCTTGTCATACAAATATTTCAACTTCTTCCGTATTTTGCGCATTCTTTGATTTTAGAATAGGTTTTACCATGACCTTTGTTTTTATTTCAGTTTATCACAAAAAGGTAGAGCCGGCAGCTTAGAAAGTAATTTAGTAAAACGACCATCAATTGATAGTGGCATTAATATGGCTGATGCATTCAGATCTAGTTCAGCTATCGATAAATCAGAGAACAGCTCTGCAAGGTAAGCGAAAAATGTGTCATAAGAAAAATCATGATTTTTAAGAATCTTCCCCTTTTGTAAAATAAATAAAGTATTACAAAGTGTTTATAACACACGTCGACTTTATTAGATAGTAATTAGAAGGAAATATATAAGGTAGAAGAGGAAGGCAAAGACCGAGAAGATCTTATATGGATCAAGCGAACCCAAAGGCAGGCGTGGTGTCTTATAGAGAGGTGAACGAGCTAGTACAAGACAGAGGAAAATGGAGACAGCTACATTGACAAAAACGCAGCTATTTTTAGTGTTTAAGTAATATTTATTAATGCTTAACTTCACCTGTTTCAGATGGGAAAGAAGTATGTCACTACCATTAGACTCAGACACTTCTGAAGATAGTCTAGGAGATTCAAAAATTGGGAGACGTATGGACTTGGCTCTTTGTAAGTTATCCACACGACAGGATTCACTCTATAGAGTTCAATTTTCATTTGCTGATGGTTATTTATTTATCGGCACGGCGCCTGATTTCAAAGGTCCAGAAATTGTTTTGATTCGCTGCAATAAATTGCTTTGGGAGTGGAAAATAATGTTCGGCGATGTCGAAGAAAGGTCTCTTGGGTGGGATGAGGTTGGTTCTTTCTAATCCGTTTTTGGTATCTCTTTATTTAATTACATAACCTTCTATGTAAATGAACGTATAAATGTTATTAGTAAACTAAAAGAAACTAATCTGCCATTCACATAACGTTCTTCTTATGAAGTACAAAGATCGTTATTTCCTAATCGAGGCAAATAAAAATGAAAAAGTTGAACTTTAAATCAATGGTCAAGTGTAGGTGCAGTTTGATAAATAACAAATAATAAACTTGTTAGTAACGATAACATTTATAAACTTATCACCAAAGATTTGGGTCTTAAGTGTCACAACGAGACTAAAGAGTAGCAAAAACCTAGAGAGAACTGACTCCCTGACCCGGGGTTGTCCAGGCGAGACCGCGCGGCGGCGCGCGAGCAGCCCGCTCATAGACGTGGAGGCGCTGTCGGACTGCAGCCCGCCCGCGTCTCCGCCGCCGCCAAGACCCAGCACAGGTCAGTCGCAGAAACGGTATAGACGGCACGCTAAATTTTTACCCGGAAGGTGTTAGTCCTATGTCCAAATCCAAATTCAAATTTTCCCGATTCAACTAGGCCCATTACAAGCTCTTTCGAATCGTCACAATTTTTTCCTACCACCAGTTCATACGGCAGATTTCTAATTGAAGAACTGGCAAAAACTTAGCTCTTGATCTGTTAAAATGGTACTAATTAAATTTTCAATTGCAATATTATAAGAAATCCTGTAAGGTTGAGTCATTGGAGGAAATAGAACTTTATGTAGGGATAAGGTTTTTAAAACAATAAAATTTTGGCTGTAGGTCAGTAAGAGGCAGCTCACAAAAAATTGGTGAAGAATACACATAAGAAAAAAATAGAATAAAAAAAGATCGTAATAAAATGAGAATATTTAAGTACGATGATGAATTAAGTAAATAATGCTGTGCATATCGTCAATTGCAAAATAATATACCACTGAAAATGAGATTATAAATTTTCATATTGCTATGGCGAAAGTTACTAAAATGAATGCTAATGTAAAAAATGTCGTATTAGATACTGGAACTTGAAAGAAACAAGAAACCAAAATAATCTATCATAGTAAATAGTGCTTTTACAGTTTCGACAATTCTCTTTTTTAATAATACAAACAGACGACGAAAAGACACCTTTCATGATTGGCAAATGTTTTGAAGTCTGCTCTATACCATTTCACGTCGCAGTTCTCTCCGCTCGTCCTAATCTATTGATGTTGTGATTGTAGTAGTGCATCGCCTCTATGGCCGCTCGTTCTTCTTCTTCTAACATATTGTCTGTATATCTCTGTCCCTTTCTGTCGCCAGTTTAGCCCTGAACGTGATCACTGTATGTCGGTAGACCACTTGTAGTTTCTTCTGTATTTTGTATCCTATTATGAGCGGAGTTCCCCCGGTGTTGTTGTAGTAGATCCTATAAGCTAAACCGTTTTTTTTACTGGACCGTTAATTAAAATTATTCTTATATACCATATAATAAAGCATTTGTCACAATTAACAGTACTTTAATGCTGTACATATAAAATTTTATAATCTATCCATATATTTCAAGTCAAGAACAAGTCAGAGAAAATAAAATTGCTTGCGAATTTTTTGGATGAACTTTTCTACGATTCCACTTTCATAGTGAGTACAAGCGATTAAAATGTGTGTTAGTGATCGGAGTTTTAACTTTATTAACACTATAAAAATCGGTTTAGCTTGCTCGATGTTGTCCTTCGATGTCGCTTTCAGTGGTTCGTATCGGTCTATCCACTATCACTCTACGTACACATCCGAATCGATTGGCTTATTTCTTCAACACATAAGATTCTCCAAAAGTCTGAACACTATTCATGGATAAACGTGAACATTCAACACTGCATGTTGGCTAATATGCTTGCATGCCTCTATTTATATTATGGAAGCTTTTTATGTGTAGTCAGAATAGTATATTTGTTAATCACAAATCAAATTTGAATGTTGTAAAGCACTTTCAATATTCGACTTCGTATTTCTGACACTGAAATATTTGAATTTTATAACCTTACCTTTTAAGTTTTAATTACACTCTGTAACATTTTTTTTGAACTTCCAAAAGTTCCAAAAGTTTTACGTAAGTATTAAAAACCCCGTTGGTTTTACTATAGCTATGGATAAATTTAATAATGCTGTTGTATTTCTAGCTTGTAAATTGGTTGTAACTTATCTGCTATCAAATTGATGTTAGATAATTAGATCACAAGATTTGACGAAATACATCTTTCGTCTGAAGCCTTAATATCTACAATAATTGCTTACAAAAGGGTTACAGATATTTATATAAATTTTCATCTTGTCACCTCTGAATGCTTAGTACGAATTGTTTGTGTGCCTTCGATCATGTCGATGTAAACAAACCGACCAAATAAAGAAGAACTTCTATGTTGCGAATTTATAAGAAGCGTGTTACATATCAAAATTATGTGGCTTTCTTGCTTACATTTGAAAGTGAGCAACCCGGCTGATTTGGATACGTATCACGCGTCTGATGAATTCACAAAAACTTTCAATTTGATCGGCTTCACGTTCTACTAAGCACTCAAACCTTCGAAGATTTCAACTAATTCAAAATATACCCTACCAATGTATGAGTATCCACTTTATAAAAACTTTCAGGGGAGCAGGATGACCGAGTGTTCACGCTGGCAGAGCAAATTATAGCGGCTATGCCAGAGAGGATAAAAGTGAGTGTCTTTTTTGTATGCAATGGAGTTGGAGAAATCGTAGTACATAAGGATATTAAAATTGTAACAGTAAGTTTAATATACATTGACTAGGGTGAAAATGGACTGTAGATGAAAGACGTTATGTCATGTAATTAAAATCGACATTTTATTTTGTATATATTGTACTATACAAGTATTTATGTATTGTTTTAGTTTTATATATTGATAATTATATATATATATATATATATATATATATATATATATATCTGTAATATTGTATCTATACTTGTTATGTATTATATATATAAATTATTTATTGTAGATATATTGTTATGTCCTGCTGTTTATTATACATCTTGCTAGCCCTGCCCACTTCATACAAAAATTCGTTACCCTAAGGTTGCCTTGAAAAGATTGCTTTGAGCAATAAGGCCGCCTTGTTGCATATACACTAGTTTGTAACTTTTACTGTTTACTGTATTAATTGATTGTGTGTTGCAAATAAAGCTTATTCTATCTATCTATCTATCTAAAATCACGGAAAACAGAACAAATTGAATGTATACTAGAAGACGGAACAAGACGAAAAAGAAGGTTCAACTATTATGACAATATATGTTTATAAAAAAGATTCAAGCCAGCTAGCCAGTCTCTAACATACATAATATTACAAGATTCATAGTGATTCTCGTATCGATGAAAATATATTGCCACAAGCCTCTACATTAGAATTACAAATGAAACGTACCTTCTAGAACGAAAGTTCGTCGTTGCTGTCGGGCTGCGGCCTCGAAGGCAGCGCAGCGGGCGGCGAGGACGTGTTGATGGTGCCGCTGCTCGATGATACCACCACCTTCAACACTGAGTTCAGCTTTGAATTCTGCGACAATACTTATAGGTAATGTAATTCATTAATAGAAGGGAAACAGACATCTGTAGAGTAAAAAAAAATTCATATTTTTATTTATGTTTAAATAACATAATTACTGATGACTGTGAGAGAATGTCTTTAGGCATTAAGTCCGTCTATGGTACTTTCTTTTGTGCAATAAAAATTAATAAAGAAATAATTTGACGACCTCCGTGGCGTAATGGTTACCATGCCGGCCCGCCACCCATAGGGTCCCGGGTTCGAATCCCGGTCGGGTCATGATGAACAACGAACTTTTTCTGATTGGCATTGGGTTTTGGATGTTTATCTAAATATGTATTTGTTATAAAATATAGTATCATTGAGTTAGTATCCCATAAGACTAGTTTCGAACTTACTTTGGGGTTAGCTCAATCTGTGTGATCAACTTTGCTTTCGTTTTAAGATAAGCAAGACATGAACCCATCGAGAGTTCCTTTTTGCATGAACCGCACTTTCTTAAATTAAGGATATCAGATAACTGAAACAAATACCTAAATTATTTTTTAACACATACATAGAAAAGACCCAGAATAATATTTTTCTGTTTTTTCTTTAAACCATTAGTAATAGCTAGTTCTACGTACTATTATATTCCTTCATTGTTTCTTTTTATTAGGTATTGTGGTGGATCAACACCGTGTTCATCAGGATCAGTATCGCCAGGGTCAGCATTGTCACCGCCGCCACCGTCACCAAGACCAACGACCGTGGCAGCACCATCCGCAACATTGCAAGAGTTTCTTAATGCAACACATTTCTCCAACCTTACTTTGAATGGTAATTGTATCTTTAGCTATTCTTCTCTCTAGCGTTGTACCCCCCCCCCCCCCCTTCCCTATCTAATTTATAAGAGGCGTGTTACCTATTAAAACTATGTGATTTATACTCGTTTTCACCAACAGTTCTTAAAACTTAGCATCAGGCGGGTCGTAAGCTTGTTTGCCACCTTAGTGGTATATAAAAAAAGTCTCCTAACAACTTCTCCATGACCAAATCATTGCTTATGATATGTGTTTGACATAATTATAAAATTACAGATATTTTTATAACCGTATTTGAATCGATAATTTTATGTCATACACGTATCAAAAAACGAGTAAATTCACAATATAAAACTTTTCTTCAATTTAGTAGGCTAGTAAACGTTAATGTGTCCAAATGTGACCAAAAAATCTCGCACCAAGCACTCCGGTTACAATATTACATTCATTGCACCTACAAACCTGAAGAAGTTTAGTTAGATACATTTGTTGTTTAATTTTTTGAACTTTTTGATGTAATATGACATTTTATCGACAGATCGAGAACAGAGGGAGTTGTATTCGGCGGCAATCACGATACAAAAAGCATACCGGCAGTATCGAGGCAGACAGCTGCAGAGACGGGCAGCAGCGGCAGCCATCACTATACAAAACTGTTACAGGAGATACAAACAAGTAATACTTAAAATCCTGCTAATAAATTAAAAAAACACGATTTTATAGCAAACAGAAACAATTTTTAAAGTTTGAAAATTGATGATTTTATTTTACTCCAATAAGAAGTAAAATATCTGGTGCTGGATAATTTTTACGTGTAAACTTTGAAATTAGTATATTGAAATGAAAGATAGGCTATTAACAAAATTGTAAAATTTATTGTTAAAAAGCGTGGGGTGCGCTTTAATACTTATTTGTAACTAGCTTTTCCCCGCGGCTTCTATTAATTACTTCTTAATTTTATGACATTCATCTCGTTTGACAACAAAACAACCCATAGCGCGACTTGTGGCGCCATCTGTTGGCCGATAGTATCCCATACAGCGCCCTCTCTAGTAGAAAAAATATTTTCTGTCCAGTTCGCGTATTTGAAGCAAATGCACGCAGCGGCCACTGTGATACAGCGCGGGTACCGCTCGATGCGGGCGAGGAGGCTCGCTGCCAACACCACACCTATCAAGTTAGTTTTTTGTCCTTATTTATAGTTTTTGTTTCTTTGAAACACGGCATGTGACGCCACCGCCTGCCAGATGGGCCGCAGGTCACTGGGATCCAGGAATAGGAGCGAGGAGACATCCTTTATGGTGCATCATCGCTTCTACTATGGCCGGTCTAAAAGGACCCCATGTCGCACACGTGTGGTGCACGGAACACATCGCTGGGCAACTTGTTCCACCGTTCAACAGTGCGACACAGGAACGATTGACTGAATCTTTTTGTCTGGATTTAATTTTTTCACTGTGTCTGAAACGCACGTTGTGTGGATCGAAATAGATTATAGAAAACAATTTGTTATTATTTTGAATTTCTTTATGTAATATTTCTGACATGCAGCTACGCTCTGTCTATTTTATTTGATTTTTATCATAAGTGTGTCAAAGTCAGCATATTAGTTTAGTTACTCCTTCGTTAAACGCTCGTTTATTATAAGATTCTAGATTCAAAAAGATTCAACACTTTTATTCAGATAATAGTTACACTTTAACTTGTCTACATAAATGTTTTGTGTAATTAATCTAGGTACTCTATAAACTTCCATTTCGGAAATAAAAGCAAAATGACCACTGGTAAATGGCGAAAGAAAACTAGTAACGTTCTATGTATTAATGGTAAGTTTCAGAAAATGTACTTAAGAAGTAAAATAACTACAACAAATTAATTGCGTGTTTTATTGCTTAGGAGGACATATTCCCAGCGACGGCAGAACCAAGCGGCGAGAAAGATCCAGCAGTTCATGAGGCAATCTAAAATCAAGTAAGGAAATTCATAATGTTACTGTTAACTCTTACTGTTGTAATATAGGACAAAGATCTTTCACTGTCTCCTCCAACTGTTTCTACCCAGACCCGGTTTCTGTGGAAGGTATTAAACTCAAACAAGCTCGTGGTTTGTGCTGATTAACTTATCGCACTCTGAAACGAACATATTAAGAAATGTCGATCCTAGCCAGTGTTGCATGGGTTTCGTTATCTTGAGCTTTTTCCGTACTTCGGAGAGCACGTTGAGCCGTCGGTCCAGGGGTCCGATTCTACTAACACAGATGCATCAATGGACTCTCAATGGTGTCTCCATTGTGTCTCAAAATAATGCCATTTGTTATGGACTTAAACAATAACATAATGTTTAACTTATTGTTTAAGTCCATAACAAATGTAAAAAACTATTCCACTGATACAATATAGGCATTCTTTTGAGACACGATTGAGAGACCATTGAGAGTCCATTGGTGCATTTGCGTTAGTAGAATCGGGTCCCTGGCTGTTGGCAATGGATGACACTGGCTTCCGTCAATCCGCATTGGAGCAGCGTGGCAGAGTACGCTCTAATACTTTTCTACTGACTACCTGAATTCTTGCAGTGAGATGATTTATGTGTTGATGACAGATTTGAATTGTTTGGTGGACAGGTTATGTTTGTAATCAGTATCGTCACATAAGATAGTTTTTATTCCGTATGTCAGTAAGGAGATAACAAAATTTCACGGGTGAAACCACGGGCTTCAGTACAGCGTTTTATTTAAACGTTTAGGAACAAAAAGTATTTCCTCTTTGTTGTATGAATACTTAATTACAACTTAAGATGTTTCCACTCAAATACTAGATTATTAATATGAGTAGGCTCAAAAGGAATGAGATTCTCTTATAAATTCGTTACGCCCGAACAGTACCGCAAAGACTGAATTTACAATTTTTTCCAATAAAATATTTAAATATGAAAATGAGCCTAAGTTTAGTACGAATTTCATTCGCTCAAAGGTATTGATATTTTTATATGAAACTAGGTGCTTGCCCCCGCTTCTGGACAGTTTAAATAGCCTATCAGCCAGTTGCAGAAACTTTAACCTTAATACCACATCAAACCCTTTATTCATTAAACAGAAGTCATTGAAGACAAGTCACAAGTTTTAGTTAAATGATGGCCGATCTTTATTTAATAACTAGCGGACCGCCCCGGCTTCGCGCGTGTTTTACTTTTTTTTTTTTTATCTATATCTATACTAATATTATAAAGAGGTAAAGTTTGTGTATTTGTTAAATTGTAAGGGGTAATCTCGGAATCTACTGAACCGATTTTAAAAATTCTTTCACCAATAGAAAGCCACATTATTGCTGAGTGTCATAGCTTATATAAAAAACCAAAAAATAAAAAGGCTTTTAACATTATGCCCAACGAAGTGGGCACGGGTCAGCTAGTATTATATATATAGGGTCCTACTTTATTAGTGAACATCCTTATAACACATGACTGTGTAGATTACATATATGATTGTTTAAGCAAGGAAATAATGGTCTAATGGTATTAGTTAAAAAAAAAATTGATTGTATGTTGTTAGAAAAATGTTGCTTACTACATAAATTCATCCATATTCAACCATTTTGATATGTGAGACGCGTTGACGCTCCCTTTGCACCGCACCCCTATACCTTTTTTTTACTGACTGCTGCTAAAAGAGAGACGCATTTTACCGAATATTTCTAAATTTAATGCATTTTTTACTAAATACTAGACCATTATTTCCATGAAACGATCATATGTAACCTACATAGTCATGTGCTAAAAGGAAGTTCACTGATAAAGTAGGACCTTATATACTAACTACTATATAAATCTCAATTTAACGAACTCTCAACGAAAGTGTGAACGGCCAACGATCAACTATTTTTTTTTTTTTTTTTTTTTTATTCATAACAATTTTTTACATTGTGTTGAACATAATTTTACTAGTACAACCATTAATTTAAACATAACTTACAACAATTTCAATAATTAGCAATTATGTGTAACAACTTACAATTTTAACAAAATAATTAATAAAATACTTAACAACAAAAATACAATACAAATGTCATCGGTATGTGATCGGTATATTAATCTTATCTGTTTTATTATGGAATATTATATTGAATATTTTTTAAGTGATAAAATTGTCGATAGTTGCTTTCATCTATCTGTGACAAGTCACAAACAAGATTCTTTAAAAAAATATACAATTTCTGTCTGTACCTTTAGTATAGGATTGTAATAACTAAAAGCAACAAGATCAACGTTATAATTCTCCAACCTAATAATATTATCCTTAAAGAGATCAACTTTTTAATAACAAAATATAACATACGCATCGTTGGAATTCTAAGAAAATAATATACTCCATCTGTTGAATTTTTATCTTCGAACGGACCGACTGACAATACCGAAATGTTTTCGGTATATAGACACGAATAATTGGGAGAAGTTTCTTTTACCGAACTGTATGTAATTTTATGGTTGAACGAACCGGTTTTAATATAGACGGTATAAGGCGTCTGTCCGCTGAACGGCTGTCATGTTGTATAAAGCCGTCCATAGCGCGTGTTTTGCCCTTCACAAACACGAAACATTCAACAAAGTCGCCTACACAAAACTTTGTTTCAATACACATTTTTGTGTACATCAACAATGTTTTTGTTTTCCATTCCCGATGGAAAACACGTACACAAAACACCGGGCGCGGGTCGAGGGGCAGGGTACTGTCATATCAGCCGCCATTTTTGTTTCGCCTCGCTACACAAAACAAGCTACGCGACCGCGAGCCGCTATGGACAGCGTGTGTAGAGAAACATGTTTCAAAAACAAAGTTTTGTGTATGTGTTTTTGTTGAATGTTTTCAAAAAAATTTCGCTATGGACCCGGCTTAACATCGACACATCAATCGTCTTTTGTTTAAATTTCGTGTGCTATAAGATCCCTGCTAAGGGCGTCTGAATGCCAAGCGTAATTGGTGTGAAAACACTTGTCTAACTGATGCATTCAATCAGGTTCACCTGATGCATAACTAACGTAAGTTAGCAAAATTACCCGCTCAATCACAATCAGTCAATAAAAATTCGTGTTTTCACAAAAGTTCTCTATAAATGTTTGTATCCAAATACATAGTTTTTATCCTATGATTTGTTCCCTTCGATTGAACGGAGACACGTATACTTGCTGTGAAATGATTTATACATATAATGATGATGAAAACTAAATTTAAAAACATTATAATATAGACAGACATACATTATGAAAAGATGTGCAATGTAGTTTCATATTAAGTGTCCTATATGAAACCGTACGATTGTCTTCGAGCCGTCCAGTGCGAGGGAAGCCTTAATAATACATTCGAATACGGACTCATGGCTCTATAATATTGGCAATCGGAATATCTTTTGTAATGTATCACAGTGTTTTGATATCAAAATATTTGTTTGTTGCTGAGTTTTTTATTACTGCACTATGGGATATCTATCATACTTTAAACATGATGATGAAGAATAAAATGTAAATAATTAATAAATTCTACATAATTCAAACAGCGCCACATGCCCCCTTACTCTTGAAGAAAATTCCGCACGATCGCAATTGGATTGTTAATTTTAGGTACTCTTTACTTTCTTTACTTTTCTGGTAACTAAATAGTTAGCGCTAGTTTAGCTGTAAAGAGTGCCTAAAATTAATGCCACATTAACCCTTTATCCGATTTCATTTGGTTTAGTATTTACTAATTGTATGCTAACCAAATAGTTAGTAAAGTATGAAATTTCAATGGTACGAATTAGGATTTGCTGTTAATTTTGCATTTGAAATCATACAGAATTGAAATTAAAATCGCGATTGCTATGCAGAGTAACCTAGCTGGTATCAAAGTAAGCGTAGGTTTAACCTGCTTTGATTATACCCAGACAACGGATATTATTTTTTGACGACCTCAGTGGCGTAATGGTTACCACGCCAGACCGCCACCCAGGAGGTCCCGGGTTCGATCCCCGGTCGGGTCATGATGAAAAACGAACTTTTTCTGATTGGCCTCGGGTCTTGGATGTTTATCTATATATGTATTTGTTATAAAATATAATATCGTTGAGTTAGTATCCCATATCACAAGTTTCGAACTTACTTTGGGGCTAGCTCAATCTGTATGAATTGTCCCTATACATTTATTTATTTATTTATTATTATTACTAGTGAAACCCGCAACTTCGTTTGCGTGTATTTATTTATGCACAGCATCGCCATCTATATCAGACTTATGATCAAATCCTACGGGGATCGCGTGCTTTTTGGGAGAAAAAGTACCCTATGTGTTAATCCAAGGTATCAGCTACCTACATACCAAATATCATAAATATTGGCCCAGCCATTTGAGCGTGAAGAAGTAACAAACATACACACAACTTTCGCCTTTATAATATTAGAAGGATACTTCACATAAAAAAACAACTCGAGAACAAACTCAAATGTCATCATATAAATCTTTGCCCCGAGCGAGAAACGAACCCGTGCTATAAAATAAGTAATAACCCGAGGCCCGTGCCCTCTGGTACTGAGAAGTCATACAAACACAACACGGGGCTGTCGATTTAAAAAAATCAAACGCTTTATTACAAACGGTTGTTTGTAATCCCTGGGACTAAATTGTTTGTCAGGAACTAACATCGATGGTCTATTATGTCATTACAAAGGAAAATGCCCTTTTCAATAGCCTTCTTATACTAGGCATATGAGAATATTATGAAAAGTCGAGTCTGGTACAGTCAACCGATGAAAGAGGTGTAGCAAATCGTAGAGCCTCTACGAGAAAATCGTAGAGCCTCTACGATGTTATATGAGTTTCATGTAACCAGTTGTAGAGGGTATACGGCTGACTTGGCCGAAGAAATAATTCAAATCACATAATTTATATTGTTTGTAAGTCTAGATTCTTCTTATCTCTTAGACCCTGTACACATATTTATTTATTTATTTATTAAGTTCACCAACATAGTGTACACTATTACAACATTTAAAAAAAAAACAATACAAATATATCTCGTCAAGTGCCACAACAGTTACAGGTGAAGACATCACGCACAGCAAACAATCCTTGTCTAATTTATTTTATACTATATGAAACAATCAGAATAACATTAAGAAAAAAAAAATACAATAACATTTGAAGAATTAAATTTAAAAATTGAAAATTAAAAAAGAAATTTAAAAATGAAATCAAAAATACAATAATTAAAATAATTAAACCAATATATAATTAAACCAATATACCAGTTATAACGATACATTAAATTCAATTTCAAAAAACCGTTTAAAGCAATGACTTTTTGAAGTTGCGAATGCCACCCACGAATAAGTCGATATCCTTGCTTTTGTACATACCGTTAAGCTGTCTAATCATTCGGTTTAAGGGCGCGTTTAGTCCAAGATTTGTTCTGGATATGCTCGCGTTGGTATCGCGTTTCGTGCTACATTGACCTCTTTGTATGTTAGACCTCGAAATTGAAACGATTGCAACTCCGCAATGGATTATAAAATGCGCTCGCTGCGCATTCGTCCCGTCTAGACAAGTTCTTACTATTTTTAAATTCCCTCAATTTTTTAATGCATTATAGACTTTTTTCTGGCAAATATACATGTGGGACGGTAGGGTTCATGTCCAGCAAATTAAACAGGATTTTCTTGAATAAATTGGTTGAATCTTTCTTCTTACAATTTTTATAGTCGAGAGCGCAAAATCAAAAAATAGTTCATCATTTATTTTCAGGTGACGCCTAGTTTATCATCCTCTATTATAAAAAAATGAATCTACTTTCTTATTAAAACCTACAAAGTTCGATCCCAAAAGTTTGTCGTGAGTTTCATCCCATCCGCTTTGTTATCAAAGTTACCTATCGGAGTTTTAAAGGTCGTTTTTAGACAAAATATCATTATTATTAAGGGGTGACTAACAATTTTCACATAAAAAAATTACATTATACTAACTTCTTCAATTCTCATTTCAGCTTTTACTAACCGTCAGGGGCTCAAAAACACCTTTTTAAAGAATTGCGCATTCATAATTATACCACATTATTTCTGTTACCGAATTATTCCTGTTACACTTATGTGTTACACTTTTATAAGTGTTACTAGCAAATGTTTTATGTAACCTACATACCTACTGTGTATTTTTGTACTACACAAACATAGAAAATTGCCGTTTACATGAAATGGCAACCCCCTGTGAGCTAACGCAAAGTTATACCAATTTAAACCTTATTAGCTTTATTTATTTATTTATTATTTGACCACAATATTTGGGTACAAAAGGCGGACCTAACGCTAAAAGCATTTTCTACCAGTCAACCTTTGGCAAGTGCAGATATACACGAATGCGGTTCTCCATAATAAGATACTTACTAATAATTACATGTACTTACTAAACACAGCTTTAACAGTTATTTACACTTATGAACCAGTATTTTGGAAACAGATTAAAAGTGTTACATTTTCTTTGAGCAACATAGCGTAAGAGACCGCAACCATCTGCGGGTCCAATTTTAATTATGAAATTGGACCCGCAGATGGTACCGCGTGCTAAACGCTAGTGCTTTAATAACATAAATTCTTACTCAAGTATATAATTTTAATTAACTTAATATCACTTAAATAGAATTTAACTTTTCTTTATCGCTATCCAATTAGGGCGGGCTGTTCCCTTATCCTATAAATTTGAGTGCCAAGACACTGAGGGTCAGTAAATAAAGGGTATACACACTATTTTGTGAGAGGATCGCCAATTTTGAGTCGATTTCTGTTTGTATAACCTTATTGAATTAACGTTATAACAATTGCGAGCTAATAAAGTGGAATAAGTTATTTGGCCTTTGAATTTACTGATATTGACCACATCTATACTAATATTATAATCTTCTAATGTTATAAAAAGGAAATTTTTTTTTTTGTTTGTAATGATTAAACTCAAAAACTACTTGGCCGATTACAAAAATTCTTTCACCGTTGGAAAGCCACATAATCCGCGAGTGACGTAGGCTATATTTAAAAAAAAAAACTTTATTAAAACACGTGCGAAGACGGTCCGCTAGTTACTAAATTGGGTGAAACAAGGGAAACGTGTTTAGAATGCAACGTATATGTATAAGGGCCATTTGTAATTTCGTAACTACTAAAAACAACTAGGTACAACTTTCACTTAACATTTACAATAAGGTTTATATGTAGATCATTGTATTTATTCATAAAAAAAATATTTCTCTTTCACGCAAACTAGTACATGGGAAGAATTCTCGACGAACGTAAGTGTATTAAAAATGCAAAAGTACGAAATAGTGTTTCTAATTAAGACAATTCTTAACTTTATGTCAGAGAAAAGTAATGTTTAAGCCTTGGGAAACATTATTTTATCTTAACAAGATAATGCAGACAGTGATTCCCTCTTGGGTAAATACGAAAGGCTAGCGTGAGGCGACCTGAAATAGAATTATTATATTTATATTTATTGAACAGATCATAATACACTATACTCAACGCTGACGCTCCGAATCAACTGTTTGCACTATGTTGAGTGATAACACACGGCGTATTTTTAACGCGCAGACGATGCGTAGATGACGCGCGTATACCTGCTTGTAACCTAAGCACACGGGGCGAAAACGCGCATCTACTGCGTGTTTACCCATAGATACAGGAAAGCACGCAAAGCACGAAAGCCCTCCTACTTACATACAAACGTAAAGATCGTCATCTACGGAGCCCAAACCGCGCAACCTCTGCGCGTTAAAATACACCATGTGCAGGAGCAGCGTTTTTCTTTAGTATATTACAGACGCAAGAAGTACCTCGACTTAAATTGTAAGCGCCGCCTGCCCCCGTGCGCGCGTTCTAGCGGTCAGAGTTCCGAGTTCTGTGTTCCACGTTCACGGTATGTGGTGGCTTAGAATCTTGCACACACAAAAGCAGTCAGACCGCGACGGACGCAGAACTCGGAACTCTGACCGCTAGACCGCGCAGTGGGGTCCGCGGTGCCTTAACCATTGATAATGCATTAAACAGATTTCATCATCGGCTTTGACTACTTTTTTTATAGGATAACTTAGCTTGTCCATTGACAGGTTGCAGAACGCGCGAGCCGAAAACGGGAGGGTGGTCCAGCTGTCGCCCGATGTCCACCGAAGCTTGTCGCAGCGCACCATCAGTACACCGCCCATTCCCAATAGGTAAATTATAATGAGATCTTTAAATTAGTGTGTGTAGTAACCACAGAGCATAAAAGTTTATGTTCTGTGGTAATACCAGCTAGTTGAAAACAAAACATCTTTTCAGATGTAAGTGATAATTTAAAATAAAAATACTCTTATTTTTTCGTTTGAGGAGCTCGATGGCCTCGTACCACGACGTGGTACGATCACCGAAGTTAAGGAACGACAACCCCAGCAATACTTGGATGGGTTTAAAACTCTCGAGCTCGTCCGTGCTTCGCAAGGCACATTATATTGTCCAGACTGTTGTCCATAGGCAAGAGTCGTTCAGCCAAACCAGTGACCGTTAGGTGGCTAACACCAGCTACCCTCAGTTGAAACTAATTGCATAAGAAGAAGAAGAATCTCTACGTTTCTGTTAATCTGAATTTTTTTTTTACTTTCTGTGATATTGACTGTGCGATTGTTCCAGAATCGTCGATTACCTAGCACCAGAGTCGCCAATGAACGCCGACGAAGATCTACTACTAGAGTTACTTTTCCGAATGTAACTCTTGCTGTGTCATACACTGCTTCAATAATAACTATCGGCACAATTTAGAGAAAGTGTCCTAATTTTTATTTTTTATTTACAAGTTAACAGAGTGAATTTGTGTCTAAATTTCTATATTTTATGTTGAAATTATTTATTTATCTAGATGAAATAGTAAACATTTTGTAAGAAAGTAATAAAATGTAGTTAGTGCTAACAAATAAAAAAAATAAAGCAAAAGTTAGTAGATTAAAGCTGAAAAAAAAACCAATGAAAATAAAGGAAGAAAAAAATATTATTTGAAACACTATTTGCATACATTTTTAACTTAAAATCACTTCGACCTAACGGAGTGTGGCCAAAATTGTCTCCACTCAGAATAAATGCCGTGGTAAGTCTCACGACGACGCTGATTTTCTGTGGACACCGTATTGTTAGCATTGATATTTATTTCTGTCAATTGTAATGAATATGTAAGTTTCTAAGTTTTCGTTAATTTTTAATTTCTACCACTTGGTTCCACTGCTCGATGCCCTAGGCGACTTTTTTTCCACTTTAGGCCATCGATGGATCCTAGGAAATTTATTCCACTTGATTGCCTCTTTGTAATTAACGAACTAGATTTTTACACATCTAGACAAATAAATAATCAACTTCGGTTACAAAAACACATCAACTTTATTTTTAAACATTAATAATTCATTGTGATCCTTCAGCTATAATATTTTGATTATTTGCAATAATTGACTATTATGTAAATTTCTATTACAATGCAAATCATACAATTTTCCTTTCAATTTTGATATTTGATGTGTTTTCTAAGCGAATCCAATTTAAATATGTGAACGTTACAAACAGGTTTATTCTTAGAGTTGTGAAAACTCGAGCCTTGTCTACTGAAATTTTAACTCAATTTACGATAACTATTTCTATTAGAATAATCAAAATGAGAGTTTTGACTTCTTCAAATGCGAAAATAATCCAATTTAGTTTCGAAATTTCTATTTTCTGTTCCAATAGATATCAATACTCCTTAGAAATGACTTGTTCAGAGTTTGGATTCAAATTCTCGTTTTTTTTAAACTCTTCAGGTCATAGACAGGGTTATATTTAGTATAAATTTTACCGTATTCGTATTATATTTTCATAATGTATTTTTGAGACGATTTGTTTAGGACGTTTATTGGATTCATATTTTTGAAAAACTCTAAATTGAATGTAAAGTAATTTATCTAGATCACCAATGTATTGGAATTTCTTGAATTCGAGACAAAAAATAATCGGATCAGACTCCTCTTGTTAACGGGGCAGCGTGATGTTTGGCTGTTAATAATTTCGATTGCAATTTAAAATAATAATCCCTGAGCTCAAAAGCTTAGGTGTACCGTTTGTTATTTATTTTGAGACATTAGAAAAATCAAGTCAAAACTTGTAATTCTAGATTCTATAAATGATTTCCACGAAGGAGTTTAAATTTTGTAGGTTAAGTACAAATTCAAATTATTAAAAAGCCACTGTTCTTATAAAGTAGATGCACCTAGCGTAAAATACAATAAACCCGACGAGCTGTGAGTATTTTGAGATTTTATCGTATTTAAGAAAGAATAAAAAGTAATTATGCCATTATTATAGTTTGATTATTGGTCGAGAGTTGACAGTATAGGTTCCATTTTAGCCTAAATAGGTTAATTCTTTTTAGTCTACGCAGTGAAATAAAGCCTTAGATTATCATCGAACATGATCTTAAAATTTCCTGTAGTTTAGAACTAAATGAATGCTTCTCTTTGGCATATTGTTTACAAGTTATGTTTTAACAAGACACAGCGTGCGTTCAAGCTAATTGCGGTGAGTAAATTGATCATTATGATTCACAAAATTCAAAGTTTGTGTTTAATAAGCTGATTAGGAATGCACGCTGCTGTCATTAACATAAACTCCTGTTGCTCTTGTTACATTGTTAAATTGTTTGTTTTTATTATTAAGTTTAATTTCTTAATATTTAATTCTCCCGCCCCTAGTTCCTATTTCGAAACTATCGAAATCCTTAATGAATTCTTATCTACTATCTACAATTAGTTCATTAGATGATAATTTTCGTTTTAGATCCTCGATAAAGCTAAATGCCATACTTATCTAGCGTTCATGAAAAAAAAGGTTGTGCACCACTTAAATATAGTAATAACTACCAAAATATTCCCTTTTTCTGAATTCTCTGATATTTTAATGTAGTGAATAGTTATAGTTTAAGATTTTAGAGTAATCATAGCTTAACCATGAGACGACGTACGGCCGTCGAAATATTTTCGATTCGTATTTTTATAAGGCAAAAGTTACGAACGACTACGATTGCTTTGCTTGTGCAGGGCCATGGATCAGAGGTGTTCGGTTTTATTTGACTACAGTTGTAATTAGTTCATTTACTAAATCAAATTTAGGATTTTGATCTAATTTCACTTCATTTCTTTCGGTTTTTATTTAGAATTTCAGTTCTGGGTTTTGATTAATGAACATTCCTACAACAGATTCCTTGTTAATTAGATTTCGAGAGGCCCAGTGTTGAAAATTGTTGGTGATGTCAGATTTGCTCGGTGCAATACTCGACATTGCATTTAAACCTTCAAAAGATATGACCGTTTAACTTGAAATGGCAAATTGTGGAGAAACGTTGGTATTGCGCCGAATAAACTCTGATTTTCAAGTAATAAAAAGTGAGAAATGCAATGAAATGACACGCGACGTAGATTGAGAAAACCGTCCAGTTGTGGCGGCTGCTGCACCCTCTGGTAGCAATACTAAGTCAAATAATAAGTCGCATTACGGTAACAAGCGAAAATAACATTTGTTGACAGTGATTATTAAATTGGAGATTCGCTTGAACGGTAAGGGGCACCCGAGGGCGCTAATACAACATGTATATTTCATATTTTTGGATCGCTAATTTTAAGATGTTATATTTATATATGTATATGTAGTGAGGGCGATACAATACCAGTATTTCGAGACGTATTGCGCCAAAAGTTTTGATGTATTAATTTTCCATGAAACGTTATATCAATTTACTTTGAACGGATAAAATAGTTCTTTAGCTAGTGGTCATACGCATATATTTTTTGATAGCGTGCACGATTGCTTCACGGGCGCAGAAGTTGGGGGGGTGTACTAAAAAAAAAAATATTTTTAACCGTAAACGCAAAAACCTCGAAAAGCAATAATATTTTTGTGGAAGTTACTCCGATTTGTAAAGAGAGAGTATTTTATTATCCACGCGATCGTCTGAAACAGTAATAGAAGCTTCTTAGTGCAAACGTTGAGTGTGCTGCTTGAGGGATTTGAACCGAAAATATTGAAGTCTGAATACACAAAATCCTGTACACATGTACGTTACTAGGTGTACGTTACTAGGACGCCCGCCTACAAGGTGGTCAGAAGACTTGAGGAAAGTCGCAGGAAGCCGCTGGATGCAGGCCGATGCCAACAGGTCGCATTGGAGGCGTTTGGGGGAGCCTATGTCCAGCAGTGGACTTCTTGTGGCTGAGATGATGATAATGTACGTTACTCTTTGTACGTTAGACCTCACAATGAAATGTATGCAACTCGTGGCGTGAACACGTGGCGCATTCCCCGTTTCTGGACAAGGTCTAAAAGTGTTTAACTTACAAAATGCAATATTTAAATTTTATAATTTTCGATCGTATTTTTTTATGACAGAGGAAGACTAAAAAGCTAGCGGGTCACCTTATGGTAAGCAATTACCGCTGTCCATGGACATCCACGCCTATAAGAATCTTGGTTGCGTTGCCCACCTATGAAGGAATAAAAATGAGTAGGAAGCAGGAAGGGCTTTCGGTTCTCCAATTTCACATCAATATTCTGTGAGATGGTACTGCCTGGGTAGAGCCAACCCATTTACGAGCCATTACCAGTTCATTAGTAGTGGCTAGGTTCATAAAAATGCATTAAAGCATTTGCGGTAATACTGAAAAAATACTTTGAAAGTTAATTTAACTTAATATTTTTAGTAGAATATCACGAACGTCTTAATCATTTTCAATTTACTTCAAAAATACTGTTGGATTTTATTCACAGTTGAATAATAAAGATCGGTATTCGGACCGGTAAAGGCACTAAGGGCTGACATGCCTCCAGGTCGTGTATTATGTTATAAAGGGTAATTAAGTGTCCTTTAGGTACTATACACATTTCAATGATCGGTTGACAGATCGATTTTTTTATATGTACGGAATTTAATAATTATGATTATGAAAATGATTCCGATTATGAAAATGATTCCTGGCATAAATAAAAAATATGTTTACGAATCGATTTGAGCAACTTCATTTTATCGTCGGGTAGAATAGTCGGGTTAAATTTTCGGGTTAAATCTTTGGGTTAAATAAAAGCAGCACACTTACGTTAAGTGTTAGTATTTGACCACAGCTAAAACATAATAGTGCACTAGAAGTAGATAATAGTTAGATAAATTACTTCATATATATGAAATAATAAATCTTCAAATCTATACATAGAATTTAAAATTTAAAGTTTAACTAATACTTTTTATTATTATATTGTAAGAGGCTTGTTCACACATTTTAACTTCGTAAATAATAAGTAAATAAGACTAAAGAATAGTGAATAATTGATAGGTATTGGAGCGATGGATAAAAGACTACGGTTGGAATATTTTCTTTAGTTTAATTTTGGGTGGGCCGTAGTTACGCTATTATACGCCAAAGGCACATTTCTGATTATTGTGATAAATTAAATTTATTTTTTATTAACTTTGATTATTTATTTGGACATAACTTTATAGACACTAAAATCTGTATCATATAAAAAGATTTGTCCTGAATAACTGACTGACTAACGGATCAATGCACAGCCTAAACAGCTGATCGTAGATATCTGAAACGCAGACAGTCTGTTGTTTGTATGACGTAGGCGTCCGATAAGAAAGGATTTTTCGAAATTCCCACGAGAAAGCGTGATAAACGCAAACGAGGGGCGCGGGTTTTAATGCGGGCGCAACTTATCCGAATGCCAACCAACCATTTTTTTAAGAGGTAAAGGTTTTATTTTCACTGTTTTTTAATACGATTTATCTTTTCATTTCGTGCGTTGTTACCCGGCGCATTCAGATGAGCTACATTATATATACATAGTCCTCCCTGACGCATCCGTCTATGGCGAAATTTGACAAATTCGATTATGCATGCGAAGGTGACTGGCATAGCCAAACTTTGAGCTACATAGTGCTATGTTATCCAGGCTTAAAACCAAATCTATTGGATTAAATGGATAAATCCACGGCACAACGCCAGCATTAACGCTTGAATAGAAACTTGAAGAATCTATTAATATAATTCATTTACTTTCAAATAATTAGTCCAAATAATTAATCAAAGTTTTTATTAGAATAGATTTATAGAACTTAGTTCACGGCGTATTGCTATTTTGATTCGCTGAGGCTTGCTTCATAATACTTTTTATATGAAAATATAGTGTTTTCTTTAATTCAAAATGAGCCTGCCTAAAATATATTGCATATCACTTAGATAATCTTAAAACTTAAAGGTTTTTCGACACGCGTTCAGTTATAATTTCGTATGATGCTAGATAATTAGTAATAATTTTAATAAATTTTTTCATTGACTATTTTTTATTAATAGTCACTTATTTAGTTTTAGTTTTTAGAACGCTACTAGTCTTTAGTCAGTTACATTCCATTTAGTACCAAAGATTTAGGCGATTAATGCATTTTTCATTTGAATAGAATTTTATTTTGCAAAATTTTGCATTTTTTTTATTAATAATTTTTATTGTTGAAAACAATTTTCAATCGAATTAGTATTGTTGCTTATAATATTTTTATATAGCGTTTAGTAAATTATGTTGTATTAAAGTTAATATGAATAATTAATAATTATTATTTATTTTTAATGCAAATTGTAAGCGTTATAGATAAGTTTTTCATTAAAATAGCAAATGTAAGAATTGTTACGTACTGCCAGTTTCAAGGTTTCTAAAACACCAATTAATGGAATGATGGTTTGATAGTAAGGCTTGTGAAATGTCCATAAAATTAATAAAATTGTTTTGTATTATTCCAAAAAATGTAAAAAAAAAAATTTTGGAAGGTTCTAATAAAGGATTTCAATAAATTAGAAAGACACAAAATTTTTGGTTTTACAATGTCCTGTATACCTGTCAGATTGTCGTTATAAAATATCTGCCTGTCAGATATATAGTCTGGTCAATAACTGCAATTTTTTGGTTTTATCCATACACTATATTGAACTTATAGGATTGTTGTGAAAGATAGGCTTTTCGTCACTTCAGACTATTTGTTGGTTTTATTATTAAAATTAATTATTTGGGGTGATTTTTATCACAGATTTTGTGATAACAGAGCACTGGGGAATTCGTCAACTCTCACGATCGTGCGACTTGACGCCACTCTATTTTTGCCTCTTTTTTGTCGTCAATTCAACGCCTATAAAAATCTGAGGTAACTACGTACAGTCAGATTTTCATAGTACGAATAACTCGCACTAGGAACCCACTATGTATATAAAAAAATGTTTTAATAAAGCGTTAACGCACATTGAATCAATAATAGACATTTGGTGGACTTTATAAAGAACGTCCTTTTAAAGAACGTACTTTATAAAGTCAAGTAACCCAGGGTTAGTTTAATAATTCGTCATGAAAAATAAAATTTATTGTCATTTAAAAGTCAACCAATCAATGTAACGTTAAAGGGACGTTCGTATTAAAGATCACGGTTAAATTCGATTTTTTGAAAAGATCATCAATAGTCTGACGTAATAAAGAGACCTTGTCATAATTTTAAAAAAATCTCAACTTTCGTCTGCAAATTGGTGTACAGTTAGCGGACGAACATTCGTGTCGCGTTGGGCGTTAAAACAGCGTGTACGTGCATCGCGTCTTTACCATAAAGGCCCAAAACAGACGGTGTAACGCAACTGCAACGCACCTGCAACGCAACTGCAACGAAACCCTTTTGAAATTGTGCTATTGTTTTACATTTTCTGCATGCCAATTTCAATGAAACTAGTTTGCAATGCGTTACAAACCGATTCCAAGAAGGTTACGTGTGGTCCGTCAAAGGAGTCTATAACAGAAACTCAAATGCAACTCAAAAGTAGCTAGAAGTTTCGTTTCATCACATTTGGGTTTCACCGTCTGTTTTGGGCCTCTAAGTGTTGCAAAAGTTCAAGCGATGCAACACAACGCGTTGTAGTGTGGATGGATATCCGTCCACACTATCGCGTTAACACGAATATTCGCCGTAGCCCGCTAATGTAGCCATGCCATAAGCGATACTTGTTTACTGTATAATTATTTTAATAGAACTATACAATAATAATTGTCAAAAGTCAATCATTGTCAGACTGACTACATTTTGACAACGTCAATTGAAATGTAATAGATTGGATTTTTTCATGTAAGATAACAATACGTAAAGTTATTAATCAGATAATTAAAATAACTTGCTTTTGTAAAAAATTATGGTTTTGTAATTTTTTTAAGAAATATTTACTATTTTATTCTCTTCTTCTTCTTTAAGTGCCTCTTCAATACTGGCCATTATCTCTTTAAATAATGAAAATATTTAAATATATATTATTATTTTATACTCATTCGTTATATTTTGTTAAATTATTTTAATTATCTGATTAAGTCATAAATAGTGAGCTGCACAAACACATTTCATAGGTAATGACACATTAACTTATAGCTGTCACTCTCGAACTAAGTACGAGAAAAAGAGACAATGAAACTAAATGTACAATTAAGTATAAAATGTTTATGTGCAACTCACGCAAATCATAAAATGTGATGTAAAAGCAATTTAACGAAAAATGTACTTTTTCACACATTAATGTATTCTTTTGTTATTTTATATGATGTTGAACAGAGATGGACATATGTAAGTGAGTGAGACGAAAGTCTTCGGGTTAAAAGTGTACTTTGAACAAAAAAATAATAATCTTCCTTTGTAATTATTATAATCTATAAACACTATAAAATTGTGATTCAAAGCAATTTAAAATATTACTGCTGATTATAAAAAAATGTGTTTTATTTTTTATTTCCCTTTGCTCGCTAAACCCCGTTATTCCCGCTTTATGGCCGAATCAAATATGCGATCTCATTCCCATATCGATGACTGCTCGTGAATTGACGGAACTATTGTATCGTAGTTTACTTCCATAGATTAAAAACACAATGCATCGATTGGTTAAAGAGACGCGTAATGTAAATTGTTCAATCTGATATAGGAAAAAAGGATGGAGATCGAATACTGGGTTCGGCCGTTTTGATTCCCAGGATAAAACTGTTAGGTATAAACTACCTATTTACCAAACAAACAAATCCAATGGAGTAATTTTTTCCTGAAATAACAAACGTCCATAAAACACCCTGTGGCGCGTTGGCAGTAATCTTACCTTCAGTACCAAAGGGTACAGGTTCGATAAAAAATATTTGTGTGATGGCATTTTTGTTTGTCTCTAGTTTAGGTGTTTTTTTTTATCAAAACTAATATTATGAGAATAAGAGGAAAGATTTGATTGTTTGTTTGTTTGCATTGAATAGGCTCCGAAACTACTGGACCGATTTCAAAAATTCTTTCACCAGTAGAAAGCTACATTATCAGGGAGTGACATAGGCTATAGCTTATCCCGAAATTCAATGTGGTTCCCACGGGAACGACGGGCCCGGAACTTCACGCGGGCGAAGTCGCGGGCAAAAAAGCTAGTGAATTATATAAAAATAAAATTAAAAATAAAAGGGAAAATATGTATTCATACGTAACCAACAATTGACCACCTTTTTCGCTGCGATATGGTGTGGTTATGGTACCTACGTGAGAAACGATAGGTACTAACAGTCTACAAAATGTATTTTCGTTTATAAAAACACACAGACACAGATTGAGCTAGCCCCAAAGTAAGTACGAAACTTATGCTAAGTCGAGGCCAGTTCACGAAATGACGAAAGGATTGATGTTTGAGCTTCCAGTGTGAAGCAACGATGTAAAACTCTACCACACAAAAATTACTGTAGACAGAAAAATAAACAAATAAACACAATAACCGAACAGAATATTAATAAATGGCTTGGTAACTCTGTAAAAAAATCCTAAATATCACCATAAAAAATAAACTTCTGTGTTGATTTTGTCGTCATTTTTTTTAAGAATAGTTTTTTTATAGTTCTAACACAATAACCGGTTAGATTTTTAATAAATGATCCAGTATTCCAAATATCAATTAAAATGTAATAAAATATTTATGTTTTCGTTCGTAAAAACCCGGCGGAGCGACAATTAAATTGTTATGCAACAATCAACCGTATTGACAATACGCTAGCGTTGCAATACGATCGCGCGCCCGAGAAAGAGTAGATTGCGTGAACTGCCTCGCCTTAAGTATGATATACTAATATTGATTTCAACGATGCTATATTTTATAACAAATACATACAATAGATAAACATCCAAGACCCCAGCTCAAACAGGAAAAGTTCGTTTTTCATCATTACCCGACCGGGATTCGAACCCGGGATCTCTGAGTGACGGGCAGGCATGGTAACCGTTGCACCGGTCGTCGAAAAACGTACAAATGTACGATTCATCATCATGAGATCTCAACCACAAGAAGTCCACTGCTGGACAGCCTCCCAAACGTTTCCAGCGCGACCGGTTAGCAGCGGCCTGTATCCAGCCTACACTGTGCGCGGTTCGACACTTCGCCGGCTTTTTTACAAAGAAATATCAAAGACATATATAATAATACATATAAATATAGCTAGGTGATCTACGTTATTTTCTATGTAAGTAATGCAAAATGCAGGTAAACAAAATTCAATAACATAACTCGGAGTATATGAAGCGAGAGATACCTCAACACATTATCCGAAAACTCTGAAGAATGCTTTGTCTAGTAAGCAATGAAGATTCCTTTTAGGATACCATTATAAAAATAACTCGCATGGCTATCAATTTAGGAGTAAGTATAATAAATTTTTTAAGTGTTATAAAGTAAGTATCGGCGTCTTGTTTTAAAGTTGGTATACGTAGACTTGAAATAAATAAATAAATATTTAGGGACAATTCACACAGACTGAGGTAACCCCAAAGTAAGTTCGAAACTTGTGTTATGGGATACTAACTCAACTATATTATATTTTATAACAAATACATATATAGATAAACATCCAAGACCCGAGGCCAATCAGAAAAAGTTCGTTTTTCATCATGACCCGACCGGGGATCGAACCCGGGACCTCCTGGGTGGCGGTCTGGCGTGGTAACCATTACGCCAAGGAGGTCGTCAAAATCTAACAACTAAGTAGTTTCTGATACGCATTTATAAAGTTAATGACACATTGTCACGACACTTCTCTCAAGTGTCACCACACCTTAAAAAAGTGTCACAACACAACCAAAAAGTTAGCGCGACACATCTCTCGAGTGTCATGACACGATGAAAAATTTGCGCGACGAGTAACAAGTAGGTATAAAAATATTCTTAAATAAAAGTAAATCTAACTGAAAGAAGCTTTGATTCACCATAATTCATATTAAAATGACCATCAACAATACATCTCGAGTTTCTTAGAACCTTTGGATTATTTCATCCGTCTTACCAAAGACCCTGAATTATTCATATTTTCGCCTTTAATATTCTGACCCGATGGGAAGGGACTACATAAAAAAAACCAATAAAATGTCCTTTACACATCGCTACCTTTGAATCTGATGTATTATGTGACTTGAGGGTAGGTTTCTTGTTCAATATTTTGAATATAATTAGGATAATTAATGGAGTTTTTTAAAAGTAGGTAAGGGCACAGCGGATACTCCGCTCAAATCGGAGCAGCCCGTCTGGGGAAGGACCTGCACCTTACAGAAGATCGTAGCCAAATAGCATTGGTCTCGGCCATGTTGTGGTTCTACGGTGAGTAAGGTAACCAGAGCTCCACTTGGGGGGGTTGGGAGGGTCGGCAACGCGTGAGTGATACCCACGGTATTGCAAGCTTCAAGGCTACGGTGATGCTTACCATCAGGCGGGCCGTATGCTTGTTTGCCAACTTTGTGGCATAAAAAAAAGCTGGATGGCGTCGCTGTGTGTCGCACTCACAAAATTGCGGTGTTTCCAAAGGACTATGACTTCGGAACCTTCAAAAAGCGAGCATTCATGCACATAAAAGGCCGGCAGCGGCTCAGGGACTCCCCCGGTGTCTCTGTGCTCCATGGGTGGCGGTGATCACTTAACATCAGGTGACCCGCAAGCTCGTCTGCCAACCTTTTACATTAAAAAAAAAGTTCTGACAAAATTGCGATGTCGACCCCAGCCACAGATATCAACCCATAACCCATAATCATCCCACTGCAGGGATACGGGTCTATGCTATCGAAGGGGACTAGAGCGTACTCTGCCACACTGCTCCAATGCAGATTGGCAGAGGCCGGTGTTTTCAAGCAGCCCGAAGTTCACTGACTTGGCTTAACCAATGTCATTCTACCAATAACAGCCGGGACGAGAAGCTCGAGATAATGAAACCCATCCAAGCACTGACGGGTCGACGTCGTCGCTTGACTTGCGTGTTCATAGGAGTGCGACACAAAGCGACGCCATCGAGCTCCTCGTTTAACAAATATTATCACATATCCAGTGATGCGTGGTCTTAAAGGGCATTGCCAATAAAGAAGAGGTTTTAATTTTACAACATAAGTACACTAATCCTGATTCGTTTCAGTTAAATCCGCGCACGATAATAGATTGGCTCAATAAGGCAATTTACAGACTTGCAACAAGCGCAAACGATCTTAATCATTACATAGTTTGATATTCTTTGATACTATCCTAATGTAATAATTTGTTCACATCAGATTTTGCACTTTCATAGTATTATAACTTTGTGAACTTATGTAAGTGTTGGTTTCTAAATTAGGCTCGGTCTGTGTTTTAGACACAAAATTACCTTTCGATAATTTGCACATCATCATCGAAATAGTAAACAAGTTTAACTCATAAATATTTGTTTCGTGAGGGGATCGAATATTCATCAGTAAGGGGACTTCGTGAAGGCGCAAAACCATTTTTTTTTCAAAAATGTTTAATGACACATAATAATTATGACTGTCACTGACAAATCAAAGAAGAAAAAAAAGGATAGGCTTGAGACTTAATGTGGAATTAAAATTAAATTAACGTTTACTTCAGTCAAACACCAATTAATATTAGAAATGATTAACAGAACAAAAATCTGTAGTGCACATTTTGTTTGCTGCAGCAGTTCAAAAAAATATAGCTTGGTCAAATAATTGATATTGCTAATCGATTGTGGGACGAGTTTAACACTATCATTTTTAATATAAGTAAAACTGGCCCGGACGAGTAGCCCAACCCGATTGCGTGTGACCTGTCACCTTCTTTATGTACAAAAATCGCACGTGTAAAAACAAAATTGTATTAAGTCTGTTGTCGTCCTAATTCGTTTTAGGGCACGTAAAATTTTAATGGCCCCATATTTTATTGGGCACAGGACTTTGATTAAAAACCTTTTGAGAATTTTCAATCGTTGTACGTGATTATCCTAAGGTAATTTTGGTATGGGGAATCTCTGATAGCTCTAACGATGATCATGGAGTCATTAAGACCTGGGTTTGTTGACTTAGATTAACTAAATGCAGGAGTTGTGATATCTAGCGAGAGTTGTTTTTTTTTTGCCTGCAATGCTGTTCCCCGGTCGAGCTAGATTATTTCTTAAATGCTCTACAAAAATTAGATTGTATTGTAAGTAGTTAGAAAAATTTGCTTACTACATAAATTCATCCATATTCAACCATTTTGATAATATCTTTTTTATTAGATAATTCTAAAATTAACTTTAGGCATTTATTTCTCTTCTCTTTACTTATGTTTATTGACATATTTGTACTGTTAAAAATTAGCCCCAGAAAAGGGCAAATTATCTGAGACGCGTTGACGCGCCCTTCGCACCGCACCCCTAAACCTTTTTTTTCTACTGACGGATGGCTGCTACAAGAAAGGCGCATTTTACCTAGTATTTCTAAATTTAATGCCTTTTTTTACTGAATTCTAGACCATTATTTCCTTGCTTAAACGATCATATCGACGGTGGAAAGGAGAAACCCTTTAAGCGACACTTTGGTCGAAAATGAGTTATATACATATTTGAAATCAGCAGATTTTTCTGCGTCGGTTGGTCTTACTTTCGTATCGATCTGACCACTTTGGTGTCGCTTAAAGTAATGGCACATATAGGCTAATTTTTTTCAGACGCTAAATGAAGTGACAAAGAATTATGGCAATTTTGGTCCATTTACCGCTTGAAGTACCAACATAGTTAGATTGTTATTTAGTGTGTTTTTCCTTTTTTGTTTCGGATAGTATAGGTTACTTAAAACGTTTTTCTTAGTCATAGGAAATGCTATTTTATACACTACAGGTGTTTTTGCTTACTCCTATTTTGTTGGTGCCTGTCGCTACATTGGTTTTTCCTTGCTTACCTTAAATCTGTATGATGGAGTTGATGTGTTTTTCTTGCATGATTAATATGGGATATTATGGATTTCAGTTGTTTTCGCAATCGCTGTATAAAGCAGTCTTGTCGGTAAAAGTAAACACACAGAAAAACCACATTTTTTTTTAAATTAACTGACATTGTCTTTAATTCCCGAAACCTAGGTTCATTTAATTCCGCTGAATTCGCAATGAAGACGAGAGTCCGTTAAAGTAAGCATTATTTACGAAATTGTGTATTTAAATTAACTATTCAAAACAAGTATTGTCGCTACAAGCAATGAATTTTTTTTTTTTTTGTGTAAGTGACGTCACCTATATTAGGAGCGATATTTGCTGTGGCGCTTCATTCATCGGTGAACCGCCATGGAGGCACGTTACGTTTCTTCGCATCACGAACAGCTGCCACAGAGAGTGCGTTTTTTTAAATAAATGTAAAATACGTAAATATTCGTGTTACAATGTAAATCGAAATCCATAGCAAATTTTTCTTTATTACGAAATGATTACCTATCTTATTCACAATCAGGTAGAAACTTGTCACATTGCGATCCTCCGCTTTCCGCATCCATCCGCCTCCAGCCGCCTTCTTGAGGTCGTCTGTCCATCTGGAAGGACGGCGCCCTACACTTCGCTTCCCCACTTCCCCACGCGCGGCCTCCACTCCAAGACTTCCCTTCCCCACCTACCATCGCTAGCACGGCAGATGTGGCTGGCCCATTGCCACTTCAGCTTACTGACTTTGAGAGCTACATCGGAAACTTTGGTTCTCCGTCGAATTTCTTCTCCCTTAGAGAAACTCCGAGCATAGCTCTCTCCATCGCTCGCTGTGCGACTTTTAATCTATGAACCAGCCCGACGGTCAGAGTCCACGTCTCTGAGCCGTAGGTCATAGCGGGGAGGACGCACTTGTTAAAGACTTTTGTCTTCAGTTCACTTCAGCATTGCGGTAGTTGCGAGACAAGAATGTGACGAAGTTTTCCGAAAGCTGCCCATCCCAGTCGAATATGCCTTTCAATCTCTTTATTGCAGTTACCTCGGCCAAGTTGCATCACTTGTTCGAGGTAGACGTAGTCTTTCACTACTTTAATTGCCGCATTCTCGACGATTACCGGACTAGGGATGATGAAGTCATTTATCATGACTTTCGTCTTGTCGATATTCATCCCCAGCCCGACCGATCGAGAAGCGGCATTGAGATTGTTTAGCATTCGACTGAGATCCTCCCAAAGATTTTGCTATTATGACCACATCATCGGCAAATCGCAGGTATGAGATGTGCTCGCCGTTTATGTTGATGCCGTGTGTTTTCCAGTCCAACGTCTTGAATACGTGCTCCAGTGCAGCCGTGAACAGTTTTGGGGAGATGGCCTCCCCCAGTCTAACTCCTGGCTGCATCTGGATGGGCTTAGACTGCTGACCCTGGACACGGACCGACATCGTTGCGGCGGCGTTATAAAGACATCTCAACACGTCGATATAGCGGTGGTCTACTTGGCAACGCTGTAAGGATTCCAGAACAGACCATGTTTCGATGAAGTCGAAGGCTTTTTCGTAGTCCACAAATGCTATACATAACGGCAGATTATACTCGGTGTTTTCTGTATAATCTGCCGCAATGTATGAATGTAGTCCACGGTACTGTTGCCTTTACGAAACCCAGCCTGTTCCGGCGGCTGGTACTCATCTAGCCTTCGAGCGAGTCGGTTTGTGATAACCCTTGAGTAAAGTTTGTATACATGGGTCAAGAGCGAGATGGGCCTGTAGTTCTTCAATCTGTTGAATTGTTAAAGTTCTGTCACCTTTCTCAAAGAACAAGACCGCCACACTCTCGGCCTACTCTGTTGGTGTGGGCCAGGGGTGAATAATGGAATTAAACAGATGCAGCACCCCGGTTCTTTCAGAACCGGGGTTCCTCCTGGCCTGAGCAACTCGGTTGTAATGTAGTTCCGTCTTCACCCGGAGCTTAACCGCGTTTTAGCTGCTCAAGGGCTATACCAATCTCGCCCGTGCAGATGTCCGGGATATCGTCAGTGTGGTGTCGCTCTAACGGGGCCTGACGATCACATGCGCAAGCAGGTTGTGTGGGGGCTGATGCATGTGCAGCATAGAGCTTGCCATAAAAATCCTCTACTCGGCGAAGATCTCTGACTTTATAGTGACGATTTGGCTGTCTGCCCTCTTGAGCTTCGACAGATGTGATCTTTCTGGAGGCTGAGAGAAGACTTTTAGACCTTTGTTTCGCGCTAGCGCATCCTCTATGCGTTTTGCATTGTGGTATTCGTATAGTCGCGTCGTATTAGCCTCTGTATATGCTTGTTTGTTTGTGCATATTCTGTCGAAGCCCGGCGGCGGTAGTGGTTTTAGTGTTAGTAATATTGACCAAGTCATAAGACTGAAATGGGGTGTGATTTGAGATATTTTGATTTAATGTATGATTGTTAAAGTCTCTAATAATGATAGGTTTATAAGTTCAATGTATGTTTGCAATACAGAAGCGGTACGCTGTGTTGTCGTTTATAATATTGTTTGATCGGTCGTGAAGATAGTACCTAATGTACAACTACCTACACTTCGTTTGAAGTTTGTGTTTTCCCCCTGTAATGGTTTTTTTGAGCTTAAAATGTTGTATCAGTAAGCTTTTAAAACAACGACACTGTTTTATCTCTATATTCCTGTTTTTTGGGGTATCTTTGGGAAACAAAGTAGAGACTTCAGTTAAAAATACAACATTGAATTATTACATAGCTAGCGCATATCGTGAAAAAAAAAAAATTTAATCCTTTAATTAATCATTATCATTGTTGATTATAATTTACTACTATTAATTTATCTTTTATGTAAATTTTGTTGTTGTAATTAAATATTATAGAATTTTGTAAAAATTTGCATGCTATTATGTGGCAGGCAAAGTAGAACGTACCTACTTACTTTTAAGACCTTATGTACCTTTGTCTAAGCAAATAAATATATTCATTCATTCATTCATTCATTCATTCATTCATTCATTCGTGTTTTTCCTCTACTTAGAACATTATGGTTTTGTTAGTTAACTGATTTTTCCACAACCATGTATCTTATACTCGATACGCTTCAGTTGTTTTTCCTCCTACCTATATCATGCATAGCATGTTGCTTAATATGTTTTTCCTTGCTTTAGTCAAAATACTGAATTTGCATATAATGTGTTTTTCCTTCCGCTATATTTGCCAAAAAATAATTAAGCGACGCATAAAACCTTTTATCATGCTAGCATATTTTTCTAAGTTTAATAGTAGACAGTAAATAAAAAATAAAGAAACTGTTTTTTTTCCTGTTGCTCTAACTTCAAATATGACTTTTTTAAGATTTTTTTTCTGAAAATAAAAACTTTGATCAGCTCTCCTGAACAATTCCAAAATTGTCGCTTCAAGGGTTTCTCCTTTTTACCGTCGATATGTAACCTATATAGTCATGTGTTAAAAAGAAGTTCATTAATAAATTAGGACCATATTATATGACAATTGCTAATTAATTTATTAGAATGTAATTGCTAACCCTGCCCACTCCATAGAAATTCGTTACCAAGTTGCTTTGAAAAGATTGATTTTAGAAATAAGGCCGCCTTGTTACCGCCATACACTAACTTGTAAGTGTGTTTAATGCATATTTTTTCCCCAGTTTGTATATTGCAAAAATAGGTATCATTGGAAAGGATAAGGGAATATTCTTCAGGCTGACATTGTAGTGTCCAAAAATGACTTCGTAAAAATATTTTAGTGCTACTTACCATATGATTTATTCTATATGGAAACACATTACCCTGAAGCCCTCTTGTTATCTCCTTTAGAAAGAACTCTATAACCTTCTGACGTCTATTATCAATTCCGATATCTTCAATCTTTGGCGATTTACGTGGGCGAGGGAGGGACATCGGAGAGCTTACCTTCTAATGCGATCTATTCTCAATTACCTTAGTTTTTTAAAATAAAAATATGTAGCAAACAAGTATGACGACCTATATATTTTATTTATTTAATTATATGTACTATATTTTATGTAATGATTTTTACTAATTGAAAGCATAGTTTAGTGATCGATATCCCATTTATCGAAGGAGGTTATAAGGGCTTATAAAATCACGATACATAAACGATTCGATATCCTGGTGGGCGTTGGTAGTGACATTTGGCAGCAGAGGACGCGGGTTCGATCCTTGCACGGGGCAAACATTTTGGCGAGTTTAAAGGTGCTGATAGACTCACTCACTTGTAATGAGCATTCTTGCGAATGTTACATCACAGAAAAATTACGACAACATTTTAGCGAGCATTCTATCGAGCGTTCTGGCGAGCATTCTAGATTCAGATTGATTTGCCACCATTTTCTGTTCGCTAGAATGCTCATGATGTTCGTGGCAATATTTGGCTCTATGCTCGGCTCGACTCGTGGCTCAGCTCGTTGTTCAGTTCAACAAATATAAAAACGGCGAATGCTCGATGTTCTGTTACAAGTGAATGCTCAAGTCTATCAGCACCTTTAGAGTCGCGCTGCCCGCACTCTGACCGTCGGCGCTGACCGTAAATTATACGAACCGTCCGCGCTGATAACTACGCGTTATTCAAACGCTTCTTGGAATTCATACATTTTCGGCTGTCAGCGCCGACTGTCAGCGTGCTGTCAGCGCAACTCTAAAACCAGCCTTTCTAATGGCATATAAGTTTGCCTCGAGTCTAGGTGCTTAGTATAATAATATAGTTGTATTATATTTACAGCAACTGGTACACATAACTTACTTTGGGACCAGATATAGATGTGTTAATGGTAGATTAGTATTTATCCTTTTATTTTTTATTATTTAGCCTTTATTTCAAACTGTATTAAATATTAGAAACTAAGTTTTTCTTTTTATTATTTTGTTGGACAGTTTGGGTGCTCAATGGCAAAGTCCTCCTCTAACCCCTTCCACTCTTCTCTATATTTCGCCAGTCTAGTCGAAGTTTTGCCTTTTTTTTTGTTTTAAGACAGGAAAATGCATTACTGCATGTCCCGCCACTTGGGGAAGCGACGGTGGTCTGTCGGGCTCATTTCTCTGGCCAGTGATACTGACTAAAAACCTGACTGTCTGCCACCTTCACCGCCTTCACGTGGCGGGGACGCGGGCACTGCAGTTTGGATTATCTCATCTTCCTATTGTCTTCTTTGTCTGCCTCTGTTTCTCTTGTTGTCTCTCGGCTGCTATTATTAGCTTATAAAAGGCAAACTGTTCCGTTTCTTGCTGCACTTCTTCTCAACAGGCCATTCCCATTAGAAGAGGTAGTTAGACAAAAAATTTGGATGTTAAAAAGTATTTCCTGTAAATCTACTTGGAAAATAAATGATTTTATTTTAATATTAGCTGTTACCTGCGGCTCCGCCCGCGTGGTCAAGGGAAAATGTCAAAAAAAATCCCATGGTAATCTCTTTATCCAGTGGGAAAAAATCTCCAGACTTTAAACTATCCCCACTAAAAAATTCATATCAATCCGTTCATTACTTTCGACGTGAAGGGAGGACAAACACACTTTCACATTTATAATATTAGTATGGATTTACATGCAAAGCAGTCAAAGTTAACTAAAAAATCTAAAAAATAATTTTATCTTGATCCACTCCGTAACACAGTCTGATGGTAAGCAGATTCTCACGCCTTGCTCTCATTATTACGGGTCGGATAGCTTAATGTGAATCAGGGAGTGACTTTTTATCCCTAAAATCGACCCCTATAACCGCTGCCACGAAGCAAACATCGGATAAGTTAATCCGAGTGTAACAATATACCCGGCTCGTCCGGATTTTGGAGCTAACAATTTTTAGATTTAACCGTACCGGATTAAAATTCCTTTCAATTTTGTTTCCAATTTGGTAGAGTTAGTTTTTAGCGTATGGGATCAAATAAAGATACGGTGCTAATTCTGTTGTACATTTAACTAGACTAAACTAATTTTGACAGGCTAAATGTGTTGTTGTCCTTGCTTGGTTTACAATTAGTGACAAGGATAGCAACACTTATAGTCCTGTCAAAATTAGTTTAGTCTAGAGAAATGTACAACAGAATTATCACCAGTGTGTATTTTCATAGATTTAGAGAGCAGGTATTCACAAACGTCTTGTCATACAGTAATACATTATTCGTGTAATCTTTACATAATATAAAATGAAGTCTGTCTGTCTATCCTTATGTATACTTAGATCTTTATAGCACGAAACGGTTTTTGATGCGTTTTTTTAAAAATAGATAGTGAGATTCAAGACGGAAGGTTTTTAAGTATAATACATTCCAAAATTCCCACGGGAAAGCGGGATACACGCATACGAAGTTGCGCCGGTTTCGCTAAGCAACTCGTACTACCATTTCGAAAAAAATTAAGGGATTTACTCGAGTTTTTTTACTTATCAATAGCATCCATATTGGACGTACGGTGGCCTCGAAGATAGGTGACCATTTTAGAAAAAATCGCTTGCACATCTTGTAAGCGGATCTTTTGTCAGCTCCGTCCTTTTCTTTGTTTCCAAACAGGGTTTTTGTTTATTAGAGCTACATGTGTCCACTAGGATGTTGGATGTTGCAACCAAAAATCATCCTAAAGATGGTCCTGCTATCCTCGAGGCGACTGTACCTATCTACTGTTAGACAAGAAAGACAAACCCAGTAGTTGCTCCGGTCGACCGGTGGTAATATCCAAATTCAAAGAGAACGTCGCAACGTGGTCGCAAACGTCGTAGGACTGTCAAGCCCCCGCACTTCTCCCCTACCCTCCCCCGCTTGCGTTCCGTATTACGCGCAAACAGGTACTACATAACAATTTTAGATTATTAGTATGAAAATCTTTGTTTTCAGTTCTCTACCTTGGTCATCCTTTCATTAGCTGACTGTACAATAAGTGTTACTTAACAAGAGTGAAGAAAAATGAATATTCCTATCAATTCTTCATTTAATAAAAGTGCATAAAAGCTTAAGAGCTATCTAGAAATGTTGCTCTAACTTATTAAAAGTGTAGCTCTCGTAACTTATTTCTTTCCAAGGAAATGCCAGGTAAAGTAATCCCTACTAATAATATAAATACGAAATCTCGTTTGTTTGTAATGATTAACTAATGTATTATTTATTTAACAACCTCAAACTAATTAGCTTAATTATAGTGTTCGTGTATTTCTAAAATATTCCTCTGAAATTACTCATGTTCATAATCCATGTGACATAAAATATAAAAAATTACAAAGTCACAACCTCTCGTTCTTCCAAAATTTAGTCTCCATACAAACCTCGGAAATTAAGATCTCGGAATGGAAGAGCACTCGGTTGGATTTTCAGTGGTCTTTTCCTTATTTTATCCTCTGATCTTCTCCTTCTAATTATTCCTACTCTTTCTATTTCCCTTCCTGTGACATTATTTGCACGGCGAAGTCACTAGCAACAAACTAGTGTAGCATTTGAAAAGATCCAATGAAACTTCAGTTGAAGTTTTGAAATACTAAGCCAATTGCAACTTGAGTAACGTGATCACTAATTGGATTTTTTATGTTTCAGTTCAAAGTTCAAGGAAGGCTGATCTTACAAGTAAATTAGTTTGAATGTAAAAGTTATTCTATCTTGCCTGTACGTCTGTTTGTAAGAGACGTAGGGCACAGCGGATAATCCGCTAAAATCGGAGCAGCCCGTCTGGGGAAGGAACTCTACCTTACAGAAGATCGTAGCCAAATTGCATTGTCTCGGCCATGTTGTGTTCCTACAGTGAGTAAGGTCTCCAGAGCTCCACTTTTTACAGGGTCGGCAACGCGTGAGTTATACCCTCGGTATTTTAATAAAAAGTTGTAATTTTTTAAATATTATAGTCGAACAAAATCTTGAATAATATTGTTTTGAGTTCTACCCCTGTATATAGAGTAGGAATGATTGGATAGCTCTCTTAAACAGGTTAGTGGTGTAGGAAGATTTTTTTTCATACTTTCATAAAATGATATAGGTACATTTACGAATTATTCTAGTTTATCTATGGACTCAACAATTAGCTTCAAGCATTCAACGATATCAACTTAGTTCCGTTCTACGCAAATTAGACAATGTTAAAGCAATAAATCATGCAATATGTATAATAGATATTAGGAGCAATTAGCATTTAAGCGCGTTACAAACGGCGAAGATGCTATACAATTTATAATTAACTAGTTTTTCCCCGCGGCTTCGCTATTGATCTCGTTTGACAATAAAACAATCCATAGCGCGACTTGTGGCGCCATCTGTTAGCCGATAGCGCCCTCTATAGTAGAATAAATATTTTCCCATTGGAATGACATACTTTCACGGGATAAAAAGTAGGCTATGTTGGGCTCTGTACCCCTGTCAATATATGTTCAAATTTTCATAATGATCGGCTGATTAGTCAAGCCATGAAGGAATGACAAACAAACAAACTTACTTTCTCATTTATTTATAATATTAGTAAATATCGCTCACCGTCAGTTAATGAAGTATCACCACCACCAGATACAACCGGTTATCGCTTTTCCATACAAAATTAACGTTTAAGTTATGGAAATTCTAATGAAATCTAAGTATGATATGTTACTTTATAAAAAATAATTGCTGTGCCTAGTTTCGCTAAAATTAGCTCGAGAATGGCTAGATCGATTTTAATTTTGATCTTGAAACATTTGTGGAAGTTCAGGGAAGGTTTAAACGGTGAGAAAGTATGGAAAAATCGCAAGGAAAATACTGAAAATAACAATTTTGTTTTCCCATACAAACGCTAAGCAGACGTTGAGTAGGTCAGCTAGTTATTAATAAAAACAATCACTTGGCTAAGGGCTAAAACAAAAAAATACATTCGTCACCTAAGCTTGTTTTGTGCAATGACCACTCACTCCGGCACACCACCACCGGTAAAATTACTAATTGACTATCAATCACTTAATTAGCATGTAAAGGTTTTTATTAGATAATGAAGGCAATTTTACAATGACTATTGAAGAAAATATCACTTGATAATGTATCATTAAATTTAATTTGTAATTACTTAATGGTTAATGTTAAGGGTTATTAGCTGTGCAAAACATTAGTTGATTGTTTCTTTTAAAAAATTAAAGATTTAAATACTAGATTTATTAATTAACCACTATAAATATTTGGTGGTTTTTAAATTTGCTATCAGTTCAAATTTAGACGTCTGTCTGTGTGATTGTAAATAATTGTATAATAATAATGTCGTTTGACGGTAGCATTGATACTCAGTCGATGACAATGTATGGTGCTGAATTACCGAATAAGAGATGTCGCTGTTTATTCGTAAGTTTTTTTAAATTTTTTTTTTAGTTTTTTTTAATGTTCGCATGTCATTTGTGCCAGTCAATTCATGTTTTCTAATTTGTGGTCCCCATATCCCATTTTGACCCCCGCGTTTTGCGTCGACTGCCACGGTGCCGGTGTCAAAACAATTATACAATATTTCGAGAAGAAATGCGTTCGAATCCCAGAATGTGACAGTTTTCTTTCAAAATCTTTTTCAAAATTTTGAAATGATAGGTAGTTCCTTTTTAGGGTTCCGTACCGCAAAAGGAAAAACGGAACCCTTATTTTGTTTTATTTTTAATAGCTATGTATTTCTCACTGCTGGACAAAAGCCCCCCCCATCTTCCACACGCCCCTGTTCAAAGCTGTCCTGTCTCTAGAAAAGGTCTTGATGTCTTCTGATAAGAGATAGTTCCTTATTCACTGTTATAATCTTTCTTCTTTCAGGTACACGATTGGTTGGATAAACATTTGAAATACTTCCCGCCACTACCCGAACACCCAGGTACGGTAGCACAGTACAGTTATGAGGTAACTGGGAATGTTCCATTCATATACCACGCTGGACCAATTCCATTACCTATAACTCATAATTACGTGCTTCCATACATAATTCCAGCCCCATTTTATATATCACCCGTGAATCCTTACAGTGTAAATTTATAATGTAAAAAATATGTTGACGAGTTCTAAGGCGTCGCTGTGTGTTTAAAACAGATACGCAAGTCAAGCGTCGTCGTCCCTAGCCAGTGTTTGGATGGGTTTTTACTGTAATTTAAGCGTCTAATTAAAAATCTTCTTGATGTTAATTTCCTTGTAAAAAATTGTAATATAATTTACTTGATAGGCATAGCTTATCAGGATTCTGAGGAATCGGCTATTTTAAGATTATGTAATATATTTTTGTACATAATAAATATTAGATTTTTTAATAAAAAAATTGTATTTTTATTCTTGTTCTTCTTTCTTTCGTTATTCTTTAAATTCATTTTGATTTAAGAATTTGGTTAAAACTCTTATTACAGCGGGTCTATTCTCGTAATAAAAACAGACAAAATCTAGTCTTAACCCTTAACTGATATCGTGAATTCAACATACGTAACTGGTATCGTGGGGGCCATATTAGCTTCTAGTGCTTCTAGAAAGCAAGTTGTGACATTGCGGTTAAATAAAAGCACATAAATAATAAATAATAGACTCGCTTTATGTAATCAATCAGTTATAAGATCACTTTGTTGTGCGTCTGTCTGTCTGTCTGTCAAGACCCTTTTTCTCTGTAACGCATGGAGGTATCAAGCTGAAATTCATAACAAATACTCAAGTCTACTGTCCCTAGGAGCTGTGAAAAAATCAAATTTCTAAGCCAACGCAATCAAAAGATACAGCTGTTTATGCCGCATTTTCGACATAGCAAGGGAATCAAAACATACAGGGTACTTCCCGTAAACTCAGAATCGATAAAGGAAAAATTGTGAAAAGCATAAATTTTTGGTTATACATAGATAAATATCCAAAACGGCCAATCAGAAAAAGTTTGTTTTTCATCATGATCCGACCGGGATTCGGACCTCCTGGGTGGCAGTCCGGCGTGGTAACCATTACGCCACAGAGGTCGTCGATATTGTACATCGACTTATCTTAGTGTCTATTAATCGAAAACGCTTTGTTCGTTTGTTTGTAAGTGTAGATAATAGGTGATATAAATAGATTGAACACAGACAAAACTTTGGTTTAACCGAATTTCTTAGAATCGAAACATAAATGAGAATGATTTAATTAATTAACTATCTTTTCAGCTAAAAGTTGCCATTATCGCTTCATTACACGCGAGTAGAGTTAGTTTTTCTAAAATAATTAGTTAAAGTACTTATAATTTAATCTGAGAGAACTTTTAATGGTAGATAGTCTTTGCTTTTAACATTTTCTTTTCTAATTAAACAATGAGTAGGTATGTTTTCAAAAAAACTCTTTGACTTCGTTTCTTTGAGTGAATTAAAAGTATTAAGTAATTGTACAAATTATTCGTTAATATATATAATATAATAAAATAGTGGTTTAATCAGAAATCTCTTTATTATGATTAAAGTTACAGTATAAAAGAAAAAATACACCAGATTGAAAAAAATATTTCAACTTGAAGTACAACTTGTATACAGTACAAATTATACACAGCGTGGTAGACAGTGAGAGAGACAGATGTGAGTG